>JAKTPU010000008.1:0-338878 GCA_030556285.1 Lipomyces yamadae | reverse complement strand
AATTATTTTTTCAATTATTTTTTTAAAAAATAAGTGACGTGGCGTTTGGATTACCCCAATTATTTTTCACTTAAAAAATAATTGCAAAATAATTGGGAATCCAAACGCACCCTTAAACTCGAGTTTTGGCGCCGGCGAACTCCCAAGGGAGACGTGTTCCCAAGGCAGACCTAAGCAATTCGTCAGTCCACCATCGACTATTGCGAAAACAGGATATTAGTCTTGTGGACTCAAAGTTGCGTAATGGCATCTCTAGAGAATGTCGCTAAGGGCATGAGGACATTCGATGCTTTCCGTAAGTCCTTGTTGCTGTGTTAATTCCTAACCACGCTAATGATTGATTAGCCAAGGTATCCTCAACATACACAACTCGATCATCACAAGGCGGTGTCGTCACAATCATTCTTTCAGTAGTATGCATTTTTCTAATATGGACCGAGATGGGGTCTTATTTCGCTGGCATTGAGGAGCCGCAGTTTGCCGTTGATGGTTCAGTAGGGCGGGATATGCAAGTGAATATCGATATTACGATTGCCATGCCCTGCACCGCACTTCACATCAATGTACAGGATGTATCTGGAGATAGGTTACTGGCTGCGGAACTGTTAAAGATGGAAGGTACCGAGTTTGATTTGTCGTCGACTCATGAGCTATCGATCGAGTCCCGTGCGGCCGCGGACGAAGATCTACCGAGTGTCTTTAGGCGTGCCAAAGTAGCCAAGAAATTCAAGAAGATGAAGAAATCACATCCCAATTCTCCTGCTTGCAGAATATATGGATCATTTAGTTTGAACAAGGTTGAGGGTGACTTGCACATCACTGCGAAGAATTTTGGATATTTAGGCGAATCAGGGTCAGAGGTTACGACAAAGGCTCTCAATTTTTCGCATGTGATTGACGAGTTTTCGTTTGGAGCATATTATCCAAAGTTGGAAAATCCTTTGGATGGCGTCGCTGCCCTTATTGATGCAAGTGAGTGACCTCGTCATGCTCTGCTGGGATTGCACTAACCTTTGAGCAGATCTTTTCCGGTATCAATACTATCTGTCGATTGTTCCCACAACGTACGTCAGTTATGGCGGTCGTCATGTTGTTGCGACAAATCAATATGCTGTGACCGAGCAGCCGACCTCGCAGGTTAATTCCAAGCATCCCCCTGGGATCTTTTTCAAGTACGACATTGAGCCAATAGGTCTAACTATTACCGAACGTCGCGTGCCTTTCTGGCAATTCCTTGTCAGATTAGTCAATGTTGTGGGTGGGGTAGTGGTTTGCACGGGGTGGTTGTTTCCCTTAATTGATAGTATGTGGATCAAATGGACTAAAGGGGCCAGATCAGTCGCGCGTGAGACGCAGACGTTGCTA
Source organism: Lipomyces yamadae (assembly GCA_030556285.1). Lineage (NCBI taxonomy): Eukaryota > Fungi > Ascomycota > Lipomycetes > Lipomycetales > Lipomycetaceae > Lipomyces > Lipomyces yamadae. Next base: position 337,513 of record JAKTPU010000008.1, on the reverse strand, counting down.
GATAAGGGCTTGAAAGAGTGATGATTAGAGAACGGGTACATGGATAGATTATCAGATTGGTTACGATCGGAGTTAGATTACAAAAGTTACGTTCTTTGCTAAAAATCTTCAGAACCTCAAACTAAGAGTCATTGGATCACGAAAGGGGTCATTTTATATTCCAAAACATGCGCCAAGACAAGATAATACGCTACAATTGTAACGCTAATCAGAGCTCTGGTCATTGCACAGGCGTTACTGCTATCATAGTGCAGAGTAACTGTATATACTTAATAACGTTTACGGAGGGCATAAAAATAGGTCGACAGCCGCATGCTTGGCTGAGGAAACCCCGGTTGCTGCAAGCCGAAGCCGAAACGGAAAGGACCGGTTACAATTTGCATGCCGAAGCAAATAATGCTTTGCGTTTTGATCCACAGCCTAAGGCATCTGTGCTAGCTCGAGCTAACTAAAGCTTTCAGCAGACTGATTTCCGGCAGAGCCAGATCGTCAGCTCAGCATCGGGGATAACAGGATTCGCCTTCAGTGCGTCGGCTATGCGACGGTGCTTAAAAGAGTGGATAAAATGACGCGACTTCACTACTCGGTTGGCTATGTTCTAGTACTTATTACTAGCGTGATTCTCGTGATTAGCCTTATTCCATGGGCACACGATACAACAGGCGGTGCTGTTGTCGACGTCAATGCTGCTGTTCGGTTCGTAAAGCATGCAAGGCGAAATGTACAGAGTGAGTCGCAACCCGTTGAGCGGAAATTTCAGGTTCCGGATAGAGCTCCTGGGGAAGGCATGCCAAAGAAAGCCAACCAAGGAGGAATTGGTTGGATGCAACGGACTCTTTTGCATGACCACGGAGCTCCCTCGGCAGAGGATGTTAAAGAGAAGCTTGTCCTTGAGAGTCTGACCAGACGTAAACTGAAGTCTCCTCATATCAAGCGAGCCGTTAATGAGACCTCCAGTGTTAGCAGCGGCTCTAGTTCCACAATCTCAGTCTCGATGACTACTTCGGATGGCTCTATGTCGAGTTCTGTTAGCACTAGTTTCACTTCCCTTGATTCGTCCATTAACCCGTTGACTTCGTCGAATTTTGAGTCGTCGAGAACGTCGCTGCCACCAACAACATCTTCAAGCGACATAGTTTCGTCCAGTGAGGTAACGGCATCTACGTCCGAGACGCTAACAAGCGAAAGTCCAGTTTCTACATCCGTTTGGACATCAACGATGCGAAATTCGGAAGGCTCTCCAGTTTCGACCGTGACTCAAACTACCATTATTTACAACCTGTACCCTCCGACATCTTCCCTGCCTGCAAGTTCCGCTGTTATCCCCCCCCAGCTTCAGACAGTAACTGCCATCAGCAAAGCAACCCATAGGACTGCGGGCTATATTACTACCATAGCAGTGGCAGCAGTCATCGTTGGTATGATTTGGTTACTTTAGATTTATGATTGCATTAATGAGACCTTGGTTATTTGAATTGGGTGAATTGGCTTAATTGATTTTCGTGCATGTTAGGCATATCATCGGATGGTACGTGATATGGGATATACTATTGCTTCGTCGTATGGATAGCAGTATTATTAGTTAATTAGTAGCTGCACAATGTGCTAATTGTAATAAGCACTTGTGTGTGGGCGAAAAGTAGTCTGCATCTACATCTGGTAACTATAAAATGGAATAGGTCTTTAAGAATTCGGAGTGTTGTAATAATATATAAATATGACGAATATGCGGCGTAAGTGTCGCAACATTTGCGAAACAAAGTTTCCAGGGTTTTACGTGTAAACCGACTCAAAAACGTATATTGTCGCCAGAACTTGGTTCAACTTTGTATTCACTGTTCCTACGAGCGTCTCGACCGGCGAAATGAATGTTAAGATCTCAGCTGCGCGCCAGCTTGTTGCTGCTAACTTGCGACGATCAGTTCAGCGCTCTAGATGTGGACAATTGCGAAGTTATGTGTCAGAGACGATGAAGAGATCTGCCGTTGCGACGACTGCTACTCCTCTAACAAGGCCAACGACAGCGCCACCTCCACCAGGCGATGCTTCGGCCATAGAAAGCCTTGGTACTGGTATGTATTAGTTTATTATTTATTAGATGGGCTTGAACAGTTGTGTGGAACGTCGGATATTTGCCACATCAATGGATTGATTTGAGTTGATGACTAATTCTTCACAGAAATACTTCAGAATGCTGATTTAATGGATAATGCGAAAAGTCGTCCTATATACTTGGATATGCAAGCAACGACTCCTATGGACCCGCGGGTTCTAGATGTTATGTTGCGATTCTACACAGGTCTTTATGGAAATCCGCACTCAAGGACTCGTACGTATTATGAAGTAAATCAATTGGCGCCCAGCTAGAGCTAACATCATGATGAAGATGCCTACGGATGGGAAACCGAAGAAGAGGTCGAGAAGGCGCGAAAGTATGTTGCGGACCTTATTAATGCTGATCCGAAGGAGATCATATTCACCTCAGGTGCGACCGAATCGAATAACATGAGCGTAAAGGGAGTCGCTCGATTTTACAAGAATAAAAAGAGACATGTTATTACGACTCAGACAGAACACAAGTGTGTTCTTGATTCCTGCCGACATCTACAGGACGAGGGTTTTGACGTTACGTATCTCCCTGTCCAGAGTAACGGTCTTGTTGACCTGGAGCAGCTCGAAGCTGAAATCCGACCAGACACCTCCCTTGTCTCCATAATGACAGTGAACAATGAGATCGGCGTTATTCAGCCAATCGAAGAGATCGGCAAGATTTGCAGAAAGCACAAGGTTTTCTTCCACTCCGATGCAGCTCAAGCTGTCGGCAAAATTGTCCTCGATGTCAATAAGGCCAACGTTGATTTGATGTCGATTTCGGGCCACAAGATATATGGACCAAAAGGCATCGGCGCTTGTTACGTCCGAAGACGTCCTCGAGTTCGGCTCGAACCTATTATTTCCGGAGGCGGCCAAGAGCGTGGCCTGCGCAGTGGCACTCTTCCGGCGCCTCTGATTGCTGGATTCGGCGAGGCTTGCCGAATTGCGAAAGAGGAGATGGCATATGATCACGAACATATTTCCAAACTTTCGAAGAGGCTCTGTGATGGTTTGCTAAGTTTGGACCACACTATTCGCAACGGCGATCCTGACCACCACTATCCCGGTTGCGTGAATGTTTCCTTTGCTTATGTCGAGGGTGAGTCGCTCCTTATGGCTCTCAAGGATATTGCATTGTCGTCAGGTTCGGCTTGTACGTCCGCTTCTCTCGAACCGTCGTATGTCCTACGAGCTCTCGGTGCCGACGATGCCCTGGCGCACTCCAGCATTAGGTTTGGTATTGGTCGTTTCACAACTGTCGAGGAAATTGATTATGTTCTCAATGCCGTTCGCGAGCGTGTCACGTTCTTGAGAGAGTTGTCACCTTTGTGGGAGATGGTTCAGGAGGGCATTGATTTGAACTCCATCGAGTGGTCTCAGCATTAAGTGCAGTTCTCGAGTGGACCGTCGTATCCATGGGACCATTATACGTATAAATCATATTTCGGGTACTAGATTCAGCGTCGTTTGAGGAGTTTGTGTCATTATCTGGATTTCATGTTTTGGGCAGGAGAAGTTTCAGGCTCTTCGTGCTAACCACAAAGGTTCTACAATTGTATACGTAGTTATAATAAGGGTCTCGTAATTAATCCGACCCACCATATTGGCTGTTATGTGGATGCACTTGATTTGTATTTATCGAAGCACTCATTTCAGTATCTAGTGAACGCTATACATAATACACTATAGCCGAAGAATGAGTTTCAGGAACACAGTCCAATCGCCGTTTCACACGGAAGTTGAACCACTTATGTCCACGGCACATCCCAAAGAGTAATAATATCCAAACAGAAGATTCTGAGTAGCCGTTCTGTGGCTCCGTTCATTTAACTTCTAACCCCTTTGATGACTTTTACCAAACCATTCGTCCTCTTCAAGAACGTAGCCCAAGGAGGCATATAGTGGAACAGTTCATCTAGGGCCGGAATCCTGCCAATCTCGGTGTGATCGTTCTCATCAAGGCCGTCGGGTGCCAAGCGCGGGATCCATTCGTCATAGTTGCCCGCGGCTTTAATATTCTGGAGTGCTTCCCAGTTAATCTGGCTTCCTGAAGGATTCGATACGCGGACGATGAAAGGTACCGAACCATCGCATTTTCCGCCACTCAGATTACAACGCGCCCACAGGTCAATTGCGTAAAAATGGCCAGAAATCGAAGGGATCTGTTTCGAGCTATTATAGTTTGTGCCTCCTGGCGACTGGATAATGTCGAACTGCAACGTCGACTCTGAGGACAGATACACGTCTTTGGGGATAATCAGTTCGAATGCCCGAGTATTCTTCCCATAGATTCTGATTATATATTCTCGTGGTGTGTCGTCTTCTTCCATAACTACATCTATCCATTCTTTTGGGGATCCCGGTGCAACGTAGTTGGCAGGCGACAGTCCTGGGTACGAACAGGCATTCAAACTTGGTCTTATCGAATATGCTGAACAATTGGACAAGATTCCCCTGGTCGATGGCCTGTCACAAATTAGATAGGTTGCTGGAAACAGATAACGCATGGAGAATTTGCCTACATTTCAGCTATCACACTCGGAACGTAGGCAGGGATACCTGTAAGCGTAACGATGCCGCCAAATGTGAAGTTATCACTTGATGATGACGTCAAATCGACTACTTGTTCGTAAAAAATTTTCATAGGATACGGTTCCGAAAACGGAAATTTTGTAAGTGTGGCCACAAATACACCACAGACCGAAACAGCAAGGACTACATTAACCTGCAATGATAGTACCCGACCGGTACGAAGTATGCGACATATGAATGGTGTCATTGGAAGCAGAATAGCAATCGTGGCGAACGATATAACAGCATATGCTAAAAATCTTGTTAAAAATAGTCTCTCGTAGGCTGAGCTATTACTCACGGAGGATATATGGACTGCCATCAGTGACTGTATGTCTCAAGGAGTAAACAGAGAAAAATCCAAGCTGCAAGTATATTACGCCGGGGATAAGAGATATAAATATAAACTGCACGAGCTCAATTAATGATTCTATAGCTTGGTCGGAAATGGTAAAGGTCCAGGTCCCGATATTTTCATCTGAAGTCAAGGCCGGGAGCAGAGGTGCGTGTTCCAACGACTGGTCCGACCTGGCATCCTCGTCAATATTATCGTCTTCATTACCATCTCGAGAGCTATCTCGGTCGGTGAGCTGAATACTATCAATGCGATGCGTTTTAATGTCCTTTATATACGGCGCAAGTGCGAGTCCACATGCAATCAAGGAGCCAAAATATTGTATAATAAATATATAGCTTCCACCCAGATGCATCTTAATCTGAAATATAACTCCGACCAGAGAAAGAATCCAGTAGAGTAGCGCCAATTCGAGGTGAATATTCAGCGATTGCGACTCAGGACTGATGATTTCACAGACTTGCAAGAAAATAGCAACCACTACCGCTGAGATCAAGAAAATGGTGAGAATTGGCAGGTCGGAAGTGTATATTACTTCACGATTGTGAGCCGAGATAATTCGAAGCAAGACGTAATTTGTCAGAACCAGGATAATCAATGCACCCGGCACTCGAAGCCATCCCCTGCGTTCCAGTATTAAAGTCTTCTTCTTGAAAATTAGATAATACAAGAGCCCGCCGATCGCCAAAGGACCAACGATTACCGCAGTCAGAGAAATTGCTATAAATGTATTCATGCTCAGAGCAATCACAACTACGCCGAGGTCTGTAATTTGGTCAGCAAGCAAGCCGAAAACGAAGCAGCTCCACTTACAGTCGCAAAAAACGCCGGGTACATTTGCATTGTCACTAGTCACATTCTTCGTACGACTAGAAGATAGTTTGCTCACAGTCCTCAGCGATGACTGTGCTAAATATCGTACGGATCCTCGATTGGTGCTACGGATATTATCCAGGGGTGTATGATACCTGGATCGTGACTTATAGTATGCCATGTCGAGCCCTCTAATGTAAGTCAAATTTTTGCAATGTAAGCACTATAGTCGTCGGACTTACTTGAGGTTCGCTTCATCATAAATCGAAAAATCCGTCATGCTTTTCATAACCCCCGTCTTGAACACGTCTTGCATTATGACACTGCCCAGCGCATGATGAACTGCAAAAGTAAGTCCCGAGGCCAACCAATTTCAGTAGCATTTACTTCACCTCCTGCGAACGCTTTCAAGACTTCATAGTTCGACGCCCGATGCATGGTGCTTCTACCGGCAGCACCAGCCGAATCTATATTCAGAAAGTACTTGACATGGTTGAATAAGGGATGCTTAAGGAACTGTTTGGCGCCAAGTAATCCCATCTCTTCGCCAGTGTTGAAATTAAACACGATTGTACTGTCGGGTCGCTGTGACAGGAAATGCTCGAATAAGAATAGCATGACAACGACCGATATCCCATCGTCGGTTGTTCCTGACAAAAAGTCAGAACGAAAGCTTGGCACTGACAGCTACAAAAGATGAAATTATTACCAAAAGATGTGGAGACGCTGTCGTAGTGGGCCGAGACTAAAACTCCCGGATTTCCGTTCTTGTTGCCTCGGATCACTGCATATATATTCTCGCCTTCAAAATATTCCGCCTTTTTCTCGTCTGGCAAGTCACTGGGAGTAATCACGAAACCATCATTGTCTTCAATTATTTCCGCAAACGACACATCTGAAACAGCCGTAGCTATCTGACGCAACCGATCGAGAACGAATATTCGCACTCGCTCGTGTGCACGAGAATTGTAGGAATGAGGCTGGGCACTGATGTTCTGTAAATCATTCCACATCAATTCGAGCGCTGCGTCCGTAACTGCCGAGGATCTTTCCCCTCTATATGTAACCAATGTGTCGACCTCGGCAGAATATGTCGTAATAATCGCGAGTCCGTATAAGAAGATGATCGATACGGAGAGTACAATCGGAGCCGATATCCTCCGGCTTTGAGTTTCGATCCACTTGACAACGCCGTGACAGAACCGCATTTTTCTAGTCCCGATTCACGTCACAGCTCTGAGTGATGCTGTTTCTCGGTAACCTACAGATTTTAAATGCGCATGACGAGTTGATGAAGCCGTAATAGTGGCACCAGCGGCTACCGATGACTTAAAGAGGTATTGGCGGGGCTCTATCGCGCGCCGCACAAGGCTTGGCGAATGCGTCAAAATATGTGCTGCCACCCAGGCCAAAAATTATGTAGGGAAACCTGGAAACTCCAATCAAATTCGTAGAAGAATTACATGGCAACCCAATGCAATAAAAGAACAAGCACCGAAATGTGAACAATAGATTTGCACTCGCCTCCACTAATTCAGAACAACGTACAAAGAGAATCATAACCACAGAAATCATACAATCGTGGTAAATGCCAATGTCATAACAACTTTTCTACTCGTGAATCCGCTCAAACTAAATGTCCACACCAAATAATACCAAAGATAAGCATACAAAAAGAAGAGTCATGTCATGTCTAAGCCCAATTCCTATGGTTATGTTAGCTGACACGATAAATAAAAAATTAGCCTCACCAAAATACTCACGCTAATAAGCTCATGAGCATAGCACCGAGAGCCACAGAAAAGAATCCGAGTAAGCTCATTGGCGCGCTGGCTTCATGAAGGTCGCCGTGCATCCACTCCTCGGCTAGTAACTCCACCAAACTGACCCAAAGCAGGATTCCAGCCGACAAGGAGTTCAATGTGCCCATAGCCCATAACGCTGTCGGGGACGAATCACCAGCGTAGTTTGATCGGGCCAAGATGCCAATAGCCATGCCTATCGGCGTAATCGTACAAAACCCGATGCAAAGGGAATACTTTCTCGTTTGAGAGAGCGAGGTTACGTCAATTATCCTCGTTCCCAAGGCCATGCCTTCAAACATCTGATGGAATATAATGACGACGAAGAGTGACATAAAAGCTGAGGCTTGAGTGACGGACAGTGTCACGCCGATGAGCACGGAATGAAACATAATGCCAGCTTCGAGAACGTAAAGACTTAACCGCTCAATAGACTCTGAGATATCAGCAGTAACTGCAACATTGTCGTCATTTCTGTCAAGTTCGAAGAATGTATGACCATGACTGTGCACATGTGTTTCAGCATGTGCAAAAATGCCCTGGCCATGGGAATGACTATGCGAGTGACTTGTGAGATGCTTTGGCTGCGGCCTCTCGATGGAATCCTCAGTTGTAGTCGGCAGCAGTGGCGCGGAGGCAGCGTCCTTCGCAAGCTGTGCCTTGGCCCGTTTGATCCGGTCAGAAACTATTCTGTGACCAATATTTTCGATCGTAAAGGTCATCAATACACCGATCATTGCAATAGCACCTGGCCATGCATCGAATGAGAGCTCACCGATACAAGGGTTGTTGAAAGTCTCGAACGCATCAGGGAGTAAGTGAATAAATGCGGTCGCAACTATGACACCAGCTCCAAACTGCTTTACCACGACGAGGACCCATTCGGCTGCCGCGGATTTATCACCAGACTTTAGCAATCTCTGAAGAACAAGCGGAAGAAAAACCGCGAAAGCCGACGCAGCAAAAACTATAAATACCGAACCTATCCGGAGCGGGAGGTTGTAGTTGTCGAGGCTTAGAGAAGTGCAGTCTGGTTGAATGTCCATAGCTTGCGGATTCATTTCAATATTATATTGATCCACCAGAAGAAGAAGACGTTGTCGTAGACAAGCTCCAAGGTCCTTGATCTTCTGAATATCAAAGAGTGGATGGATCCGCCAGATAGAATTACGAAATATATGCAGGGAAACGGCGGGTCGGTTGATTAGGGCTCGTTCGCTGATGCGTCTGTGCGACCAGAGCTAACCCAAGTTGGCTCGCTAATTCTCTCTCACCTAAACCACGAGAAGGTTAGTGGCGCCGCACAACCACCAAGGTCCTGTGTGAATATGTTACCCACCTACACCACGAGAAGGTTAGGGTTATCTATTTACCCTGTCAGGGGATGCTAAACACATTCACTTGCTTGCAAGAACAAAACCACCCCCGAATCTGATGGCCATCTTTGCACACCATTCTGACCCGAAGACCAGATGACGAGGAGGCAAGCCTCAGCGGTCTCCCTCACTCGGTAATTTGGGCGAGTTTGCTCAGCCCGAGTTCAGTAAACCTCACATGTTTGTATGTATATATATGTATATATACATAGACAAATAAAAGGAACAAAACACTGTTCCATATTCACAGTTGAGTACGAGTCCCACACCTGCGAACTGGCGGGCGAATCACCGTACATTATCCCCCGTGCCCACAGCTGAATACGAGTCCCACACCGGCGAACTGGCGGGCGAATCAGCGTATTGAGGAGAGTCCTTGACAGACTCTCCTCTTAACCCTCAGTAGAGGACGAGCTGCTAGAAACGGCAGTGTACCAAGTGGCTTGCCTCAGGGGATAGGTGAAAGTTCCGTAAGATGATATGATGCTGAACGCACAGAGAATGATGGATTCGTTCACAGCCACTCAGACTCACTCCAGATTCGAGGCTGCCCTCTTGCCTACAGTTGAGAACACTGTCTGCCTACATTAGTGTTAGCCAAATGACCAGGTTATAGGAATTCTGATACTCGCTTGTGATGTAAGAGGATCTCAGCCTGTCACAGGCTCCCCTCTTGCTCTCTGCAGACTGTGTCGCTGCGGCAGAAGAAGGTGGGGAAAGATGGGCCATATTTATAACCAGAGGAGAGGCACCGAAGGTGCGCGAGTGAGTGGGCGACGGGTGAGTCCCCGAATATTCGCTCTGTGGGACTCCAGAGTCTTGCAAGGTAAGCGCTGTCAGCATGTGAATGCGAACTTGATTGCGCAATTAATTTGAAGTCTACGGCGCAAATCCACGTCCGAGCGCGATCGATGTTACACCGAATTGGAGTAAACGAGACGTGTTGCATTGTCGGATCGCTGATCCCCAATAAGCGAACAACCACTCGTTATTGGCAAACTCAAGAGGATTCGAAAAAGCGCTATCTCTAGAATGCAATATCGACTGGGCCATTGTGGGATGCGGATGTTTAGTTGTTCGCGAATTGAGGATGTGTGAGAGAGAGACGCGTTGGGTTTGTTGACGTGTTCTGGAGGCGAGAGCGTGACAGGATCTGATCTGTGTAACCCCAGAGTGCTGGCAACGCAGTCATCGGCCCGAATCCGAAACGCTAATTTATTAACTGCATGAAATAGCCGAGGTCTGTCTTCAGCGCTAATCTCCGTCCGAAGTTTACAACGAATTGGAGCAAACACGCGCCTCCAGTCGACAGTAGTCACCACACCACTACTTGGCGTCAACCACTCACTAGAGTACGGAAAAGATACTGTCTCCAGAATCCTACAAGCTGGGCCATTGTGGATGTTTTAATAATAATTATGCATCATTGCTGGTGTATTGCTGAACAGGTTGACGCGGCACTGACGCGTGAGACTTGTACGAGGTATATTGGACCAGTCCATAAACTAGAGCCATTCAATTTTTCAGCCGCATCTTCATGCACATTCATGCACGCCAGCATATTCCAACAGCAAGTGCGTATGCACAATATGTAAAATGGCACGTGTATGAAAACTATGTACATAGTATAGTCTCTTGATGTTACCCAGCTCACCTTGCTCGTGGATAAGACGAGAAGATTTATTTATTCATACATATCACTCGATGTAGCACGATATTATGCTAATTAAGATCTTGTATCCATCTTAAACTCGAATAAAGATTACATATAAAGTGAATGCACTATCAGTGAATAGTAACGATATAATCACAAGGCTCCATCAACAATTGGTTGGCATTTGTACACAGTAGATCAAAGCAAGGAATCCATAATGGGAACACATAACAATAAGCACACGCGCCTCCTCCCCACTAAACATATACAGTTACCACATACCCATAGTTCCCAAGGCAGAGCTGCCTATCAATCAGACTAGCCCTAGTCGGAAACTGGAACCACTGCTTAGTGTGCAGCAGGAACCATACCTCGAGGACTTAGCGTCTGTTGGCCAGGGTAATACTCGTTCATAGCAGGACCACTACTGGTTAACCCAGCCGCCGGGCTAATAGGTCGGCTGCGCTCTGAGGAAGCAGCACTATTGTTCTCTTTTAATGCGAGAAGCTGCTTGGATCGGAAATTTTCATAGTGTATCTGCGCCGTAGACTCAATAAGATCCTGCAAATGCGTTCGAGTCAGGAAATTCCGGAGAGATATGAACTCGCAATGGTTCTCATTTTCCACTTGGTTAGATGTTAGTCATTACGTATCTTTATTAGACCTAAAATACGCAGTAATCTTACCGTTTATAAGTCCCCAGCGGCTCTTACGGCCACGGACAACTTTACCGTCCACTACGATATCTTTCTCGGATCCAACGACCGCAAACGGGATCATGTTCTATTGACGAACATTAGAGCTGTATATATTACGCAAGAAATTCTTTAGGTACCGTACCCGGATGTGCGAGTTCATAGCACGCTCGTCCTCGTCAAGCAGATCATTGTCATAAGGATACATCTTGATATGGTGAAACGCAAACTCCTCTCGGATTCTCTCCTTAAAAGCGGCCTGCTCCTCTAACGTCAACGCGTCCGACTTGGCGATAACAGGAACAACGTTGCAAATATCCATCAACTTCTTGAGCACAACGATATCAAGTGGTCGCAGTCTATGTCAGGTAATGGTTAGTCATAAATTACTACACATGCAGTTTCATAAACCACTAAAGTGTTCATACGAATGACCAGTAGGCTGAATAAAAAATAAGCAACAATGGATACGCGTGTCGACAATATAACGCTCGCGTTGAGCGGTAAGTTCTTTTCGCAAGTATGCAGAATGCTGGTCCTTGATGTATTTTACTATGGGATCCCAGCATCGATCGTTATTGACCTTATCACCGTATCCCGGAGTGTCAACAATATTCAAATGCAGTCTGACACCGTTCTCTTCAATAGCTGTCTCATATTCGTTAGTCACTAGCATGCCATGACTAAGATCCAGACGAATATAAGTCACAGTGGAACATACTATGCGAAACTGTTTGAATCTCGGTCGTCGATCGATTGGGTTCCGTTGGACTCAGTCTTCCCTTGCTGTCCAACAAGTGCGAAGCGAATATGGTATTGATCAAAGTCGTTTTGCCAAGACCAGTTTGGCCTACACGGAGCAGATGTTAGAAACATAGCTATTCCATGTACAATTTGATAACCGAATTGTGTTCAAACGACATATCATACCTACACACATAATATTGAACTGAAACCCCCTTTTCAAGAGCTTCTTCTCAATTTGACCGGTGATAGAGTCAAAGCCAACATAATTTCGAGGCTGCACGGTTTCCAAAGTGGTAGTGGCCATGATTTGACGATTTATCGAACGAAGAACTATTAATTAAGTAGATGCAATATGATCAAACGTGTAGCAACAATTGTGTTTTGAACCCTGACTGGCGGCAGCCACTTTGCACGTAACATAACACAACTTCTGAACGCGTCGTTCTCGTTGTCCAGGGGGTGTGCCCTCTAGCTTCAAAAGAATCTGTGCTAATATGTGTCGCGTTTATGGCATATTGAACGATTTACCGTGCACTTGGGCCCTGATTCAATAGCCTGGAAACGTAATACAAGGGTTTAGTATTTCCCAAATTTTCCCAGGATTCGATTCATCTCTGCCGAAACTACTTAGCAGAGCTTCTGGTATTCCGTCTGTACACCGACAATGGCCACACGACACATTTATACATCACAGTGGGTCAGCAAGCTATGGAATCTGATTCCACGACTACGCCTCGTGAATGACTACCACTCACTGCCGTTGTCACCGGCAGTTGTCATTCCGGGCATAACTATTCGGCTGCCGCTCCCATTGGACCTCGGTCTCGGGCTAGGTAACAATCCGTTCGGCATTGTGTTTGCGGTACCGAAGAAGAAAACTTCGCTAAGCAAGCGGCGACAAAGACGCTATGCGCCGGGCGACAAGCACGTCAAGCCGGTGCAGTCCCTCAACGAATGCCCATCGTGTGGACGAGTGAAACGAGCACATACTGTCTGCACCCCATGTCACGAAGAAATTAAGCAGGTTTGGAAGGCAGAGAAAGGCTTACTTGGGAGAGAAAAGCCGCCTGTTCCAGAGACTATTGATTCGGATTTCTTGGAGATATTAAATGAGAAGAAGAAAATATCAAATATTCCGAACCCTGGTGATTTCTTACGGCAACTGAACAAGGACGAGACAAGCAAACGAAAGCCACCGATGTTCGAATGGGAGAAATTGCGTGATAAAAGTAATTTGTAAAACTAGGAGTATTAGGTGTAATATGGTGTAGGGAGCGCATTGTGCACGTGTACATATAAAGACCTTGTTCTTCTATATAAAGCAAACATATAAACACCATTCCATCGTTAAACGCACACATTGCCATTCATGTTGCGCCACTATATAGTGCACCAAACCCTACTGTGAATACAGCTGATAATCAAACTTCACCAGCTTGCCAAATATACTACCGCATTGCTTCGGGAAATGCCGGCTTACAACCTTTGCTTCGCCAATTTTTAGGAGATTCAACTGAACTGTAGACCCGATTGGTTTCCAGTGCACATAACTACCGTTGTTCGGATCGCCACTCTTGATAAACTGGGACCACCTTTCTTGTATCTCTAGGCTGACCGCAATTTGTGCACTCGTGGCAGAAGATACGGCATAGGTCCCAAACAAGGGCTCGATATCAGATTCATGGCATACGTACCTGCCTTGGCACAAAGACAGATCCGCATTGGCCGGATATGTAATTCCCACCTCTGTCTCATAGATATATATCTTACTGTATATGTTGCTGAAGTATGACAACGCTATTCGTTGCACAGCGCAGGTCCAATAGAAGAGCTTTCCAACAAACGCTAGCTCCAGTCGGGTGGAATCATCTTGCAACGGATTGGGTAGGAAGCTTAACGTGGCAAGGAGAAGAGCCGCACGCTCTGTCCCCAGGAATTGGCTAAGTAGAGCGGGATAATATGTAATAGGAACAGGGGCAGGTACAGCATCCTCCACTTGGGAATTTGCTTCATCAGCAACAGTGCCAACAATCATGGACACCTTGATCGGCAGGTTTCCCTCTTCAACGTAAGTAGAGAAATCTTTCTTAATTAGAGTCCCATCAATGACAGGGCTCAGTGGCTGCCCGTAATTGATTTCTGGATAAGCACGTGGTCCATTTGACACGACAGAGACTTGAGCAGCCAGGATTTCTGTAAGAGAAAGGTTCCGCATGCATGCAATATCGGCGCATCCTGTTGCATTGTATATCATGGCTGTGATGAGATTGACTGAAGTTGAACGTTTGTTAAACTAAAGTCAATTAGATATTCACTCGATTTCTCTTGAGATACCTTGCTTACACCAAAGTCCATTGGATCAGACATTAGGATTGCTCGACCGAAAACTCCTGCAGTATGACTGGTCGACATCAATGCCCGGATCATTGTGGCCCCAGAACTTTGCCCAGCAATTGTAATCATCGATGGATCACCGTTGAACACTGCAAGATGGTGAGAAGGGTCACAACTTGTAGGTAGTATAAATCACCCCGCTTACTGTCAATATTCTTCTTCACCCATTTTAGGGCTAGGATCACATCCTTGACCGCAAAATTCGTGTTCAACTCGTCGTCAAAAAGTCCAAGCAACCCTAGGCGGTATTGGACGGTAACGACAATTATTTCCTTCGCCTTTGCCAAATTGGCACCGTAAATCGTCGGATCAGAGGTTCCGCCGACTAAAAATGATCCACCGTGTATCCTGAAAAGTTAAATAAAAGCGTAAAACTTATCTAAATCATAATATTGCTCGTACCAAAACATTACAGGTAGCGGCTTGTCATTTGCAGAGTAGTCTGGGCGAAACACGTTGAGAAAGAGGCAGTCTTCGGATTGATATGTTGTATATTGTATACAAAATGGAGGCAGTGACGAGGCGTCATATCTATTGCAGTGATACGGGTGAGCACTCGAATAACATTCGGATTGGAAGGCACTCACGTTACATTGCGACTGGGTACAAATGGAACAGGATCTGCAAATCGTAGGTGGCCAATGGGTGGCATAGCATAGCGGATACTAAGAAAGCGGACACCGTCTGAGTCTTGAACGCCTAAGTACTTGCCAGTGGTCGTAGACGCAAGGCAAGCTCCCGAGCAGTCACAACTATAGGCACTAACGTAGTACGCACAAATTGCCAGAACTATGTACGTTGAGCGAAAAAAAGCATGCATGTGGACTAGAGCGAGCGACTGACGAAAGCAATATATTATGATGGAGGGCTGGGCTCGTGTGAACACAAGATGCGGGTTTGAGCTGTCTTATACGACAAACAACATACCCGAATAATTGGAAGTCTTCGAGACAGGACGAACAAAACTCATTAAACTATGTTGCAACCGTTACACGACGCGCAGCCAGGCATACACGGGCTGCCGCAAAGCCGAGATCAACGAGACTTCCCCGCCGTAGGGGGTTGAATAAACCGAAGATACATGTGCAGCAACGTCGCCGAGGAGATGGAACGCTGCATGTAATTGGACAACCATTGAACAAAGCGCCTCAGATGAACCAGCGTTGTGGATGGAAGAAACCTCACGGATCTGAGGCAGATGTCACAAATGTTGGCCATTGCGTACCGGCGTATGTAATTACGCATATATAGCCACCGACGACCTGGACGATAATGGAAGCCGCGTACCCTTTTTTCAGTCGCACGAACACATAGTTTCGACAATTGCTGGCCTAGGATATGCCATTTGTCACGGACACGCTCGGTTTATTGAACACGTCCATAAGAGTCTCATACTGTATCTTCACCCCAAATGTGACTATATTGTTGTCATTATCTCCTGGTGTGTGACAAGGCCCAAAAGATCCAGGCCCTGCTCTTGCCAGCTTCAAATGCGGCCGATACCTGAGAAATTTGCCGTCGTAAGGATCGTGGTGGGGACACAACTTGAAATCCAAATTAGATGTAATTCCCTAATGCGGATAGCAATGTGTAAAACCACGTGCAATATCTTAGAGCCGCACGATCACCCCGACCAAGGCCCAAATAATAGCTAAAGGGGTTTGCGGGTTTGGATGCCCAAGTGCAGCCTCTGGTGATTAGTAACATACCAAAGAAGAGCCAACTGGCTTAATGCAAAACTAATCTGACTACCATCCTTTGCCGCATCCAGTTTGTGTATCCAAAGTGTGGAGCACCACCATGGTTGGTAACCTTTTGATCTAAATCCTATACCCGACACTAACCCCGTCGTCAAGAGCAAGCAGTACTTTTCTACCAATCTCACGCCCGAAGGTTTGTCTCGGTATTTGTTTCTATCGATTGCTAAAGAGCTAACGGATAAACAAGCACATCCTGCTGACATATTCTGTGTCGAGACTACGTCGGAATATGCAATAACGTCATCTGGCAACAGCACTCTGAAATTCTGGAGTGCCACTTCGAACAACCATGAGTTAATTCTGACCATTAAGACTACACACAGACTTGGAATTCATCACCTCTCTGCAAATAAGGAGCTAGGGCTTGTCGCTGCTGTTGGATTTGATGGGGAGATATCAGTCTGGTCATTGCAGGACTGCTCATGTCGTGCAGTCATAAGCGATCGTATGCTTTCTTTCAATCTCTAGCAAGGGTAACAATTGTGTTTCGGAATCTCTAAGTCTAATAGCAGTGCAGCTAAAACAGCATACTGGGCCGTCCGATTTTCAGCCGACGGTGAATTTTTGGCCGCGACTTCACTCGACGGCGGCATCGCTGTGTGGAACGCAACCAGCGACAACTTTGAGCGTTGTGGCGATCTTGAGACAAAGGGCAGTCCGGGATTAGCAATAGACTACGTGAGTATCTAATCGACATGTTTGCGATAATTCGTCGCTAATTCCTTGGTAATCCTAGTCAAACGACGGCCGGTTTATCGCTTCAGGTCATGAGAACGGTGGACTGTATATTTTCAGTACAGAAACAGCTCGCCTGTTACATTCCCTCCCGGGTATGTGAACCATTAGTCTGACGATAGCATATGCATGCGTTTGGTACGCATGCTTGTTCGTGCTTTGGAGCGTTATTAACCTTCCCACTTACTAGGCCATATCAAAGCCGTCCGCGCCGTTGCATTCTCACCTCTGTCCAAGCTTCTGGCTGCTGGTGGTGATTCCAACATAATTACAGTCTACGATGTTACTTCTGGCGAGCAAGTTTTTAACCTCTCCGGACATTCACGATGGATTATGTCTCTAGACTGGAATTTTACCGGCGAGTATCTTCTTAGCGGGTAAGTGACGTTACCTCTCTACCTCGAATACAGAGATCTACTCACACTCTTGTAGGTCGTTTGACAAGTCTCTCAAAGTCTGGTCTATAGAACAGACCGAATGCGTAGCAACCCAGACCGAATCAGACTCTGCCGTATGGGCAGTCAAGTGGAGCAAGACAGCAGGAACAGCGCGACCTCAGGGATTTGTGAGTGTAGGTATAGACAGGACTGTCAGGTGGTATCGCGAGGCTACTGGCAGCTAAGAGCTCGAACACGCATAACAGCCTAACTGTACATATGTATAATACTTGCTTTGACACATAACTGCTGCACAGTGAGTCGGGCAATGGAAAATAGGAATTAACGCGTTGTCACGTATCTCTCTATCATACAGCAATTTCAGTATTGCTGGCACGATTCACGTGGGCTTTGCTAATGAGCAAATGTAAATAAACGCATTAGTTTCAATAACTGCGCCCAGTCCTGCTTTATATTGCCGTAAGTCAGTTAGGTGAAAACGACAATTTTTCTATGCGATGACGTAGCAACCCCATCGCCAGTGCACCTTTGGGACGTTCGAGACTACTTTAACAAGAACAATCCTCTGCATCCTGATTGATAATTTAATCTACAGAATGGTCAAGTTGACGAAAACTGCATTAATTTCAGAGGCTATTAGTCTCTTCAATGAGCAACTATCACGAGAAAATAGCAGTGTGCGGCCAATGTCAACGGAATCGTCATACATTACTCACAACTCCGTTGGAAAGCTGGCATTGGCGCTCAACTCCGAAAAGTACTCGTTCTCCAAACTGCTGATGGGCACGCAAATCTACATTCCTCCAAAGCCAGAGAAAAAGACTGTAAGTGAATATGGCAATTAGAGGTTGACTCGCAGCTGACAAGACAAGGATCCTGAGTACGAAGCCAGGATGAAGAGACTACGGGCTCGTCTGCAGGAGCAGGAATACCAAGAAATGATCGCGTCTGCAGTTCCAGAACTTTCTTCTTCATTCCTGGAACCGTTCGAGAAGAAAGAATTTAACCAACAGATCTCAGTTATTATCAATGTCATGTTTTCTGTTGTGTCAGTTGGATTCGCAGTTTGGACATGGGGTGGCTCCGGTCTGGGAACGGGACAACGGCTACTGCTCAGTATGTTTTCTGCTCTAGTCGTGCTAGTTGCGGAGGTTACTTTATACATGGGTTATCTTCAGCGGATAGACGACGCAAGGAAGAAGGAAAAGAGGACAAAAGAAGTTAGAGAGGTTATAAGAAGCGTGGAGTTCGTATCCTCAGCGGGACAAACCGGTATGGATGAAAGGCAAGGAAAAAAGTAGTTAGGTTTGATATACATTGCCCTACTGTACATTATATTGATTGCATCAACCATGAGCTAGATCGCACTATCATCGCGTTGGTCCCTTGGAATCATTACTGACGTCGTCTCCCATTCCTTAGCTGCTCATCTAAGAGGTTTAGCTCGAGTGGTGGTTAGCATACGCCTGCCAATATGGAAGTTATGCATACCTCATTTTGCTTTTCTGCTATTCGAGTCTCCAGATTCTCGACTTCCTGCTGTTCAGATAGTAACGTACGATTGGTGATTGCTACATTAGATGCGCCTGTCCCCGCTATACCGTAAGGATCATTAGTCGTCAAGTGTAATGTATCGAGAAGACTTTTTTGCTGCTAAAAGTTAGACGCAATGCCGCCTTATAGAACACATTAACACACCTCCTCGACCAACTGCTCATATCTATCAATGCTTGCTTTTAGCGAACTTCCACGCTCTCTGAAATAGTTTATCCGGTCGACAATTTCAACCGCGGACGGGCTACACAATCGTAAGACGAGATAGGTTGTCAGCACAACCAATACATACTATATCTTAACCAAACGCTCCAACTCTTCACATATCTCCGTGATATCCTTCTCCGTCTGCTCCTCGACCTTCATATTTATTGGCGTCCGCACAGCATTTTCTTTTCCGACAATGCGCGAATCTATCGTGTCCGCTCTGTTTCGTAACATAACTCGCTTATCTTTCGTATCAATCATGAGGACCTGCCGTTCTTCGTTATCGACATCGCGAATCAGGGATGTAACGTGTATTCGCCGTAGCACAGCATTTGTGAAATTCTCTTCACACGAAAAGTCCAGTGTTGAGAGTGATCCGGCAGATTCAGCTAATGAGTGTATGATACTATCTAGAGGTGCCATTTTATTCCAAGCTGAAGTATTGGACAATCAAGTTCTAACGCGAATGTTTGTGTTCATCGCATTATTAGGGTTTGTTTACATACGCGACATGGAGTAGTCCTAAGGTACTGAATTGTACGTAATAACGTGCTGAGATATGCTTAACGTCTGTCAGAGTGAGTCGTCTCACCACCGTCCGATAGTTTCCGCCTTGGCTCCTCCTACATTTTCCGATGGTCAGCGGCCTAAGCGGCCCAAACTCTCGACTGTAAAAGACCAAGCAATGCGGGAAGCCTTCAATAATATGCTCGGTGGGTAATGTCATGGTCCGGATGCAATATGAGACCGCGCATTTCTAATACGAATTTATATAGCTCAAGCTATTAACGATGAGCACCCCAAACCCTTAAAGTTCACTTCGTTTAAGACACTCGAATACGAACTAGCTAATAGAGGTTTTAAGATCAACTTTGAAGGCGATTGGTCATGGACGAACTTCGAGGCCGCTTACAAATCTAGAAGTATACCGCTAACTCGGTCGATAATAGAAGCGATAAAATGACCAGAAAATTACAATGAGAGCTATTGATCACAATAGTGCAGAAACCGGCGCGTACGAGGCAAATGCAGAAGCAATTGACGCGGGCGGGGTAATCGTCATGGAGGGAGTCATAGGAAGGGAGGCGGACGAGACAAGATGAGAGCAGCTACGCAGTGAGCAGTTTAATGAATGTGAGACGATCACGGTATAAGATGGGACAGTATGACACGACGTAAGCTAGCAAGAGTAATGTTGATGGTTTCGACTGGAGGCTCTATAACAGACAGTATGTACAGGAAATAAAACTGCCGTTTACGTCGTTACGAGTTCAGAATTGAGAAGATGAAGAAGCAGGGTCGGCAACATCAGCGACAGACGGAGGTATTCATAAACAGACAACAGGAGCAGAGACGGGAAGTAGCCTGCGGTTTGAGGCGGGAATGGATGGCGACTTTTGTAGCACGGAACAGGCGCGTGAAGGCGCGGTCTCTCATCGAAGACCGAGCATATTATTACACGACAGTGTGTAGCACAGACAGGTGAATGACCAGTTTTTGCGACTATGCCGTCTTTGTAGCGTCACGCGTTCACGCGTTCACGCGTCAGTCTCCGTCGAATACGAAAACGGTAAGTTAGTCCTTAAATACCTACGCACAGGACTTACCGGAACGAGTCCTGACAATTCCGAGGAATGGAATTTAAAGAATAAGTTTTGCTATCAGTTTTAAAGAATAAGTTTTGTGAGAGAGTGCACTCACCACTTGGGGCGGTTCGGCGGTTGAGACAAGCGTCTCCTATTACTGAGCCGCAATCGCTGTGCCTTTTTGTCTTACTAGATACACGGATGAATGGCTGCCCCAATTCCTCCATAGGCTCCAAGTGTCAATAAAAATTGCAGGACTCAAACTAGGATGTTTGTAACTGACAGAGTCTCAGTTGTAACATGTCCAGCAACTTTCTTGCCCACGACCAGCGTGTCAACTAGCACAGATCGGACAGATGACGAGAACTGCAGCGCAAATCCGAAACGTACGGCCCGCACACGTTGACAATACATCCACAATTGGCGACATACTATTATTGTTACGATTAAAACTTCCACAATAGCCCCAGCTGATATAGACCTCTGCAGACAGCGTCGTTTCTGTACTCCAGCGAGTGGCTGGCACCAAGTAGTACTCGTCGCCTGTTTACGTTCGCCATGTAACAACAACAATCACGTTCAGACAGAGATTAGTGCTGAAAACAAACCTCGGCTATTATTTCATGCAATTAATGATTAAGTTTCGTATTCGGACCGATGACTGTCTTGCCAAGACTCCGGGGTCGCACAGATCGAATGCTGTCACGCTCTCGCCGACGCGTCTTGTCGCACCGTTTCAGCAACACGTCAACAAAACTCAACGCGTCTCTCTGTCATCCACACTTCGCGAGCCACTAAACGTCCACAGTGGCCTACCTGATATTGGATTCTGGAGATAGCGCTTTTTCAAATCCTCTCGAGCTGAGTGGTTGTTCGCGTTATTGGGGATCAGGGTTCCGACAGGTTGCTGCAAGACGTCTCTACTCCAATTCAGTGTAACACTGGCGCTCGGACGTGGATTTGCGCCGTAGACAATAAATTAACTGCGCAATTAATTAATTAATTAATTAATTCGAATGCTGCAGCGCTTGCCAAGACGCCAGAGTCGCACAGATCGAATGCTCGTGGAAATGCCGGTCGCCCACTCGCACCTTCTGTGCCTCTCGTCTGGTTATAAATATGGCCCATCTTTCCCCGCTGCTTCTGCCGCCCTTCCTTGTCATCGGCTTATGTGAACACTGATGATGCTCAAACTTGACAATGAGAACTAAGTCGCCTGGCAAGCGACACAGTCTGCAAAGAGCCAAGAGGGGAGCCTAATCGGCTGAGATCTTCTTCGATCACAAGCGAGTATAGTTCAGAATTCTTATAACCTGGTCATGTGGCTAACATTAACGTAGGCAGACAGTGTTCTCAAGTGTGGGCAAGAGGGCAGCCTGGGGCCATCAGGGGAGTCCTGACGGACTGAGATCCTCTTTAATTCGAGTACGCTGGTTCGCCCTGGAGCACGGGTAAGTCCAAGATGGCGAGAACATTTACCCTTGGACACTACCAGTTCCTGTGACGCGTACTCAACTGTGGGCACGGGGGATATATGGGCACCGGGGGCATGAGGGGAGTCCTGACGGACTGAGATCCTCTTTAATGCGAGCACGCAGCGGTTCCCGCGAAGCTTATTCGAGCGTGGGCCTGGGGGGAGCCGTCAGGCTCATAGTGGGCATCTGAGGGGAGCCATCAGGCTCATAAGGAACGGTGCAGGTTTTTACCTCCGGGAATATTTGTTTTCCCACTGGGTTTTTGTTTTGCCCGGAGGACTTTCCCTGCACCTTTGTCCAAATGGAGTTCCTTATTCTTTTGTGGTTGTGCATATCTTTATTTGCACAAGTACTCACATTTCGAGTACATCGGTCATTGACCGCGATTTTAATGTTTGAATTCATCATGCTCTTGAGAGCATGATGGCAAGTGGTGGCATCTCTCGGGATGCTGCCACGCTGGGACCTAGCCCCGCGTGTATAGAAGCAGCAATGCTTCTGTGAGTGCAAGTCCCTTGTGGATTGGAAGCCCCTTTGGGGTCAAAAGGCTCCTCAATGCTCTGCTTAATTTCGCAATTTTGCGGGTTTTGCGGAGTTTTTGTTGAGTTTTTTGCTAGGTGAGTTGGTTGTGACCATATGGGGAGACTATGATAACCCTAACCTTCTCGTGCTCTAGGTGTCCGAATACCTCTCCCAATAGATATTTTGCCACCAAGCTCCTTTAAACTTTCTTATATCTCGAGTTTCCCAATCAGGCAACCCTAGCCCTAAAGGAACTTGTTAAGAAACACTTCTATTTAGAAATTTTGCTCCAATCCACCGTACCAAGAATATTAAGGTTTCAACGCGCGCCGGGTAGAGTGCATTAAAAATTAAAACACGTAAACAACGCGTGTTGCTCGTCACCACCCAGTAATATTCAGCTTCAAAATACCTACAGTTAACCGACAACGCCAAACAAGCGCAGCTGTGGCGGTGGCTACCTGCGTGACCGTCACGGTCATGTTTCAGCTTTATGCTCTTCTTTTGCAGAACGTTGTAGTTTCCGCGACGGAAGGAGGAACCCGGAGCCAACTCGCAATGACGTACTCTTCTACTCCATTCGACTTCAATAGCATCGACGACGAGGACGCCATATTTCTATTTAGGTTCTCCAAAGAACAAATACGTCTGATATTGCCATATCTCCGTCTCGATTTGATTCAATGGTCCGGACGCTATCGTCCTACACCTCTTGCCGCGTTTTGTATTCTTCTACGGCGGCTATCATACCCTGAGAGGTGGGGCTCAATGATGAACGACTTTGGACGGTCGCGGTCATATCTATGTTCCGTGACTCGGGACGTGGTTTTGCATCTGATTCACAGGTATAAAACCAAGCTCGAATGGGACGGTGGGCGCCTAACGTCTGCGACGCTTTCACGATATGCGAGCGCTGTACAGCTAAAGTGCGGCTACTCCAATATCTGGGGCTTCATTGATGGGACGTTTAGGCCCACTACGCGCCCGACACGGTACCAAAGACTTGTCTATTCCGGGTACAAGCGGGCGCATGGGATCAAAGTCCAAGCAGTGGTGACACCAGATGGCATGATCAGTTCAGCAATTGGGGGCTTTGAAGGGAAAATTGGCGACTGGCAAATGTTCAAAGAATCTGGCCTTGAACGTAGACTTAAGGATATAAATGCTTCGCTGCCTGATGGGCAGCATTTATATCTTTACGGGGACCCCGCCTACTCTGCTGGGTTTGGCATCATGGGGCCGTTCAAAACAACGCCAGCGCACCTTGTTCTGACTCCTCAAGAGCATGAATTCAATGCAAGGATGTCTGGAGTGCGCATCTCTGTGGAGCAGCTGTTCGGCTTGGTCCTTAACAAATGGGCCTGCAATGGGTATAAATATGGACTGCGACAGCAATCAACTCCAGTTGCTGCTGTTTATTTGGTGTCTGTCTTGCTAACCAATATTCATACCTGCCTCGAAGGGGGGAATGAAGTATCTCTGTCGTTTGGGTGCACACCCCCCTCATTAGAAGATTATTTGAGAGTGGAGTAGCTGTGGTCGCGGTGTCGCTGTGCCGCTGCTATTGCTACGGTAATAGTTAATTTGTAATAGCCGTACAATCATTCATTAAGCGATGTAGCAAAGAGAGCAATACAGCCTTGGTTGGGGGTTATTTGTCCAACAGCTTTTTAATATCCTCATGAATAGATGAATATGTGTCAACGACTTTTTCGGATAATTCGGTCAGCTTTTCGGTCAGCTTCTTATCCACGTCGTGAATCTGTTCGGTTTCTTATCCACCTGGTAAATCTCTGCTTCCAACTCTGTTATCAACCCAAATGCTGTTGAGTTACTTGTTGTGTCAGTGTTGCCTGTTGCCTGCAAAGCCGTCGCTAATTGTGACATTGAAGAACTGAGCGCCGTTGTCATTGCGCTGGTGCAGTTACCCATTGCTGCAGCCAACATATCGTTCCTCGATATCTTAGAGCGCCTTTTTCGGCATGCGGACTGTTGGTCACTTACGCTCGCACTGTCATCGTCATCGTCATCATCAGACCTCTGACGACCTTGCATCATCTGGTCACGGATTACCTTTGTTCTTCGCTTGGTTTCTGCCAGCTCTTCCTTTTGAGCAGACAGATCATTGTGCTCTTGCTCAACTTCGTTATAACGCTGCATAAATATATCCAGAGCTTGTTTCAGCTCTGTGTCGGAATCCGCGACACCTGAGCGATACACCAGCTGCTCGCGCCGTTCTCTAATCAGGCCTTCCACGGTCTGACCGGGCTTCCTAATTGGTACACCTGCTCTGATGAGAACCTGATGAATTTAGTTATAGACGCTGGCCTACCAGTTTCAGCTTCAAAGAGCTTTGAGATGTCTGCCCAAAATTTTGACTTTCGTCTCCGGGCGTACTCCGTCTGATGCTGAATACAAAGTGGGACGAGACTCACTTTCATTTCCTCCGTAAAGTGGCTTCGCTTTCGCGAACTTTCCGGAGTCGGTGATCCGGGCTGAGGCGACTCCGGCACGGTCGACGCGAAGTTAATCATCGAAGAAGGGGTGGACTTCCCCGCAGAAGGGCTGCTCGATGAAGGCATATCGACCCGAAAACAATTTACCATGGTAGAAGACGAGCCGGAGTAAGCTGTCAGAAAACATAAGTCTATCTTGTATAGAAGAACAAGAGTATTGCACATATATCCAGTAACGCAGCACCTGTCAAGCGTGCATGGGCTATCAAGGTTTACGCTAGTTCAAAATTGTTGTAGCGTTTGGGTGCTAGTCCGAATTGGGGATTGTGAAATTACCCAGAACAGTATAAAGAATATCTTAACTGTTCCTTAACGTAAGGGAACTTTGGGAGTCCCTCAACTTCAACTTATGCCTACAGTATTTGGGCAGTGGTCGTCCGGGTAAGACCTTAAAAGGGTAATTCACCCTACGGAACTTTAAAGGAGCTTGGTGGCAAAATATCTCTAATAGAGTTGACCTCAACAGGCCATCATCCCTTCAATCGATATCTGCGATTTATTCGAAATCTGTTCTATCTTTGTACAAGTTATCAGGTAGACTAAACATATTTAATTTGCGATGCCGGGACCAGAGAGTCAGGAACCGAAAGTGGACATTAAGGACGAGAAGATGACAGATGCGGATACTGCGCAGAAGCCAAAATCGCCAGAGGAGGTCGCTGCTCTTGTTCTGAATGGTACGTAGAAATGCTGATTGATAGCGAATCGGAACCTGTTGCGAGGTCAGATCATTCTAATATATTGCCGGCAGATATCAAGCAGAACTTTGGATTCTTGGAAAAAGCGGCAGTCAATTGGGAGCCGAGATTTTCCATGCGAGTGCTACGGGGTCTTGGTAATCTTCGAAGACGCCTCACGCCTGATATTCTTGTGAATACCGTCGATGCTGCGTATCCATCATCCTCTCATAGATCTGCTGCCTTAATATTGAAGTATCTCGGAAAAGAGGAAAGTTCTATGGAAATCGACGAATCGTTGTCTGGTAATGCGACGCCTGCAGTTCTTCCCGAGATTGACGTATACGTTCTTGTTCTGTTTCAGGTGTTTTTGTTGGATCAGGGCGACGTTGCCAAGCTGAATTCATTCAATGATGAGGCTATCACCATTCTTCGAGGATACAATCGGCGGACCTTGGATGCGCTGGCTGCCAAGATGTGGTTCTATTATGCACACGGAAAGGAATTGAACAAGCAGGTTGTAGAAATTAGACCGTACGTAGCATTGGATGATAATCTTGTTGCTCGAAACGTCGACTGACTAATATGCAGCTTATTACTCGCGGTCCTCCGGACCTCCACATTACGACATGACACCGAAACCCGTGCCATGCTTACGACCCTTTTGTTACGCAACTACCTCCATACGCAGGCGATCTCGCAAGCTCATCAGCTAGTTCTCAAGGCTGATTTTCCTGAGTCAGCCGCCACTTCCGTTGTCGCGAGATACTTATATTACGTCGGACGGATCAAGGCTATTCAGCTGGATTACAGTGCTGCCAATGAGAGTTTGATAGGCGCGATCCGCAAAGCTCCCCAGACTTCATATGCGGCCGGATTTTTGCAAGCTGCTCATAAACTTAAGGTCATCATTGAACTCTTAATGGGCGACATTCCGGAGAGGTCGTTGTTCCGCGAATCAATGTACGAGAAAGCTCTGGCACCGTATATGGATCTCGTCATGGCTGTTCGAATCGGCGATGTTCCTCAATTTTCTGATACTATTGAGAAATACGGGTCGGTTTTCAAGAAGGATGGCACGTACATGCTTATTCTCCGTCTGCGCCAGAACGTCATCAAGACTGGTATCCGCATGATGAGTTTATCGTACTCTAAGATTTCGCTTCGCGACATTTGCATTAGACTTCACCTTGACTCCGAAGAGAGCGCCGAGTATATAGTGGCCAAGGCAATTAGAGACGGCGTTATTGAAGCCACGATCGACCATGAGAAAGGATTTATGCAGAGCAAGGAGATTCTCGATATTTACTCGACCCAGGAACCGAATATGGCGTTTCACGACCGTATCAAGTTCTGCATAAGTTTACATAATGAAAGCGTTAAGGCGATGCGTTATCCTATGAATCAACACCGTGTGGAGCTGAAGAACGTTGAAGAAGCGCGAGAAAGGGAGAAGGAGTAAGTGCACTAGTCTAGGAAATTTGTATCAGATTTTTTTTACTAACTCAACGATAGGTTGGCGTCGGAGATCCAAGAAGGTGATATGGAGGAAGATGACGGTGACTTCGACGGGTTGTAAATACATACTTCGCTCGATTAGGCATAGTTAGATATAACATACAAATGCGTTCCTCTTATGTACCGTTATTACCAGCGATTTCCATGGCAGATAGATGCACCGGGAATCTACGAGACTACGGCGCGATGTAGTATCCGAGCAGAATATAAAACGAACGGAACCAAACATATATGTATTCTCCCATATACCATGAATTACTAGCAGTTCCTTTATATTTAGTTTTTAGTTGCTTAGTCTGTGGCTAGGCTGTATCTCAAAGTGCCACTTCGGCTTCGACGAACGGAACGCCATGGAAGACAATTACGTTCCAGATAACACGGTGCGCGACGTTTGTGCCTCTTCCATGCAGGTATGGTGTGCACAGCAACAATTGGGCAGTGGCGGAATCCGGGACTTGCCCTCAAGCCCTAACCTTGAGAGTTTGCTTAACCCAGCGGGTTTTTCGTGTTTTGCGTTTGCCCCCAGTCTCCCTCCTCACTGCATCCACTTTCTTCAGCATCTGTCGCGTTGCTTTGGCGACTCATTTAACAACTAGTGGTGTTTTTCGATTCTTCATAGATATATACAAGAATGGCACTTAAGCGTATCAGCAAAGAATTATCAGATCTCGGCCGGTAGGTTTCTTATTTTAGTAATACCCATTTGCGTTCCATCGGATAACGCCCAATTTGTATTGTCCGATATAGGCCATTATGTCTCAGCTTTGGTTGAGTAGTTGTATTACCGTACTCATCAATGCAAGGACTCGATGGTTAATGCTGTTTGACATAGCATTCGGTCAATTTAACTTGAATAATTACTGGCACTGGCTGGTCGCAAGAGGTCATGTGCCTTGAATGTGATGCGATGCATTTTGCAGTTCTATTGCGGCCACTTTCCAATAGCGGCCAGTGTCCATTTCGGTGGCGCGGGCAATTCTGTAGACATGCAGATGGGGTTTTGAATCTTGGTCGCTCATGCTGATTTATAATTTACAGAGATCCCCCTTCATCTTGCAGCGCGGGTCCTATTGGAGAGGATCTGGTATGTTGGTCCTTTTAGACTCTTTTCTGGTAGCTCGAGTAAGCTACCCTTCCCGAATTCGCTCAATGTTAACATATGAATTTGTAGTTCCACTGGCAAGCTACTATAATGGGACCCGTAAGTTGAAGTTGATGAATATCCTACAAGTGATCAGAATCTAATAATGTATGAAGGCTGACAGTCCATACGCCGGCGGTGTCTTCTTCCTTTCGATTCACTTTCCCACAGATTATCCATTCAAGCCACCAAAGGTGAGTGATAGATTCGTTTCCGTTAGGAGCAAACTAATTAGTTTGGCGCACTGGCCCTGTCACATTTGGCATGGATATACGTCAAACTGCAATTGGCAACAGTTCTTGTTTAATGAGTACTGATTTCGCTGAGCAATCTGCTAACAAAATTGTAATCTAGGTTAGCTTCACAACTCGCATCTACCATCCAAACATCAATAGCAACGGCAGCATCTGTCTTGACATTTTAAGAGATCAATGGTCGCCGGCATTAACAATTTCTAAAGTTCTCCTGTCCATTTGTTCAATGCTGACAGACCCAAATCCTGATGATCCATTGGTGCCAGAAATTGCTCATGTTTATAAGACCGACAGAGCCAAGTATGAAGCTACGGCTAGAGAATGGACGCGGAAATACGCTGTATAACAACGTCGGGACAACAAAGTTAATGAATTGGTTCTGTGTAAAAAGACGGTTTGTAGCATTGTATGCAGTCCTGATGGGTCGTTCCAAGTCTTTATCAGTTCCATAGTCTACGTATTATTCGTTTTGAGATATATATATTGCTAATTGTAATGTTCTTGTTATTACAGTTTATATTTAATTATATATAATTCATAAACGAATATATTTGCGATGTGCCGTTATCTAATCCGCCATGGGCAGGTGAATTATAGATATTCTAGATGATTAACCCGCTTCTTATAGTACTCAGGACCAGTAAATATTTATCTTATATTCCCGTTCTATTCCATCTTTCCATTACGTCCGATTCTCATTTCTAAATCTATGTAAAGATACTTGGAACGACGTTGCGGTCTGCTTGCGCATCCCCGCATCGATATCTGTGGAGGATATCGCCATATCTCGCCTGGTCAATAGTTTCGCATTCTCTTTGTTCCGGCTAACTGGGGCACCAACAGCTCTCGTGTCTGATGTAGTCTGAAGTGCATCAGGCGTCTGGGTTGAAGCAACAGAGTAAGTCCTTCCTATCATTTGCGAGTTGTCAGGAGTTGTTGGCGGAGAACGCAGGCCAGACACAGACTCGCGCTTACAATGATAGAACACACCTACACCGTTCGAACTGATGACAGGCCGCCGTGTGTCCATGGGCGTTCCCCAATATGACGATGATGAGGATGATACGAAAGAACTGATGGTACGCTGAACTGGAGTGCTTGGACGTTTCAGAGCGTCTTCAGATGTAGTCGGGGCGCAAAACTGCAAAAATCTGCTTTTCTCGAGAAATGGCGACCAGGAAGGGCTCAGTGAGGATCCGCCCAAAGACGAGTTGGATGATATTGTAGAAAATGAGTTAGAAGAAGAAGTAGATGATGATGATAATTTCGTCGCCTTTGTGATTGAATCTGGCGGAGTGTGTACTGATTGCCGTTTCGGTGCAAGAAATGATGACGGCAGCAAACTGGCATTTCTCAACCTCTGGCCAGCACTAGGCGGCGTCATCGTTGCCAATGACTCGGATCGCAAACTTTTCTTTATCCGATTGGCTTCTGCTAGGTCGCCTGAATCCCGTTGGGTTGCCTCTTGTGAGTCAGAGTCGTCCGCAGGCTGCCGCTTAGTCTGATTGTCCCTTCCTTTGCTAACTAGCACTTTACTACCCAACCCGCGAATATCCTCTAAGCCAGCGATATCGGGTTTACTGAGGTACTGCGCTGGAACGTTCACGACTTGAGTATCCTTGTGAATCGTATCATCCACATCCGCAGCCACTTCAGTCTTCGGATTCACCAGCTGGGGAAAATCATTAGCTTGAGCTGCGGCGGAAAAGAATCGGCTGTGCAAAACCACAGAATCGTCCAATCCATCGTAATCACTAACAGACGGTGAAAGAATTCGTAGTCGTTTTGCAATAGGATCTTCCCGGGCAGACTTGTTATCGTGTAGACTGGTTCGTCTTTCAAGTGTACATGAGTTTGATTGAGCAGTATCGTCGGCTGGTTTTGGATCTGAAGCTAGGCTATTGGCAGAATTCGTAATTTCGCTTAGTGGGCGACGCCGGTGATCGGGTGACACTTCTACAAGAATCGTTAATAACTCTAACTGCAGCCAAGTTATAGTATACATACTAAAGAAGTGTGTAATATTTTGTCCTTCTTTTGAAATTCGCGTGAATGCAGTACCCTAACCAAAGATATCAGTTGGCATAATTTTTGTAATGTTATCGATCGAACTTGTACTAACGTTCTCTCCGAAAATTGTAACCTGAGAATCATCTAGTAGGGGTTCTTTCGTGGTAGGGTCCAGTTTGCCAGTGGCAATTTGTAGTGCAAGTGTCGGATCAATATTTCTGACAGGAACTGAATCAACAACATACTCCAAATGTGAGAGACATAATAACATACCTGCCAATATAGTAATCAAGCTCTTCCGGTAGTGGATCCATGGGTTCGTTCCACATCAGTACTTTCTGCTGAACTGGACAAAAAACTCGTTGATATTGAAATGTTTTGTCAGCCCTTTCAAAGTCGGCCATGAAGTTGGGTGGTATCGCGATCTTTCCCTCTAATCGCATAAACTTCAACGCTCTATCTGCAGATTTGTATCGACGCAAATACATATGCGCCTTTCTCAAGCCGATATTCGGAATACCTGGAGTATAGTCACAACCCGCGAAGATGACCATATGTCGAAACAGAGCATCCGAAAACGATGTCAAATCAATTTCTCTGGATGCGCTAAATCGTTCCCGCCGGATAGCAACACATTCTCCGTAATCGCTCAGTTTCGTCAGCAAGCATTTACATCCAAACACCAGGAGGTCTGAATCCTCCGAAATAATCGCCGATACCAGTTTCTTCTTTTCCAAATAAGCCATTTGTGCATCCGCTTCATAAGGTGCAACAATATATGGGACTCCCTCTTTCTCCAAAGCTGTTATAAGATGTGAAGCCATGGTTGGTGTGATATCGATGCTTTTTTGAAACTGTTCATCAGCCTCTCTCCTCCTGCCGGCTACGTGTAGCTTCATTGCCAGTTCCCGAGCTGCTTCTCTGCTCCTAAATACAGTTAGATTCACTGGGAACACTCTGTAATACTTGATCATAATCATTGCCGACCACCCACATCTGCCGATCCAACTCGGTACGCTGTTTGCTTGGCAAGCTTGCCCCGTCAAATACGAGATAAGGCTTTACACCATAATATTTCAGCATCCTCACTCGATGCATCGCATAATCTACATATCTAACTCCATCATTAGCCGCAATAGATATGACAAACTCAAACGGGGTACGGGACACGAACTTTCGAGTATGATTACCAAATGCCAAATCGGTGGCGCACGCAATGGCTCCTCTATGCAACCACACGTAAGCGTCAACGGCTATAACTTGACCAGCAAATTCCTTCACATGTGTCGGCTGGTGTATGGATTTGAGTAGTGGCAAGAGACCTGAAGGTAAGGAGTCAGTGATATGTTTGGCTGTCACCCATCGACTCCACCTTACCTGAGATTCCCATCGCGCAAATAATTCTACACTGACGCCGTCACCTTCGCGATTGTTAAGCGTACCACCCGTCTCCAGAATTGTTGTATGATAATTCCCATGCAATTGGTCGAGAAGAGTGGAACGCACTGAGAGTACTTCTCGAGTCCCCCCTTGTTGGCACGGCAACGTTCTACCCCTGGCAAGGGTCTCCGCGTCTTTTAAGGTTTAGACTGCCTCACGTGATCTCGTGAACCAACGTGGTAAATTCTTTTCTTTAGTTTTAATCGTAATTTAGCGTACAAACCCGCCAATTTCAGAGATGCCGATCGCGAAATCATTGAAGAAGGTAGAGCAGAAGCTGAAAAAAAAGTCTGCAGTGCATCCCAAGGCAAGAAAATTCAAGCAGTTGAACAGGGCCACTCTGAGAGATGTAAAAATCACTAAACGGCAAGCAGACCGTGAGATGGCCAGAGATGGGCAAGGTAAAAAATATATAAGGCGCTTGGCACGGCTATGATACTTACATGAGCAGTTTTAAGAATGAAGTTCATTAGAGCTGCCATTGATCGACCTGAGAATAAGGACAAAGACACGTTTACAGAGAATGAAATCAAGACAATAATACAAGAGTGAGCCTGATAATTCGTCGCTGCTGTACTTGATCTGAGCACTAACATCCGGTTATCAGATTTGCAAACAGAGATGATGCAGAATTGAAGCAATTAAAGTCCGCTAGACGACCTGGACGGCCTGCATCTGCAAGGCAAGATGCTTTACAAACGAGAAAGGATTTCGAGCTTGAGGAATTCAACACAGGGTTTTGTATGTATCTCCATATTTGCTTAAGATATTTCATACTGACTCCAACGTGTCCGCAGATATGCCCGACTTAATGGATAAGCAAAATGTGAAACAATTTAGAGATTGGAATCTAGAGTATAGCGGGATTGGCCGTTTAAGATTTGTCAGAGTTGCCAAAGAAGGCGGCCTACAAATACCTCGTCAAGATGACCTCATGGAACAGTGACGTGACAACATGGAAAGTGTAAAGCGTTTGTATATTAGATGTATAATACGTTAGCAATCAATTGGTACCCACTGGTTCTCAGGACCTAGACCTTGCTCCTCCAAGGGCGTAAGGTTCTATATGCGAAGATCTATTGCACTCCTCACTTTACAGTGCCAGAGTCGCAAATCTGATTGCGCCAAATTATTATCATTACGCTCTCAACTCAACCAGAAACCTGCGGAGCAACTTGATTGGTTTACCTCAATCTATTCCGGTACAACCACCGTAATCTTAACACCGAAGTCTATATCTTGCAAATGCTACATTAATTCCTATAATGCTTTCGATGAATCACGCTGGCTGACCAGAATCGGTGATGACGTGACCTGTTCCATCAAATCCCCATGATTATTGTTGCTGACCTCAAGAGCGCCGATCCCAATGTCTACCGCACCAAGACCTTCTCCGGGGACCAGTTCTTCGAACAACTCGTATTTCCAATCCCAAGAAAAATGCACAATCTTATTTACAAAATACCTCGTTCCTTCAGCAACTGCGTCTGAGCATAACTTGCCTTGATCCTGGGCAGTCTGTGACAAGTTAGTAAAATGATGCGCGTTCCACGGACACATTTAACGTACCTCTAGCTCCTCTACGCAAACGCCTACACTCCATCCAAAATGCTGGCTGACATCTTGCGCCGTGACACCATTCTCAACTCCGTTCGGCTTTTTCTTTATTGTCTTGATCCAATCGACCAACGTGCGCATAGTAATATCATCATTCTTGGACGTCTCTTGTACAACTGTGAGGCCACTCTTGAACCGCCTCAGCTTAAATGGTAGACCGAGTTCTTCAAAAATTGAGCATGCACTATACAGGTCCTTTGGTGAAATGAGAGAGATTCCGCGAGCCCTATTGTACAGCGCAAATAAATCAAACAATGTGACGATGCCACCCTCACGCTTAAGCACGCCACTGTCTAGAAATTCAGCCAGTTGCCGAGCGAGCTCACCATAATATATCTGATCACTTCCACCTCCTGCCATCTCCTTGGTAACTATAGGCGATGACAAGCTTAGAGCCTGTGAGGACTCCCTCAGAGCACGTCTCGCATCATCTGGTACACCTGGCGAAGATGCCAACCTTATAGCAAAGCCTTCGGCGAGAGACACCTATCGTGCGATATTAGTTGTGATCCAAGGTTATGTACAGCATAGGGCCTACCATGTCTCTAGCCTTCTTCATGAGACTATGCAGGTCGTCCAGTGAGTTCATCAAGTCCTTGTTATTCATGCGCTCGCGCTCTACCATTCTCTGCAGCCCATGAATGCCGAAGCTGGGAGTAACAGGCCTCTGCTCTACTAGTTCGACCACAGGACTCTTCGTAATGGTAATTATCGGTTCTGTTTGCTTTGTTCTTGCCAAGTTCTTCAGCCAGGTTCGCTCTGTCAATACTTCCTTGGCCCTTTCATAAAATGGTTTATCACCGCCATTTCGAAAACTTATCTTGATCACCGCCGGAGTGTCTTGTTGTAATACATTTCTAGAAGATTGTGCGCTGCCTCCCCTTTCTTTGTCAAGCATATAGTCTGACGGATTAAATGCAGTGGTTTGCAGCTTTGCGCCGCAAATTTCACAGTATCTCATGGCTGGATTGTTCAAAAAGGTGCATCTAGGACAGGCAAGACCATCTTGCTCCTCGTCTGGTGAAGTCGACAAACTGTCTTCAGTTGCATGCGACTCGGTCACGGCATTAGGTACAGTTGCTGCCAATGCGCCTTGGATAACAGATTCTGATGGCTTGACTCCACAGGTGGAGCATGGTGGAACAGGTGATACGTTGGGTCGATAACTAGCGGGCAGATCATTGGAATGCGAGCAAATTGGGCAGATCCACGACACCAAAGATATCGGTCCAGCTGATGATTGTTTAGGACTTAATGGTCCAAAACTCTTCAAATTTGGTAAGGAAACTGTGGACTCATTGGGGGACCGTGACTGGGGTGAATCATAGATTGACGAAGGACTAGCCGGTGACGACTCCGAAGATAGCGTGTCCGCGAATTGAAAGATAATTTTCGGAGATGACTTTAGGAAACGTGCAGAGTATTGAATAGTCTTCACATCTGGAAGATTAAATGCAACGGAGTTCGTAAGGGGAGACGCATTGTCGACATAACAGATGCGGTGTGACGTAAGATACACTCGGCCATTCTGATACGTGGGCAGCCTTTCTCGGCTACGCAAAAGGATTAGCATATTCAATGAACAGATAGTGATAGTTTGCAAGTTGACACCTGGCCACATACCCCTCGTACAGACCGACCGAGTTCTGGACAAGAATATCTGTCTCGTCAATGAACAATACCGGCCGGTAAGCAGCCGTCAACCCAATGGGGGCCCACAACCGCATAACAACGCAGTATGACTTACTACTCCCCGTAGACCCCGAGTCTACGAGTTCAGAGCCAGTAGGTTTTCTTATCGCCCACTACCGAAAGAACTGTGTTCAAAAATAGCCGGTAATTCCACAATCTGTGTAGAGGTTGGTGCCATCAGTTTGAGTGTACGGGGGCAATTAAGTTCCGCTAAGTAAACTTTCTTGAGGTTTACGTCAAAATTTCGCCGATGATCGTTATCCAGGGGCAGATAAGATGTCGACAATGCTCCCACATCTGCTTCTTTTTGGGTACGTTACAATGTAGTTAATATACTCAGGCCAGCAGTAGGCGCTAACCAAATGGCGACAGTGAACACAAATTTCGAGATACTTGGTCCATGGTTCGTTCTCTACCTCTTAGATTTTAGCATACTGCCAGCATTCGCCAACCGCTGCATTCTCTACACTTGACAGAAATGCGGTTTCTCTTGATGTAGGTCCACTCCCACCTGCGTACAACTTGCGGTCGCCTAGGGCATTACAATATATTTTGGGCCATCGTCTCAACTATCGTGACGAGCGTGCCAGACTCTCTATATGGTTAGAGCGGGTGATGGTCAGTTAAATGTCGAGGCCGGGCGATCAAGTGTTTTCGGACAGTGTGAATATCGACGTACATTTTCCCCTGATAAGAGTTGCATAAGGTCACTTCATGGCATTGCTCTGATACATTGGATAAAGTAACGGACCCTACGGTGCTAGCGTTGACTATAGGGCATAACACCGCAGTATCTGTACTTCCAATATATTGACTGGTGCTCCAATTCCAATTTTTAAGCTAGAATCGTCTTCACATGCCCAAAAATGGTAGCTTGTCGCCACAATATCATACATTGTCGAATTCGACTGGTCCTCACTATGGGATGACCAACATTGTCAATTTGTCGTACGCGTATTATTCTCATCAAAAGTTTTTGATCCTTAGCCGTCAAGCGGAATTACACCAGCTTCAATGGCATGTTGAACGGCGGGATATACCGCTCTGGCAAAGTTACTCCGTCGTGACAGGACATACTGCAACGAGATTTTGTCGAAATTAACCAGATCATGGGACCTAAAGGCATGTATGGCATACGAATTCGAATAGTCCTTCTCCCATCCCTCTCTGGAAGACGCTCTTTCCGCTTCCCAGAGTTCCTCTGCGTTTGCCGTCGTCAGGGGCGGACGATGCGGATCTGCGGTCTCTAAATGTGGAGCCTTTGCCTCAGGATGAGAACCAAAGAGATCTTGCCCATCATCTTGAAACCAGCTGCTTGGGGCAAAGGCATATCGGTCGAGGATGAGAACTTCTCGTGGTATCATGACGAGTTTTCTTGACAAGTTGGTAAGAAGAATGACGGCATGTGTGATCCATCCGCCGTCGTAGACGATATGCTCGTATTTTAGCCAGATTCTCATCATTTCTGAGCCTTTAATCGCCATGAAACATCCGCTGTTCACCATATCATCTACCTGGAGTCCTACAACATTCGCGAACCCCGCTTCTCGTAGTGGTGTGAAGTCCCGTAAAGCATGGACATCCCAGTCGAAGTATATGCCACCCAACTCGTAGACGACTTTTGCGCGCACGAAATCAGACTTATTCTCGAGGTTAAGAATTTTCTGGCCATTTTCTGCGTAATCTGGTGCAGTCTCCTTGTTGACGACGACTTTTGGTAAGTTGAATATCAAACGCGACCATTTGTCCGACGCTTCATCTGAGCTGTTTGTTCGTTGAATTTCATAATCGGTCGCATCAGTGTGTATGTAGATGCAATCAGGGTTTAAGTAGATGCTGGCGGAGTATATGGAAATGAAATGCTTTAGTTCGAACTGAATCTTTCCTTGGGGGTCGCTCATCAAATGCACATAATGCACATTATTAGGAATCGCGGGCCATTTCCCATCGCTGGGGACTGGATGAGGATTCGGCTTTGGACGTAACGTTGACACCGTAAGCCACAGTGAGAAGAACATTGAGGAGAAGAACAATGCCAGGAGACTGAAAACTTTGGTCCGGGGAGTAACAATCTTCTTCGGTACCTTCCAATTGACGCTAAACTGCCACATGATGCGGAATATATCAATTAAACGCGAAAATACCATGGATGCTCGAGCGAATAAGAAATTCATGATCAGGGATAGGCAAAATTTGCAATCTGAAGCAGGGGAAGGTAGTCAAATCGCTACCTGGGTCTGGATATATAGAATGTGGGGATGTCGAATTTTGTACTCGTTGAACCTTTGTAAGGCAAGTGGGCGTCTGGTGTAGCCATTTTGATATTTCCCTTATTAATATTTATGATGCCACAGGATAGTGCGCAATGATGCAATGCATGCAAAAAACTTAGAAATTCTGTACGTTTTTTCGCGGCGCAGATGGTCCGAAATATGCCAAGGCCGCTTAAAATATCCCATACTCAAAGCACAAGCCTAACCCTCCAATGACAAGTTAACTGCGACTCCAACATGCGCGTACGTCGGTCAATAGATCACAGCTCGGACAGGAGTTTGCGATCGTGCGCGGTCTACGTAGCTACATATATTGCTCTCGTTTTAGTGTATTTTAGAAGTGTGCGGCGACATGCAGCAAATGTGGCGTTAGTGCATTGACCAATGTGTATTTTTTCATTAATATCTACTTACGCTAGTCCCAAAGAGGAATAGTTGGTAGTTGCCCCATGAATCTCCTTTTTTCATTATCAATAGTAATTTACTTTGTTATATATACCGATGTTTATCGTCATTGATACGTAGTACTTGAAATGCACAATTTGGCCAGTCAAAAAATTTGGATATCTGATGTCGAAGATCTCAACTCCCTTTAACGAGACTGTTCTCGGCCATGAAGTGCCAGCTCTTTTAACACAATTTGTGACTTATATTATCCCAGAACTGTATGGGTGTGCAACCTCAGACGACGCACCAGGTCTGGGGTCTCGGACCGTCGATTTGGTGTCTGGCGGAATGATATCAGTTGCTTAATTTAGTCACTATTATTTAGCGCTTATAGACGTGCTCGCAGCTTGACAATAGGATAAGGCCGTTTCATTTACTCACAACAATAATCACAAAGACTGAATTTCATTTGTGAAGGCGGCTTCTTGACTTCGGGGAACACGGCTCCATGGCCTCTTTATATATTCTGGCCCTTTACAAGCTAGCAAATAGAAAAGAACAAATGAATGAAAACACACAACAGTGGGGAAACTCCTCCCATAACCCCGCGACACGACCAACACATAATGGTGTTCACGAATAAAAAATCTCGTTATTCGTATTTGTAAGATGTCTACATATTCCACTTCATACGAATAACGAATAACGAATATTATTCGTTCCAAAAACCTCTAATACCGCTGTTGGTTAAGGCTTTACCTCCGAGAATGTGTTTTCCTACTGGGTTTGTTTTGCCCGGAGGACTTTTTCCTTACACCTTTCTGCAAAACGGATGTTCCTATGTTCCTTTTATTTGGTGTGCATATCTTTATTTGCAAAATCTCGTGAGAGATTGCTTGATTTCAGTCCGATATTCTCGAATTTGGCGACGTTATTATGTCGCGTTTGTTGCAGGGTATATCTGTGGGACATGCACCATAACTAAGCTCCCGTGCGGCTCGGGTCGAACCCCACGTAAAAAATAAAATAAATATGGAACGTCCGAAGAGTTTGGGCTGGACAACACCAATGAATGATGACCTTGTGTTTTTAGTGGATTCGTTGCTGTTGGCGGTTGACTGAATGTATTTCTGGCGTCCGATCGACCTTACCTCGGCACGTCGTCCCGTTCTGCTTCAGAATGAAGTGGACATCTTGGTGCAAGACTGGGTTGGCTTATATGACGGGTACGTAGCCTATAGGCGCATGGATTTCAGAGCTAAAACTGGTTAATTAGTCGTTTTAAGGTGGATGGATATCAAAATGGACGAGTTTACTTGACCACGCATCGAATTTGTTACGTCGATAATGTACGATCGGCGACTCACTCCGTTGCCATCGACCTATCTCAAGTACACCGAGTTCAGTTTTCCCCTGGGTTGTTAAGGTCATCGCCTAAGATCGCGCTCTTCCTCCTGCCTCCATCGTCGCCCTCCACGCCAACAGGACTGTCCTCTCCTCGTCCGACCTCACCGGCGATTTCAGCTCGTCAAGCTCAGTCATTAAATCTTCAATTGTCACCAATAGTATCTGGGTCGCATACTCCTACTCCTGATCCGTGTGCAGTTTTCAACTGGATATGTCCGATATGCTCGTTTTCTAATGCAATCAAGCTTGTTGACGTTGATGGGTTGCCGCCTCCTTGTCTGGCCTGTGGGATACGGCCGGCGATTTCAGTGATCCAACAAGCTACGGAAACTATTGCCGGCATCCATGATACGGACCACATCTACCCCGCTCCTTTGCCAGCGGGAGTGCAAAATGAAAGCGGATTTGCCTGTCCATGTTGCACCTTTGTGAATCACCCGTCTCTCCTTCAATGTGAAATGTGTGGTGCTACGTTAGTTTCAAGGAATTTGCCCCCGACATTACTTGACAATGCAATGAAGGATTTAGTCATAAACGAGCGATACTCACCTTCACCTACACCACCAATGCAAAATAATGACGAGGACATTGACTATATTAAAATAAGTTTTAGAGCTGGCGGTGAAAAAACATTTTTGGACAGGTTGAAGATTGTATTGGAGGATAGAATATGGGAACGAAAGGCGCGCAAAGTAAGAACCAATGGTGCCACGCTAGGCAGGCATAGCAGCACAACTGCTCAAGTTCTTCCTAAGCTAGGAATTCATGGTTTGGAAATCCAGAGCGTGAAAGAGAGTCAACGAAATTTAGAACTTATGCGCTCATTGAATGATTTGGATTCACTGATGCAGAAGGCGAAGGAAATGGTATCCTTGGCTGAGTCTTTTGCGATGCGACTATCTAATGTAGCAAGTGTACCAAAGGAGGCACGGACAGCTCTTTTAGAATCGTCCGAAGCTTTGTCCCTGTCCTCGCCGATCGTCATGCGTGAAATGGCTGGCAGTGGGGATGAAACATTCTATGCTGAATTGGCACGTCAATTGGCCGAGTTTTTAGATAACGGAGTGCTGGTGAAAGAAGGTGGTATCCTGACTTTATTTGACTTATATGCTCTGTACAATCGTGCACGTGGCCTGTCGTTGATCTCACCAAAAGATTTCTACAAAGCCTGTTCTATTTTCGAGAAATTGCGGTTGCCATTTCGGTTGCGGAAATTTAGAACAGGGGTTGTCGTTGTCCAGGAGGCATATTATTCTGATGAAGCGGTCAATCGCATGCTTGTGGACTGGGTCAGAAAATTGTCGCATGAGCAGGAAATCTCGGTAGGAGTTACAGCACAGGACGTGAATCGGCGCTTTGGATGGAGTGTTACGATCGCACTAGAGGAACTAGAATCTGCAGAAGACAGTGGAAATCTCGTTCGAGATTCTTCAGTCGAAGGTACACGATTCTATGAGAACTTGATCAACAGTTTCCAGTGGAATTGGAAGCAGACAGTGTTTCACGATTGAGGAGCCACATATGCCCAATTTCATAATATTTTGGCTATTGTTTAGGCATTTTAGTGTATTATTATCTTAGGTCGCAAGGTCTATTTCATCTTGCGCAGTAATTGTATCATAAGTGTTCGTATCTCGAATTAAGTGGTGTAAAATAAATCCATTTGAATATTGCGATGTGTTTATATCCCACCCTAACCCAAAATGGTGGTATATACGATATTGAAAAGGTTAAGGAACGATTTCGGATTGTGCCAGAAAGTATGCTGCTGCTAATCATATCAATTACGGTCCAATGATCTGCTCGCAGATGACAGCAATTGGATATGTCTACGTGGATGGCAAATGCAGCGGTTGTGTCAGCGAAAAGAACACTGCGACAAAAGATTTCGAAGCGATTGCAAGACGTAACTGAAGAGAGCATAATATCGCAATGTAAGCAAGAATAAGAATGTAAGTCTAGACAGCTAACTGACGGCCAATAGCGTCAAAGATAGCGAACCGTGTCAGACTATTGCCAGAATATGAAAGAGCTCGTAAGATAGGAGTTTACTTGCCCATAG
This sequence comes from Lipomyces yamadae, assembly GCA_030556285.1. Classification (NCBI taxonomy): domain Eukaryota; kingdom Fungi; phylum Ascomycota; class Lipomycetes; order Lipomycetales; family Lipomycetaceae; genus Lipomyces; species Lipomyces yamadae. The sequence continues at coordinate 295,781 of JAKTPU010000008.1, read as the reverse complement.
ACGTGCCGGATGCTATTCGGAGAGGCAGTGGAAGGACTGTGGAGGTTCGGACAGATTTGCTAATGCGAAATATGTTTGAAGATGGTACGTAGTTACATTTCATTATGCTGGTGTAGGCGTGTAATAATGTGTCAGATAAATCCGTCTTCTTGCCTCGAATTGTTCCGACGGCAACGCTTTCGCCAGGCCAACAACAGCTTTTGCAAATGGCCCAGATGAGGCTACAAAACATGCAAATGTCTCGTTATTTTCCATTCTTGTCTATTAGTATGTTGCGTATGCCGGATATCGAATCTGTTTTAGGCCTGGTAGTCGAAGATGCAAAGACAAATTCTTTCACCGTTAAAGAGCCTACGGAAGGCGAAGATGGTGGGTGAGACCCTTGTAACAATTATTCCTTGTTGACGCGCATTGCTAACGACAATTATTTAGCATTTGATGTGGGTGGATTAGATCTACTTATCGTTCCAGGACTAGGATTCACAAAATCCTGTACCCGAATTGGGCATGGAAAAGGATTCTACGACAATTTCATACGGCTGCACAAGGTATGGTCTCAGTATAATGGAATTTCTGAGCCAGCTATCAGTAGGTTTCGTAATAAATGTCATGAGTGGTACCATTTATGCCTACTAACTTCGAGTAGTTGGTGTGTCATTAGAAGAACAACTCATACAGCCAACCGCCATAGAAGATTATATGGATTTGCCCAAAGAAGACCATGACGAGATTTTAGATGCCGTAGTAGTGGGGGACAATGTATATCGCAGGAGAAATCGGACAAGAACGAGGTGACCCTTGTATCGCGAGACCTCTGTGCATGTTGCATCCATCATCATACTCCCACGCTAATCCTGCAGTGCCATAAATAATGTTCCGAATTGCAGTTCTGTTGTTTTCGTGACATATGGAGTAGTATACAACAATAGCAAGATAGACAGTCAAACCTGTTATCCGCAACATAAATAGTTTACATCCGATTATACGGTACTAATTCTCATGTATCCCTTTGACGCAATATTTTATGTCTCTAGACTTGAAATTAATGTGATATTGTCTCCTTTCAGTAATATTCGACCTGTAGTAATAGTTAGTCTAGCTTCGAACTCGGCACTGGAAAACAGCAAAACAAACCTAATGATCTCCTTGAATTGCTCTTCTCGTTAACTTCAATAGCGTCGTCCACGACCAAGTTCATAAATTCGTCAAAGCCCTGTTTCGGATTAGTTCGCTGAGGTGCAACACCTTTAATAAACAGTCCTGATACCCACCCTAACTTTTCCCTCGAGTCGTGTTTCTACCTGCTCGTATAGCCAAATTTGAACAAGTGACTGTTGTTGAAGAAGCTTGAAGATAAAATTGATAGGTGGAAGCATCTAAATTATCGCAGATCAATTTAGCTATGAACGACACCCTTTGTCGATGGAATATAACGTACCACCTGCTGTCTCCGGCGGCCAGACATCTTGATGCTAGTAGATCGTTCGGAAATAAAAATGACGCTTGATTTATTGACTCTTTATTTGTTAATGATCCAAGCCTGATGTGTATTCAGGACGTAGAGTGATGATCCGATTTCAGTGTGGAGTCTGCAATTAATGGAAGGGTGTATCGTTGGTGATATGTGTGGTCAGAAGGCAGGGTTTTTTTTTGTATCACTGAAGTCGCGCGTTTTTGTAACAAAACGTAGACGTGAGCGTCGCTCTGAGATTCGAATACTTGCTACACCACCACGCATCCACAAATCATCCACAAATCATCCTCGGGCTTTTAATTGACACGCCCGAGGACGCAATACTCTGATTTTTTTGGGAATTTTTCATTGTCCTGACAGACTCGCTGCCCGATTAGGCGTCAAGACAAAATCATGGCTTCCACGATGGCCGACACTACAGTGTCACCAATATTGCAAGCATTAACTGCCTTGTACACTGGCTCAAATCGGCAAACGAAGGAGCAGGCGGGCCAATTTCTGGAACAGTTTCAAAAATCAGTACGTGGAATTTTCGGCACGCATAGCTTGAATGGTTTGTGACGGCTACTGGAAGGCTTGATCCACTTCCTTAGCCACGTCATACAACCAAAAACCATACGACCGAAGCTAACGTTGGTTGTTGTGAATTTAGCAAGAGGCATGGACTATTACCCACACGATTTTGTCATCGCCGTCGCTACCAATTGAATCGAAATTGTTTGCCGCTCAGACGTTAAGGAGTAAGGTGCGTAAGAATTAGACACGTTTATTGCTCGAAAGTAAGCAAATCTGAGTTTTGACGTCAATAATAGGTCATATACGATCTTCATCAACTTCCAGTGGACGGTCAATTGCAGCTTCGCAGCTCGTTGATCACACTATTAGGAAATTACGCTGCGGGACCAAAAATCGTTCTGACGCAAATCTGTCTAGCGTTGGCCAATCTCTCAATCCAGTTAGTTCAGTGGAAAACCGCTTTAGAGGACGTTATCAGGGCGTGCGGTAATGACGCTGCCGCAGCACCAGTAGTGCTAGAATATCTAAAGGTTTTGCCTGAGGAAGCGAGCGACGTGAAGAAGATTCCCCTGTCAGAAGAAGAGTTAAAAGAACGGACGAGGGAGCTCTTAGAAAACAATGCAATGCAAGTCCTGAACATTTTGATCGCATACGTGAGCTCAGCCAATACACCGAAGTCGTCACATGCATTAATTTTCGAGTGTCTCAATTCGTGGCTACGGGAGGTTCCTCTAGAAACCATCGTTAACTCGCCGCTGTTGAACCTTGTCTTTCAAGCTCTTTCTAATGACGACTTATTTGATGCTGCAACGGACTGCGTATGCTCCATGATTAGAGAAACGCGAGACCTGGACGACGAGTCTGAAATTGTTTCGACTCTGCACAGCAAAGTTATTGAGCTTCGACCACGCATCGCGGAGTCCAAGGATGATCCAGACGCTTTCAGAAATTATACGCAAATATTTGCAGACGCAGGGGAAGTTTGGCACATGATCATCGCAAGACAGCCACGGCGATTCAAAAGTTTGGTAGAAGCTATAGCCGAGTGCGCGGCCTATGACGAGGATCTTGAAGTCATTCAGTTCACATTCTATTTCTGGTATTTGCTGAAGCAAATGTTGGTTCTGGACCGATATGAAGATGCGAAACGTGAATTGCGAGATGTATTTCTAGGACTAGTCGATATTTTGGTCAACCACTTGCATTATCCATACGAGGAACGCAACGGTGATTTATTCGGAAACAACAAAGAGCAAGAAGAAAAATTTCGAGCTTTTCGACATGAAATGGGTGACGTTCTAAAAGACTGTTGCGCAGTTGTCGGAGCGTCATTCGCATTGCGCAAAGCGTACACTAAAGTCAACGACTGCTTACAGGCGCAGAATCTGGGTGAGAATATTCCATGGCAAGACATTGAAGCACCCATATTTAGCATGAGAGCAATGGCAAGAGAAGTTGAGCTCGATGAGACGCATGTGCTACCAGATGTTATGAATTTGCTAATCAGGTTACCCGACCAAAAGAAGATCAGGTTTGCAGTGACTCTGGTTTTGGGTCGGTATACAGAATGGACCGCAAAGCATCCGGAATACCTCGAAGCTCAACTGACCTATATTACTAACGGATTTTACGTTAACGATTCCGAAATTGCAAGCGCAGCTGCCCAATCAATGATGCATTTCTGCAGAGATTGTGGGCAGCATCTAGTTGACTACATTGGCCAGTTACATGATTTCTACGAGAAGGTTGCGCCACAGATCCATGTCGACTCACTTTATGACCTTACCGATGGTGTCGCACATCTGGTTGCCGCGCAGCCGTTGGACAAAGTTTACGACTCTCTTAAGATGTTTTGCGCTCCAATTGTGGCGCGGTTATATTCTCGCGCGAATTCCCCGGCTGATGATGCAGGTTACAGGAAGATCGCAAGTGAAGTTGAGTTACTGGACACATTCGCGCGTCTGGTGCACCCCCATATCGAACCTGGCAATGTCGACCCCTGCATGCAGTTTTGGACAGAAGTATGGCCACTTATTGACCTGTTACTGGATAACCACGGCCAATCAACCTATGTATCCGAACGATGCTGCAAGTTTATTCGGACGCTCATGTATTCATATCGCGCTTCATTTTTCACCCTGCTCGGCCCTGTGGCAGAGAAGTTGGTGGTATGCTTTGACAAGTTACATTATGGATGCTATCTGTGGGCCAGTGGTATTGCGGTCCGAGAGTATGGAAACGAATACTCGGACCAGAATATTCAGAACGCGGTGTGGGAATTTGCCTTCCGGCAGTCTATTTCCACATTTAAGTATATGAGTACGGTTAACATTGCAAATATTCCGGATGGTAAGAGTTAATTCGAGTTCCCTTTAAGAGTGACTTAGATTTTAACTGAAAATTTTATTATTAGTTGTCGAAGATCTTTTCAGACTTCTTTCCAATTTGATTACAAGCTATCCTTACCGGTTTATTCCATCCGAACTTTGCAAGCCATCAGTTGATGCTGCACGTGCAATTTTTACGACGGAGAATAAAGAGCCCATTTTCACAGCCATGGACCTCCTTCACGACATTTTCTCTTACGGTTTTAACACGCCGCCGGTCTCTAATATCATGTTTAATGATTCCGGAGAACAGTACTACGACGCCAATGCTGTGCCACCAGAGATCCAAGGCATAGTGAGACAGTTGGTGCTTGCTGAAGGTGAAATACTTACGCGCCAAGTAATCTCAGGATTATTGTACACATTTCCTAGAGAATGCGTGTCCGATGGCACAAGTGTCCTTCTTGTCTTGCTGAAGCTCGCTGGTCTACCGAATGCCGTTCAATGGGTTAGCAGAACATTGTCAATGTTACCCGCAGGCGCAATTACACAGCAGGAGAAAGACAAGTACTTGTCCGCTGTAGATGTTGCGATCCAGACAGATGACATGAATCGACTGAGAAGGCAGACTATGGATTTCATTGGATGGTATACAAGACGGAATGTTACCCCACGCAGTGAAATCAGGCGAATTGGTGACGCTAGGGATATGCGGTTTACTTTTGCATCATAAAATGTCTATGCGAACGGGACTTACCAATGGGATGGGAAGAAACAGCAGAGCTATGTAAATTATTCAGTATGATTCATGTATCTATAAGTTCATAACTTCGTTTCGTGGCATGCTGTCCGCGCCGACGAGCACAAAAATTCATTAGTTTCAGACTTTATATTAGCATTCCGGTTATTTCTTTCGCATTTATTTGTCGATCGTTTGTACAAGTCCGTCGTCGATTTCACAGCAGGCCGGCTGTTATAGGATGTCTCTTCGGGCTGACTAATGCTGCGTTTTTCGTTGCAAGGACTTAGTAGTTACTGAAATTTTTAAAATATCAGTGACAAAATAACATGATATAGCCGCCCAGTAAGATTATGCTGCCTCACTCAGAGGTTCGACCGTCACCAATACCTCGTGAAATGTACGGTGCATGAGAGGGAATAAGAAATAGGGAACCTAGTTTAGTTTTGACCCCCGCTCAGACCTTATCATCATAAATCAGACCACCCACTATCATTATACAGTAATGAAGGAGAGCCCGCAGTTTACAAATAAGGTCGAAGAACTTCCTGTGTATGGTCCCAAATCTTCTCCTGCGCTTGCACTCGAAGTAGAGGCATAACCTTCGCATTGGGAGTACAGTCACACTTATAATTGACGAGAAATAGCCCATCCGCCTGCTTCTCCAGAGAATTTACACCTTGCTTGCCCTTCCATGGTACGCCACGACCGCCGAAAGCAGCGCTTGTACTTTGGAACAAATGCCTCTGTCCACACTCGTCCTCGCTGAACCCAATTAGGCCAATAAGGGCTCTAAGAAAAGCCAGACAAACCAGCCCATGATCGAATTCGGATCCTGACCCCTTCTTACATTTCCCGTACTGACGATCCCGGGCCAGGAGTGGATGAACGTCACATCGGGATTTTCGCTGGCCAGCTTCTCCAAAGTCGTCGTGTTCATAGTTGCATATTGCATCTGGGCCTTGACCCCGCCGAAATTGCCGGGCTTCTTCAGGTCCAAGTCGTCCAAGTCGATAGTGGCCCTCTCCAACCCACCCGCCCCAACGCTGACGACCTTGGGGGCTTCCGCTACGCGCAGGAGGGGGAGAAGATGAAGAACGAACAACATTCGCGAGTAGTACTCCAGGCTCTGAACGATTTCCAAGCCCTCGGCAGTCTCTCTTCGTGGGCCGAATGGTGCATAGCCCGGGGTAAGGAACAGCAGGTCAACGCGTGACTCCTTGCTTTTGATAACTTGGCATACTCTCTTTGTTTCCGCGAGGAGCGAGACCTCGCCTTCGGTCCAAATGACTTCCGCCTTGGGGTTGATGGCATAAAGCTCCTGGATGAAAGCATTCGTGCGCTCTTCAGAGCACTTGCGCCCGACCAGGTAGATTCTCACGCTCGCACCTGTAGCGACTAGAGCCCTAACCGTGAACTTTCCGATGCCTGATGTACCACCGACGAAGACCGCGACGTGTGGGGCTGTCGCATCGTTGATGAGCGCGTTCGAGGCTTGTATTTCTTTGTACGAAACCATTGTAAGCGGTGACAGAAAGATATAAGCTAATAGGTTTTTGGCTTAAAGATCTTCAGCTTGGGAAATATTCTTCGAGTCAGACGCAGAAGATCAGACTTAACTCACTATGACGACCACCAAACCCTTGATTTTGGACGCGCGAACAAAACCCCGGCATATAAAGTACGCGTGGCTGATCTTATGTTACAAAGCTGCTGACATGGTGGCTGACTATGGAGGCGCAAGCGAATATACCCGATGCCGAGGCCAGATCTCATGAGGTCATCTGTATTATCTGATAATTGGTTATAGTCATTCTGATATTCATCTCATCACGAAATTGTGGTGTTTTAAAACAGGCACTGTTGTGCACTTGCTCATTTGTTCTAAGCTACAAGGGGTACGCATCAAATAATTTCGGACTTTAACCAGTAACGGTGCAAGATGTCTCGCAAAAAACTAGAATGCCGAGGAGTCAACGGTCTACCTCACTCTGTCTGGAATTTGGGCAAGAGTTTGCTAAGCCCGAATTTCAGTAACTTCCCTCGCATATATATATATATATATGTTTAAAAGGAAACTGACACCGTTCCATATCCCCCATCCAGAGTCGAGTACGCGTCCTCAAATTGGTAGCGACTACGGGGCTTGGTTCTTTGACCAGGTGACGTGGTTCTGGCCGTCTCTTAGCATAACTTTGCTCCAAAGCGAATTTGCGTACTCGAATTAAAGAGGAGTCCTCTTATCCCCCGTATCCATATGCCCCATGCCCATAGTCGAGTATTCGGGCGATGCAGCGTTCTCGTATTGAGGAGAGTCCGTCAAGGACTCCTCTCTTGTCCCCAGTAGAGGACGAACTGCTGGACCGGCATGTGCCAAGCGGCTTGCCTCTGGCCACTCAGACTCACTTCGGGTTGCAGGCTGTCCTCTAGCCCACAGTTGAAAACACTGTCGGTAGGCGGTTACTGAGTTACTCTCATTATCGTCTCGTTTGGCGAGGATATTGTCTAAATATCGCTAGGGACTTTCTATGGCGATAACGCCCGCAGAGATAAGGTGCAAATATTATTCTGGGTATGATACAAAAGGGTGCAAACCCCGAGTGCGCGTTGTAACGGTTGGATGAAAGTCGCCAAAAAAATCTTTGAGCTCTATCACCTATATATATATTCCTTGGTGGGAGCCTGTTATGTAGTATATTTGCGAAGTAGTACGCTACGCGCTGAAAACTCCATTGGTAAGGCGGTCGTTTGTATTCATATATGGGGAGGCGCGCGTGTGAGTCGCGACTCACAGTGAACCCTTCAACACGGTAATAAACAAAGCACAATTTCAGCATACAAGCGCTCTTTCTGTCTCGTCTTGTCAGCAACCCATGCGATATTGCCATCTGCGTAATACAGAAGGTTCCTAATCTTTCGCAGCTGAACCGTGCGAGTATTTTATATGCTTGACTCGGATTACGAGGGCATCGTCAACAACGGACCGGCAGCGTCCATTTCCGTGCATTGCTCATCTGCGTCATCGGATTATGGGTCATTGAGCTCTTGGGACGAAGATATTTATTCTGCAGCCATAGCATCCTATGCCGTGGCTACTCCGACTGCCGCGGTCAGCAATGCTACAAACGAGCAGGATGACCGCCGTGGCGACGAGCGACAGCTCGATCGGATGTGTGCTGCGAAGGAGGCGTTTGCACACCTTACAAGGGATTTGCAGGAGACTGACTTTTATGCGGATTTTGACGACGGCGAATACAGTGGCCGTCCAGTGCATCATCGCCCTGCCGCAGATACGGCTATCACTACTCCGAAACTTACATGTAAGCTGCATGTTGATAGATACGCGAGTTGTGTCTAATGAGCACTTCTTAGACAGTGAGGCCAACTAATCCAGAACCTGTCGCGCTCGCGCCGTATATTCCACCTCGCGTGGGAGATGAAGAAGTCAAGCCACGTCGGAAGCGAGGACGACCAAGAAAATTGCGTACTGAAGCTCCTGCCGCACCAATTGCGACGAATAAGCGAGGACGGCCGAGAAAAGTGCGCACTGACGTCCCTGCCGTACCAATTGCGACGACTCCGGTGGAGGGTCAATGTGAGCCGGCGACTATGCACGCGGAGGAAGCTATGGGTGCTTCAGATAGTGAAACTGGGCCAGCAGCCGAAGATACTACTGAATATGACAGTCTCACAGATGCTTCTAGCGAAGAGTCAATTTACAACCAAGACGGAGTTGTCGCGGACAACCTCCCGAAATCGGCAAAATCACGGGGAATAAACATAGATCTGGAAGTAGAGGTTCCTGCGGATCAGGATGAGCAGCCACAATCTCGACCGAAGCCATTTAAGAGGAAGCGTGTTCGATTCCCTTATTTGGAGTCAGAGGGCATACCGTCGGCACCGATTCCCAACGATCAGCGTCCAAAGATGCTACCGCTTCGTTTCAGCGAGGCCATTGATTTCAAAGGCTCAATGTTAGAAACATATAAAACTATTCGAAAGTTATATGTGACGGATGTTGTCGGACCGTCGTGGTGTGAGCTCCAGTATTTTTACAAATATTACTTCAAAGATTTCAAACCAACAGCAACAATGTCTAAAGGAACGCATATTCACAAGAAATTAGAGGATCAATATATGCTGGAAATACCTATAGCAACAGAGGAAATGACACGTGAGGATAAGCAAGCAGTTAAGCTGTTGAACATGCTGCTTATGTTGCAGTCGCTGACTCAGGGTGCCCGCAAGCAGGAAGAAAACGTCATAGTTGTAAGCCGTGCTTTTAAGTGACTGCCAGTTATTTTCTATGCTAATATTGAAATAGCGGGAATTTCCCGTTTTTGGATTCTTGGAAGATGTGTTTGTTACTGGAATTATTGATGAAGTCTCTTTTATGTACGACCGACCCATACAACAAGGTATTGAGTTTATCGATGTCGATCATATACCGGAGTCGTCGCGTCAACAGCCAATAACTCTCCCCAACGCCCAGCAACAGTTATTCAGTCTTGAGGCCAATACTGGCACATTCGAATTTCCCACTCTAGAGTCATACTCTTCATCTAAAATGTTCGCAGGAGATCAGAGGTCCATCACGTCATATTTCAAGCCGCTTAGTCAAGTATCTCTCGCTGAGATTTTACACGATCAGTCAGCAGAATCAGGCGGCGGAGTGAATTCCGTTCCGGATGACCCGTTGACAGAGTACGACGACGAGCTCGTAAGTTCTGTGCAAATGAAACTTCGAAAAATTCGAATTTCCGACTCCAAGACGCGATATATTCGACAGTTACCTCACGAGTCACAACAACGATCAACTTACTACCAGCTTTTGATATATCACCGTCTTCTGACGGACCTAGCCACAGGAAAATTCGATTTCAGCCGTATGACGACAGTTTTAATGCTAGACGCTGATGCGGAATTGAGTGATATTTTCAGGAAGGAGGTTCAGCAGAACGAGTTTGTAACTGCCACGCTTTCTGCCGAGCTCCTTGAAGAAAGCAATCATCAAAGTGACGAATATCGCGCGTTACTATTGTCCATGCGGACGCTGAAAGAAGTGTGGAACGCATTGCGGTTAAAGTTCTTGGAATTTGCCGGTATTATAAGTGGCCAAATGTCTGCGGTATGGATGGCCTTGTGTACGAGCACATTGCTGTCGATTACTAACGGAACTTAGGTATACTATTGGCAGGGCAACGGCCAGGTGTTTGCAGGTATTGATTATACTTACAAGGAAGAAGATCTACAAGAATTCGCGGCATCTTCGCTGTCATACTGGCGTGGCGAGCGAGATCCAAATGGTGTTGATGTTGAGGACGCGTACAAGTGCCGCTCGTGTTCATACGCGGAGCATTGCCTTTGGCGATTAGAAAAGATACGAGAGACTACAGAACGGTATCGGACGAAATTTCAACAAAGATATGGCAACAGAGATCGGTCAAGACCCATGGGGCAGCTTGTGGTCGAGCGAGAAGTTGATGAGAGTTAGGCGAGCTGTCATTCAACAATCTTGGGTAGAGAGTACTTTACCAGGGCAAAAGGATAATTAGGGTTACTGTACTCCGGTTGTATATAGAGAGATACATTGGTAAATATTTAGCGCATCTGTCAATATTGTACAAAACTCTATCATCCCCAATGTTTTAAAATCTCGCTGCTTTTGTGGTCTTGTCATACAGCTCCAAATTCAGAGCAGCCAGGAAGCATGGAATCTCGCGCCGCTCCTGCACCCAGAATTGGATCAAGTTTGAGCATTCTTGTGCGAACGGACTGTCTGCTCGCCCAGACAACTTCATTGTCCCTAGCTCTGGGTCGAACGTGAATGATTCTTCATCTGACGCGGCGAACATCGAGGTTGCCCGGACTTTGTTGTTTGGTAGAAAATCAAGTTTATAACCGAGCAGGGAATACACAGCCTCTCGGAACTCCATTGATTTCGCGGACCATATCTAGGAGATTAGCGCGAGGATTCACAATTTGCAAGAAACAAAATTAGTACAAACAAACCTCCTTCAATCTCTTCATTCGTTTCTCTTTCTCAGCAACAAGCGACTGCATTTCCTTCATTTCGAGTTTCAAGCGGTCCAAGGTAGTCACGCCAACGACTTGGCCGATGTCGTCTCGTCGTCCGTCCAGCTGTGCAATTAGAGAATTGTTTTCCTTCTGTAAGGCGTCCAGCATTGTCCTTTTTACGATCTGGTCTTTCGATGCTGGATTGTCTCTAAGCTCCACAACCCGAACCTGTGCTTGTTTGGCCTGTTCGAATGCCGAAATTCGCTTCTCTAGAACAGCGATCTCTTTGCGAGCTTGCTCTTCTTTGTTCAGCAAGGCGGTATACTCTGCATTACTCATGGGTTAATAAACTCACATACATCAACATAATAGAACAACATACCGTCCTGGAGTTTCCGATTCCGGCGCAGTAATTCTCCTATTCTCTCATCGTCCTTCCCGTCCAACTTATGCTTTCTGATATTTGCCTGTCCTTGTCCGGCTTTGGCATTCTCCACCTGCTTGATCTCAGCAGTCAACTTGACGATCTCTTGCTTTGAGACTTCTAGTAGAGACTCCAGCTTCTCAATTCGACCTGCTTTTTGCTTGTCATAATTGCCCTGCATGTAGACGGTCTCTTCGCTGTCGTACGTCTTCAATTGCTCGCGTAAAAATTCTGTCTCTTTGATCGCGAGATTCTTTTGTCTCTCGACGCGTGCCATTAGTTTGGCATTCTTGTCAAGCGCATCCTTCAACTCCTCAACAGTTTGTTCAACTTTCCGTATTTCCTGTTCGTCCACCTCCATGCCTTGGGCTCTGGCCGCAATTTCAGCTTCCAGCCTGCCTACCTTATCAAGCAAGGAAATTTTTTCGGTCCGTTCTTGAGAGAGTGCCTTCAACGCATCCTCTGGACTCTTAAAATTGTCCGTCTCTTCGAAGAATGCAGTCCATCGAGCCCGCTCCTCGCGCAACGTAGCAGCTTCCAGTTCCGCGTCGGCGGCCTGCCGCCTAAGATCTTCCATCAATTTCAGTCTGGCTTCCAAAAGAGTTTTTTCTTCAGCCACGAACTTAAATTTCATTTGTTCCTCGCGTAGCTGGTTTAGCTCCGGTGTCATTATATGAAGCTTCGATTCCAACCCTTTAGCTTTGGCAATTTGCTCCGACAGTTGTCGCTGGACGGTATCAAGGAGATGTAGATCTTCTGTTTTAGATTTCAGGCTCTTGTTCTCGCTCGAAAGCTTTTCAACCATCTCGTTCCGGTCGTTCAATTCGACACCTTTTTGTTGCACCGCCTTATTCAAGTGGGCAAGTTGTTGCTGCAAGTCCTGCACCGCGGTCGTCAACGTGCGCTCTTTGACCTTAAACTCTTCGGCTTGCCGTTTTATCGCGGACTCAGCCGAGCGCAAGGCGGAGGACGCTTCGTCGCGTGCGTCGCGGGCTTCATCTAGGTCGTGCTGGAGACCGCGATTCCTTCTCTCGAGCGCGGCTTTCTCCGCCGGCCATTCTTCTTTAAGTTTATTGAGCTCAGCTGTCGATTCTTTATGCTTGTCAAATAGGAATTGCTGATCACTTTCAAGAGCCTGCCAAAAAAAGTCAGCCTCACCAAATCTTTCTGTAGCGTTGTCAGTAGAACAGACGTACGTCTGCGCGTTTTCCTTCCTCAGTTATTTTTAATTCAAGTTCCCGAACGGTAGCTTCGAATCGTAATTTCTCACGTTCCCGCTCATCTTTCATATTCGACAATTCGTATTTCAGAGCATGGTTTTCAGCGCGAAACAGGTCCACCGGTGAAGTAGCCGAATCGTCATTATTACTTGTATCTTGCGATGAGGAGACTTGCGGTCGTGTTACCGTCTATTGAATTCAAAAAAAAGTGTTATTATAAGATCAATGCAATTGGTGACGAACAAATTCTTTCGAGACTATCTGTACCTTGGCAACAGGGTTGGTTGCGGGCGTAAATATGGAGGACGACCTGCGAGGTATAGGGATCGAACTTCCAGGACCAGTTGCTAGACTTGGCTGTCCGCGAAGCGGCGTCGCAATGGACTTGCGCATAGTCTGCTCGTCTTGCCGTTCTGCCTCGTAACTGATCTGGCAAGTGGAAAAGATTCGATGATATAAGTTTAACGAAATAATATGATCGGGGAATAAGGTTTTGCGATGCCCCAGTAAGTAGTGGTACAAAACACTCAAAAACTGTCCCCAATGGCGCGTCAGTCGATTTCTTGGTACACGCGGCTTGTCACTTCCCCTGACTTCGTGAAATTGCAAGCCAAATGTCGGCATACGAGTCCATAATATTTATATCTCGAGAAGTCCTCGTTTATCAGATTCCACCGCTCCGGTCATCGAAAGGCTATTGCGCTGCCGAATGGGACGTCGACAGACCGCTGTGGCGCGGCCGTCTGCGGGTGCTTGAGACTGGTGCTGACGCGACAGCATCTCGAGTCCGGTGCGAACTCCGTCTAGAGGACAATACCACTGGCGAGTTATTTGCAAGTGCGCCGTATTTGGTAACGGGAAAAGGCGTGGAACAAGTTACGGACTCCAGCCGATTTTTCGTGGTCCGGGTCGTGGATGGGGATCGGCATGCGTATTTGGGAATGGGGTTTATGGAACGGAGCGAGGCACTAGATTTTAATATCGCATTGCAAGATTTTAAGAGGTGTGAAATTTATATGTACATATGTTAGAGATTGATTGGACGCTAACTGGGGCAAAGACATGCGAATCCGAGCGCGGAGATCATACCGAGGAGTGGTCCTCACAGCAAGGAGGCGGTCAAGGACTATTCGCTGAAAGAGGGTCAGACAATTACGATATCGTTAGGGGTACGGTCAGATTGAATGTTATTGGACTCAAGTATGCGATACACTAACAGATTACGAGTAGAAAGGGACTCATGTCCGCACATCACCGCCGAATCCCGCGACCAAGAATACGGCCTTGGACTCCGGCGCACTGCCATTCCTGCCACCCCCGCCATCGGCACAGCAGATCAAAGACCAAATGCGTTCGGTGACACATGCCACGGAGGAGGAGGAGGAGGAGGATGATGATGATTTTGGTGATTTCGTGTCATAATGGGATGTCATGGCTTGTGGACTTTCATTCGCATATGTTGGGAATTGCGGTTGCATTCAGTTGTTATAGTTTGTGTAATAAATTATTGTCTATACATGCATATGCCAAACTCCGAATACCGCCAATGCGAGTATATTAGAAGAACCCAAAAGCGCATTCTCTCACAAGAGGATGTTGTCAATGAGTCGCGTTTTGCTGCCGAATTTGTTGGGCACCCTGACTGCCACGCTCACTATCGCGCCCTTCAGAGGCTGGACAAGCTCGAGTTCTTCGAGAGTGTCTTTATCGTTCACGCACACATACTCGATATCGTCTTTGTCGAACTTCTCGGCTATCGACGAGACCACGGCCCCGATGATTTTCTCTGCCGAGGTGTTTTGCCGGTAAACCATGAGCGCGTTCTGGAGGCCTTTGTAGATGACGGCGGCATCTTGCCGGGTTTGATCGGTTAAGTATGCGTTCCGCGAACTTAGCGCCAGTCCGTTGTCGTCTCGAGCCGTAGGTACTACATGTACGACCGATCCGTAGCACAAGTCCTGGACGAGCCGTTTAACGACAACGGTCTGCTGAATGTCTTTTTGGCCGAAATATACGCGGTCGGGTGAAACTATGTTGAGTAGTTTAGAAACAACGGTTGCCACGCCGCGGAAAAATTGAGGTCGAATTCTGCCCTCCAATTGTTCGGAGAGTCCATGCACGGTCACGAATGCGCCTTTCTGCTCAGCCACGTCGAGTGGGATGCCGTTTGGATAGATTTCCTCGACGCTTGGCGCGAACACCACATCAACCTGTCTATCGTCGTCGACCTGGGCAGCTAATTGTTCGACGTCGGCATCAAAATCGCGAGGATATGACGCAAGATCCTCTGTCGGTGCAAATTGGGACGGGTTCACAAAGATGGACACAATTGTCGCATCGTTCATTCTCATGGATGACTGGACTAATCGCAAGTGTCCTGCGTGCAAAGCACCCATGGTCGGGACAAATCCCACTGTTTGGCCCTTGATAAGCTGATCGCGCCGCCAGGATCGTACTTCCGCTAGCGTCCGGAGAATCTGGATCTGAGATTTCCTTGGCTCGGGGACCTCGGCCGCGGCCGCGGCCGGGGCTGTGGCCGCAGTAGAGTTGTGTCTTAATGTGCATAACAATGAAGAGCGATTATATATATGTAGTAAATTGAACAGACGCAGGGCCGACGACGACGACGACGTCCAACTGCTTCGGGTAACCAAAATAGCCATTCTATCTATGTTCTCTACCTTCGAGGCAAGTAGAAGAGGGACGGGGTGGCTAATTTAAGTTTCGTCAGTCGCGTGCCCAGGCAGTGAAGCCCAAAATAATATCTTACCACAGTAACCTTCGGTGTCAATCTTTACTGCATTACCATGTATATAGGTCAGTATTGCATTTGCACTTTGTGCGTACGAGATCGAACATGCCGGGATAGTTGAGGTGGGATTGACTTTTGAGGTTTAATCGCCACATGTGCCAGGAACTTCAGCGTGGATCGCGTACTGGCCAACAGCCAAAAAAAAATTAGTCTCTGCGAAGTTGGTCTGAGCGCCTACGCGACTTTGATTTAATGTAATAAATTACGAAAGATACTTGATTATTTTAGCCCAATATGACTTGCCACTGCATATCAATGTTGTGCTAACTTGGAATTAACAAAAAATGGCACATTATCCGTGGCCGAGGTCGGCCCGACATAGGTCTGTGGGTTAGGGCTGTATACAGCCATGGAAATTCCGCGATTATGTCACAGATGCCTAAAATTGTGGTCGTTGGCAAAACAAAAAAAACTGACAACACAAAACCCAACGTTATCGTAAGTGGCATAAAGCCAAATATACTTTTAGCACAGGGTAAGGGCTTCGAACTTTTGGTGGTTCCTGTCGTAACCTGTAACAGGAAAATATGCCGACGACAGACCAAGTCCGGACCGATGAGACGGTAACAGGAATGCGCGACGCCAAAATCCGTTCATAGTCGTGGATAGTTTGGATATGCGAGATTTATGGTTTGAGCAAGGACAGCTCAGTGTATTTAGTTACTGAATTGCTGAATTTCATCTCATATGGTCGTATGTAAGTTATGATCGTCCCCTCACTCGTTATCAGGTATAAGAGTCCAGATGTTGGATACACTTTAAGGTTAATCTACAATGCGAGGACGACGCAGGCCCCGGGATGCCAGTGCCTACATTAACATGCTGTATGTCGATAGGCGTGCCTTGCATAGACGATCGTCTGCCGAATATTTAAAACGCGTTCGACGCGCGATGGGACGCGTGTGGCAGGCAAGCAAGGCACCCGCATGGTTGGAGTGCGAAGGTTTAATAAGCGTGGAGTTATTTGCCATTGGAATTTGTGGCCGTAGCGGACCCTGCAGGATGGCTCTGCTTGCCAACATCAACACCTAGAGAAGCAAATTTGTGCTGTCCCATTCTGTCAATATACTACTCGAGGTGAGGCAGCAAAGCACAACAATAGTAAGTAGAATCAGACCCATTATTCGCTATTCGTTTATTTATCCGAGTGCCGGCTTCTGGCCGTTTTGACGCTGTCTCGGGCTCCGTGCGGCTTTGGGCCACAAAAACTCTCTGCGAGTTAACCGGCCGAACCAGATGGGGCAGGCCGCGTTTTCAACTCCGTTCTCGCGTAGTATTGCTACCGGTATATTGGGCGGGATTTTTTGCTACTGCATTCAAGCACATTTATTCTTTTTTCTGTTCAAATTGGTGCGTGTGCGGTCCGTAAACGCGAAGATCACGCGAGGAGTTGTTGACGCGCCGACGCGACTGGAATGTAGGCACGAGCGCCCCTGCGTTTGTTTGGCGAGAAAAACGCGTCGAGCCCCTGCGCCCGCCGAATCCGAACACAACGCTTGGCCGGGCCTCTGCTACGCCGACTCAGTTCGTGTCTTCACCAGAGTCTTTCGTCCTCGATCTTTTCTTTCTCCTCTCCTCTTGCTCGTTTTGATCCACGGCATCCCACTCATTTGACCGGCAGTCGTCGCTGCTGCACGCGTTCCTTTCGTTGCTTATCTGCGCGTTGTTCGGAATCCACAGTCGTTCTTTCATTCCGCCAACATCCACTCTTTTCGTAATAGCGTACCGAATTCGTAACAAGACTCCTCGCTACCGTTATTCACAATGTCTCCACATCAGCGGCACCATCGCCACGCTGTCCACGCCCGTGATTCTCGGCCTCAGATCGTCAACGAGAATGATTTCGGTTTTGATGCCGTCAAGCGCGACGACGTCCTTCTAGAGGAACCAAAGCTCGTCCGCCGCCAGGTTTTGACTGTTTACAAGACTTTAACTGTCACTCGCGGCCATTCATCAGCAACAGCTGTCGGTGCCGTCGCAGCTGACAATGCTAGCGCTACTGCGCACTTGCCGAAAGCAAGTGTCACGTCCAGCGCAGGTTCGTGACTATTTCTATGCTACTTACAGTACATGGGCACTAACTTGAGGCAGATGTTGCTTCGAAGACACATTCCACAATCACTATTACGAGTACCAGTGCCGTGACCCCTACTCAAACTACTGCGAACGAAAGCAAGTCTGCTGTTGCTGCATCGTCAGTAGCAGTTGATTCTACTTCTGTTACCCCTACAGCGACCGAGATTAAATCTGCTATCGCCTCTTCAGCTGCTGCGGCTGCCACTACTGCCTCCGTTGATGCTACTGTATCTTCTTCGGCATCAGTCGTCACCACCGACGTCGTTCCTTCCTCGACTTCGACCCTGACCGATGCCTCGACCTTGCTTACTGTTATTGTCACGGCAAGCTCTGCATCATCATCATCCCTAGCCATCTCCAGCCTTGTTGGCTCGGCAGTGACAACCACCAGTCCCGACGCGTCAACCAGCGCTTCTTCAACTACATCGGCCCCTTCTGATACCACTCTTGGTGCCAGTAGCAGCTTCTCCTCGGGTAACAATAACAACGGTAGCACTGACATGTCGTCGTCGTCGTCGTCGACGTCTTCTGGTTCATTGTCCGCTGGTGCGCGAGCTGGTATCATCATCGGTGCCATTGCCGGCGCAATCCTGATATTCGCGTTGGCCTTTTTGTTAGTCCGCCGTTTGAAACAACGTCGTCAGGAGGAGGATAGTGCAAACGAGAAGGCAAATGCCATGTCGTCGTCTTCGTTCAGTGGTCCAGCTCACACTGCGTATCCCCTACCGGCTCACACCATGAACGAAAAAGCACCGCGCCTATCGATCCGTGTTTCACGGCCTGTTTCTGGTTTACTTCCTCTGTCTCTTCTCTCCGGTCGTGCAACCAGGTCTTCGACTGGAGCTCTGCATTCTGCCGCTACCGCAGATGCGACTGGAGGATACGCGAAGATGTCATCCCCACCTGTCTCGATCCGGGGTAGTACCGGAAGCGCAGCTTCTGTCCAGAACGGTGTGCAGGCTGTTCCTCCTGAAGGTTCTAGCTCTCCGACCGTGTCATATGCTTCGTCCATCTCTAGCAAGTCGTCAGGAGAAGAAACCCCTGTTCTCGTCGTTCCCGCACCGCAAGACCCCTTCTCGCCTCCATCACCGACAATAGGAGGTCCTGCAGGAGCAGCTGGCGTTGGATCGACTTCTAACGTCCACCGCGCCATCATGGATTTCAACCCTACAATGCAGGACGAGCTTGGTCTGAAAGAAGGCCAGCTGGTGCGGATCCTGCACGAGTACGACGACGGCTGGGCGCTGTGCGTCAAGCTCGACCGTAGCGCCCAGGGTGTGTGTCCACGCAGCTGTCTGTCCACCCGTGCTCTCCGACCGCGGCCAAAGAGAGGGGTCAAGCGTCCTGTTCCGTCGGGTAGCGCCATGAAGACCTCGGAACGGAATATCACGGATTTGCCTATCGTTAATACCGAGGCTGCCCAGCAGCAACGACCCGGTATGGCCGAGAAATTACCATCGACGCCAACAATCCAGGTTTTTGCTCCAGATAGCGAGCGACCCATTGAAATTGCGTGAAACAGAGATTTTTTTTAGAGAAAAGTAAGGGCTGTAGGATTCTTGTGTTTGTTATTGGGTTTGGTATAAGTGCTTTTCTTTTATTTTATTTTTTTCTGTGATATTTTATTTGGCATTGTTAATTAATTCAATTTCTGCTTTGGAATTTGTCATTTTTTGTTGTTATCACATAGAATACACATTGGTGCAACGTTGATGAACGTTGCTTGCACTTTGCTTATTCGTCGCGTTTTTTGGATCATTTTATTATTTTCTTGGGTTTTTTTTTGTGAGACACTGTACACTTTGTGTATGAATTTTTATGTCTGGATATGTATCGGCGGAAATTGGTTTGTATGTTAGCTAGGAACGAAACTGAGCGTGTTTTAACTTGATTACAAGTCGCAGTAAACACAACCACATATGCTCGCAAATCGCCTATTAACGCAATTTGCAACCGCAAAACGAAGTTATTCATCCAAGAGACCTAACCCTATGCACTTTGTTACCCGGCGTACATGAAATCAAAACAAACGCGTCAAAATCGGGCAAACAAAGAAACTAACTAGTGCAATATTGCTTTGCTCTTGGACAAGTCGGGCGACCAAAAAAAACTCGCGTGCTGCGACGGTGTGAGAGCACAGGGGCCACACAAGCTGCGTGGGTAAAATCCCGGACTTTGGTTTAAAAAGAATCAACAATGCCAAGAGCGAAGAAAGCAATTACGACGGCGCAACCTGTTGTTGGGAAGCAAAAAGGGGTCCAAAAATCCACTGTTGCAAAAACGAAAACGAGCGTGGGGACATTATCTGCACTTGTTAATTCGACCGATGATGAAGGCTCGAACAGCAACGGCAGCGAGCCCGAACATGATGATGCCGATGTGGGACCCCAGGCAAACAAGAACGGTCGAAAGGCTGTCTTGAGAGGTCCAAAGACAGTTGGAAATAGAAGGAAGAGAGTTCCGAAGAGTACGAGTGAAGATGTCCCGGAACTTGATGCGCCTGAGATGAATGGTATTTAATGCCCGAGTAAAATCTCAGATGGTTAACTAATATATAGTCTAGGTCCGAAGCCCAAAAAGGCGAGGTCGAAACCACTTACCGCAGTGACAAATATGGCAGGGGTCGCATCCTCTACACCTCAATCAGCAATCGCCCCATCGGAGTCAAAGCCAAGGCAAGCAAAAAAGCCGGTTCCAAAGTCGCTCCTCCCACAAAAGCTAGAGTACATTCCAGAAACTCAAAATGCATACGACAACGACCCACCATCCCCTGCCACTGACATGCAGCGGCTACACAAGACGGAGGTGGTTGCAATTGAATCGGGCGAAGCATATAGAACACTACAAAAGCATTATGACGCCTTGCAAACTCGATTTTCGCAACTATCAGAACTACGAGAGACGACGGCCGAAGCTGCGCTTTCTTCTTATCGCGAGTCAGCCGAGCGCAGATACGCGGCCGCTGACGACTTGATAGCTACGCTTCGGGCAGAGCTGAGCGAGCGATCCAATCAGATCAAAATGATGAGCTCTCGGGTTGCGGAAGCTACGAATGCGGACCGTGAACTAGACGAGTTAGAAAAGGCAGTTCAAAAACTGCAGCAAGACAATGCCGTTTTACAAAGTAAATTACTTGCACGGGGGCCACCCGTTGCTGGAGCCGGGAGTAGTGCAGCCATCGCGCAACTCAAAGAAGACTTGTTTTCTGACCTCAGCGGCTTGATTATTCGCGATGTGCGAGTCGAACAGGACAAGACGCTGTACGATTGTTTACAAACAGGCCGGAATGGAGCCTTTCATTACAAGATTTCGATTCCGAGGAACCCAAACGATGGTGGACTTCCACATGGGTCAGCCACAGCAAATGGGAGTGGTGGGGGTTATGAGGACACTGAGATCACTTTTGTACCCATGCTCGATGACAAGCGAGACGCATTTTTGATGTCCCTGTTGCCGGACTACTTCACCGAGCCGTTGACGTTTATGAGGAGCGCTGCCGCGCAGTGCTACTGGAAGATTGCGCAGGCCCTGCAGAAGAAGTTGTAAGCTAAAAATACATTTGTATGGTTAATCGGTGGCGGTGTATTTTCTATCAAAGCCTATTCTCATGGTAAAATGCAATATCGACAGCTCCAAATTTCCCTTATATTCCTACACGTCAAAATGCAATCAATACATCCGTTCCAGATATTGTACAATACATCTTCCTGTAAAGATCATATATTAGTCCCGCTTCGTGCTCGAGTATCCAGTACTGAAAATACTGAAATCAGGTGCAAGTCCAGCAGCAATAGCTTGCCTCATGGCCGATCGTGCACGGGCGCGTTGGGGAAAGACAATGACCAAGAAATAAAACGCGGCAATGGCGAACGCGATAACGCCAGACGCAACACAATAAGATAAAATCGCAAACGAGGCCACGCTTTTATCCTCCTGCTTTGGAGCTCGCGTAACGGGGAACCACCGTACGTTAAATTGCAAAGTCAATTCGTCTCCAATGATTATACGCGTGGTTGAGGATGGATAGATCGGGTATGCCACCACGGAAGTGACATTGGCGCCTAAATTATTGCTCGGTTTGCCGTTTATCAGATTATCGGCGTACGTGAAGATAATGTTAAACTTAGTCGCGATATCAAGATGGGATTGTTCAAGCTTGCCCTGTACAGAGAAGACGGCTGGCGCAAACAAGTTCTCGCTTCCCAAGCGCGCTGGTACGCGACAACTTAGCGGCGCATCCTGATGAACGTATAGCTGTAACATATGATAGAATTCGTCCACTACGACAAACGTGCAATTCACTTTATTGTCACTGTCAACACCAAATTGGAACGACAGCGGACGATTGGTCTCTTGGCACACAGGAAACGAATTGTATATAATCATGCCCGAGTCAGCGTCCGTGACATGCTCGCCGTTGTCGATATCCCGGACCATGCAGGCAAGCTCGATCTGTGATTTGAGTTTATAGCCTGCGCCTTCGACTATTGGGAGTGAAATTCGTTTGATAGGGCGCGATGACTTTTGTTCGTCTTTCGGATTGTCTTCGCCGTGATCATGATCTTCGTCCCGTTTGAGGACGGCTGGAGCGCTATCGTCAGTTACCGACCTGGCTACCTTCTCCTGACCTTGCTTAGCATTTAACATCTTTCCGACCTCTTTTTCTATTTTGTCTCCTGTCACTGCGCGGGAATCATCTCCCGTCACAGACGCATCAGCGGTCGTTTCTTGCGAGACTGTTTCCCGTGACGGTGGTTCTTCTGGGCTCGTCACCATTCTGGTCTTGTCGAGTGACTCGCTGTTGCCAGGAACTGTTAGTGGCGTCAATAATGACTCGCCTGGCACGGTCATGGCTGCATCATCGTGAACATCCATTACGGGTACTCTCTGATCTCGCCCTAAAGGCAACTCGACAGCATCCACGAAGATCCCTGAGAGGATAGTCTTCCCGGTCAATGACAATGCTGTAATGTGAGCGTAATTTGGCCATGATATTCGCTGATTGACGGCTCGAGGTACTGATAACAGCGGGAAAAGCGCAGCGACGACAATTATATGCGGCCGCATTGTGGCTGCTGCCCAATGGTTGTATCCGGAAGTGTAAATCCTTCTGTAGTTCCAAACAGACTCTTCTTTTTGTACTCGGTCGTATTGTTCTAAGCTATGGCTGATTTTGAATCGTGGTTAGCTGGTTTGCCCTGCCCTGTTCATAGTGGTGGCAGCTTACGAGTATTTCCTTCGTTGCATGACGAATGCCTGAAATATGGCGCGGCTCGTCCATAAAAGTAGCCCCCCGCATAGAATGGAAGTTTAATTTTTTTCGTGATATCTACGTAGACAGTTCGTTTTCTGCCGATAGCACTAATTTGGTTAATTTAACGACGAGCTGATCAAGAATTTCTACAGCAGAGAGTTTACTACCGAACCAACGAAATATGACACTTCATGCAGCGAAGGCATTACTCACTAGCGACTTGCTGATCGCGACTGCGACAAAGCCACCCATACTGCGGGGCCTGTCCTCGACGCTTGCGCGGAAGCTCATTGCTTCTCAAATAGTGCGGCATTCTTCGTCGACTCCAAACGTTGCAATTAACGGTTTACCAACTGGATCACGATGTCTGCACGTTTCAACTCCTCTGACCCGTATGGCGCCTGGGTCCTCGCCAACACAGATTTCAAAGATGATACGGCTCACAAATTCGACCGTATTAACGGTGCCGACTGTGATATATACCCAGAAGCAAACGTACTCAACACATAAAGATGGCGCCGCCGCTTTTCGGTCCGTGGAAAAAGGTGCAGCAGACAGTACTGTGACTAAGGTTTGGAATGGAACGAAGAGTGCGTTTTCATTGTCGTTTTACACCATATTTATCGCGTCCGGATTCATTGCCGCGGTGAGTTGTCTGGTAGATTATGGTATTATATTTATGATCTTGGTGACTGATGATCGTTAAAGTGCTACGTTATATGGAGCTTAATCCAAACATTCGCTCTTCCCTCTGGCGATGTCCAATTGTTCAACCACTCTGCCGAAATCGTGAAGCGAAATCCTGAATGCCAGAGGTTAATAGGACCTCGTATGAGATTTCACGGTGAATCCGCGGGGACTAATCGATGGACACGGAATCGGCCGGTGGTTTCTCGTCGAGTGACGGATCAGTTCGGTAACGAGCATATATTGATGCGGTTCTGTGTCGAAGGGGATTTTGGAGAGGGTATAGTGCAGTTGGATATGACCAAGAAAAGTGGGACTGACAAGTTCGACTATCGATATTTACACGTTCATGTCGGAGGTAGGTGGATGGCGATAGTTTGTGCTTTATCCTGGATGGCTAATATGGGTATACAGATAAGATCATTCGAATAATCGACGAGCCGACCAAACAGCCGAAACCAAAGGGGAAAGTCTCGTTTATGGGGGTGACGGTGTTTTAACTTTGGTGTCAATAGTTACTCAGAATCAGGCCCACAGCGGGGAAATCAATCTCTAGAAATTGTACATACAGAAGGGATACGTCTAATTGCCACCATAATGTCGCATATAGCTCGTCAATCACAGCCCAGGGCCTCTACCGCGTTAATGTGGGTCGACATAACTGCTTCTCATTAATTCTGGTCGCAATGCTATCACTTGCCAAATTCAGCCAAAGCTAATTGAATGATGAAAGAGCTTACCCGGAATTTCCGTGAGGGATATTAACACATGAATTTGTAAAATGTATGGCACCAGTATTATATAAACCGCATATATTCATATAAAGTAAGAGTAACTAAGCAGTCCTCAACTTAGTAGAGGCGTAAGAATGCCGATTTATTACTAGGTGTCAAGCTCGCAGTGTGTATCATTGCAGTTAATTTACCTTGGGTGCTCACTAGTGACATAATCGGAAACAACATTTGGCGTAGTATGCGGCTCAATTTACCGAGTAAGGAAATCGCTATACCGTAGTCGGTATAGCTTCTTCTGAGTGCGGGGGTAGTTGTAGAATTTAGCGCTTCCGCCGCACTGCCACTACTGCTCGGCTCATACGGTCGTGCACATCCCTTCCCAAAGATTTGCCTGGT
Source organism: Lipomyces yamadae (assembly GCA_030556285.1). Taxonomy (NCBI): domain Eukaryota; kingdom Fungi; phylum Ascomycota; class Lipomycetes; order Lipomycetales; family Lipomycetaceae; genus Lipomyces; species Lipomyces yamadae. The sequence continues at coordinate 271,104 of JAKTPU010000008.1, read as the reverse complement.
TAAAGCTTCATGAATACCATCGACAGCTTCCGCACCGTCGCCTACACGTCGCCGCCTGCTATTTCGTTCTCGTCTGTACGCGGGTTGGCAGTATGCCCAGTCTATCTTTAGGCTGGCATCACAAGAGCTCGTCGTCTGTGTCAGCAGCTGACTCTGTCTCGCGCGACAGCATGCCTCCAAGGGATTCGTCAAGAGATCAGTCCCGGCCGCCGTCTCGCGCTGGTCGCCGTGGCCGGTCCGCATCTCATTCCATTGGGGTGGCGTTCTCTACCTCACGCTCGCAGTCAGTCGACTCATTGTCGGCTTCGCTTCGTTCCCGCTCAAGGAATAGCTCGACGACATCGTTCTTCTCTCGGTTCAGACGGTCATCGGCTTCGACCGCGGGCAGCGATGGGCTCTCTGGACCATCGACTCCCACTGACTCGCGCGATGACATGGCGCTAACAATTAATTTCAAGCACAAACCATTCAATCGGCGACGCGCCAGGACCCTCGAGACCATTCCGCAGAATGCCGCGGCTACCAATCTCCGATCGTCGTTGACCCGGATGTCTCGCAGCGGCTCGCAGAACTCGGCGAGACCGCCCATGTTCACGGCTGCGTCGGATACTAGCATAGGCAAGTCAAGTGAGAATTTGAATGCAAAGTCGCGACCCGGGTTCTCATTCCAGCGCCGACATGTACAAGATTTGTCGAGATCGCGGGTCACATTCGAAGAGCCCGAGCATCCACTTCACGAGTCCATGTCGTCTTCGAGCTCATTGCGGTCACGACCGACGTCGCCGACTCCGGATTACTTGTCGACCCTGCGGATACCAGATGCGGTGTCTGGCTACTTTTCTTCCCGTCGACCGCGGTCGATAATGTCTTCATTGAGTGAGAACGATATTCATCGCAAGGAAGACGACAGTCTTTCAAAATATAGTGTCTCGGCTCCAATATCTCCCCGCAGCTCGGAGCCCACTCCATCGTCAAGTCCCTCATCATCGTCTTCATCCTTATCCAATTATAAAAGCTTGGCCAAGCTACGGAAGCGGGTCGCATCTGCATTATTTTCAAACTCATCATCACAAAAGGAAGCGTATGTCGAACGCTTATCGGCATCGCGGAGTAGTTCAGAGGTCAATGTGGCGGACTCGCGACCGTCCTTGACCCCGTTAGCTACGTCTCCTGTTCCAGCAGCGACGTCAGGTGGGAATTGAAAATTGCAAAATCTGTTTCGCTATACGCGGTTCTAACTTTCTCCAAGGTGTAGCCTCCCCTCTTACTAGGTCTTTTTCAAATCTCTCGCATTCAAGCAATTCCACTACGACTTCGTCAGCACTACCCGTACACGGGCGACCACGCAGTCAGACCCTGTCGTCTCTCGACAACGACAGACGGACTCGCCGTGAATCCAATCAACTTAATCAAATTGCCAATATTACGAGTCTACTTTCGCTGCGGCTGCGCGCTGGCAGCGAGCCAAATTTCGCCGAACTAAAAGCGCAAGAGAATTCTCGTGTTCAGCAAAATTCACAAACGCCTCGACGATCAGGGTCACTCCTCCCTCTTGCGTTATTAGACACGCAACTACCGGACCGGCACGAGGGTGAGAGTCCGGCAGATTATTTGAAACGAGTAGAGTCTTTGGTCAGTCGAAACTATATTGCGATTTTGCTTTCCAAAAGCGACGACGAGTTTTATCAGACAGTTTTACGCATGTTTTGTAACAAGTTCAATTTTGTGGACGATCCAATTGACATGGCACTGCGGAAATTTTTGCTGGTGGTGCAATTGCCAAGGGAGTCGCAGCAGATTGATCGAGTTTTAGATGCTTTTGCGCAGCGGTATCATTACTGCAACCCCGAGGTATATATTTCGAAAGGTCAGTGTTTTTTTGAGTCGGCTTTTTGGTCGAGTAAATCTAATACTTGTGGGATAGACCAGGCATATGTCATTACTTTCTCATTGGTGATCTTGCACACGGATGCATTTAACAAGAGCAACAAGCACAAAATGCAAAAACCTGAGTACGTTCGGAATACGCAAGTTGACGGCGTGGCCAACGAGGTTCTTGAAGTGTGTAGCCTTTATCTGACGACTGGCTGGGAGACAACACGAAAGCTAATCCGTGAACAGTGCTTGTTTGACAACATAACCTACACACCTTTTATTCACATGGACGAAGAAATCTATTCCAATGCCAGTGCTACCTATTCCGAGAAGTTGTCTGATCGGTTTAGTCTTGGCAAGTCGCGGAAGAGCCTGACAATAGGAAAGCCAATGAAGGAGCCAGAAGATCCATATGTTCTGATTGCTGAGGTATGATGACCCTGTCGCGAACTAGTTTCGATAGAGTAATGCTGATTCTCTTTAGAACCGACTACAGGACGTGCGACCTGCATTATCTGAAGTGCTCAATCTCGAAGATCCGTATTCATATGTCGGCACGGCTCCGCAATTTGAAGTCAAGAGTCTACACCGGGAATTCATTAATGGTCCACTCCTGCAGATTCTCCCTCTACGACTACGACAACCAATGCTGGTATCACCGGAGGTTGGAATCAACAGTTACGTGATACAGCCAGATAACACAATGAAGTACATCAAAATAGCAAAAATCGGAATTCTTACCTCGCTGGAGCGAAAAAAGAAGAAATCGTCCAAAGCACACTGGCGATCTTGGGGTGCAGTGCTGACGTTATCACGCGTATATTTCTTCAAGGATGTGAACTGGGTGCGCGGGCTAATGGACCAGCTCGATGCCACAATGGCAGAAGACGAGAAGGCCGAGCCCGGACACTATGGTTCCTATTTGTTTCCGCCGATTCAAGGATTTCATGCGGACGAGGTGATGTCGACGCAAAACATGGTCGCCCTGCTTGATCAGAGTTATACCGGACGCAACCATGCGTTTGTTCTTATTGCAAAGGGAGGCGTGCAAGATTGGTTTGTGGCTGATTCGGAGGCCGAAATGAATGATTGGATTACCAAGGTGAATTACGCGGCCGCGTTGAACTCGTCGAGAGCAAATATGCAAGGTGTTGAGAAATCGGCCGATGGAAATCCTGACCTGCAGCATTTGGTCGGCAGCCTGACCGCGTCGCAGCCTGAATTTCCGACCATGACCCGGAGTCCTGCGAATGAAAAATCGAAAACTATTCTCTTCTCGTCTCTGTTCTATGACGATGGGAACCTTCAGAGTCATATATCGGAAGCCAGGTCAGCAAGTTCGGATGACGAAGCCATGATTGAATTCGCGTTACAAGTGTCGGAACGGAGACGGGATGCGTTGGAATCCAAGGTTAGAGAACTTGAGGACCAATTATTTTCGCAGACACAAGAACTCGATGAAGATTACCGCACGGCCAAGCATCTGAGTATATTGACGCCAATAATGCCACGAACCCGAGACTCGCTAATATTGTCGGCCGGCATGGTCGCGGCCAAGATGGATTGGTTGCGAATCGAAGTCATGCGGACGCGGTGTTTTCGAGAAATCTTGGTCAAAGAACTTGATAGTGAGCGCGAGATGATAGGGTTGCTCAAAAAGAAACTTGCGGTTCAAAAACAATTGTCAATGCGCGATGAAGAGAAGATGGGTGGAGGACCGGATGGAGTTGGCAATGATACTGTTATCACGTTTGCTTTGTTGAATCCGGCTAGCTGACGGATGCTTCATTCTGTTACGTTTTTGTTTTAAAGGCGTCTTTTTTTTATTTATGGTTTTTGTTAGTATTGAATGTACGGATTCATTGCTGTATTTGTATATAGGGGATAGATGGGGATCTGGTTTTGCTTGAAAATGTTTGTTAGTCATAGATGTTAAAGGGCGTATGAATTGATGGATCTTTTTAGGGCAAATATCAAAAATGCCACTGGCCACGTACCCGATGGGTTTAGGGTTTGTATTATGCACCAACAAACTTAAATTCATTGAGCTATTCCTCTGCGGGATAGTTACGCTAAAATTCATTTCTAGTTTGTTGAAGCTGACACAGCCACGCGTCGAATTCGAGACGCGTCGAATTCGAAGGACACGTTTCGCGCGTCCGTTCATTATCTTTAATCCAGTAGACTTCCTTCACAACAAATATCCTGTAGCACACTGTACTCACACCGAATTCGAACTGCCAAATCAAAATGTTACCGTCAGTTGGAGATCAGTTTCAAACATCAAAGCCTTCAAGCACGGGATGAAGTCCATTGCTATTGAGGATGGTTATCAGTACGTTACAACCAAGTCCGATCAAACAAGAGCCAGGTTGAAAAGTGCAAAGAAGACGGCTGTCCCTAGACACTGCACGCAAGGCGCGAGAAGGAAGGCGAAATGTTTAAGATTACCGCAACTAACCGCGTCCATAATTGCAATCAAGCCGTACAGAAGAACAGGCACGCCAACAAGCTATGGGTATCCGAGACCTATGAAGCCGAGTTCGAACGCAAGCGAGACTATAGACCGACCCACTTGAGAGCAGATGTTCATCTCGATAACGGCGTGCAAATCGAGTACCCCGTCGCTGCGAGGGCGAAGGACATTGCTACCGAGAAGATTAATGGGTCTGATATCGACAGTTTTGCAAAGCTTCCTTCTTATGTTCAGCTACTTAGAGCCCACAATCCAAATAGTCACGTCCTCTTGAATATAGTTCAAGAGCAATTTTTTTGCCTTGTTCGTGAGCTATTCTTCACAAATCACTGGTTTTCGCCGTTGCCGCCCATTGATTGCACTTGACGGGACACATCTGAAAACGAAAAACCAAGGCGTGTTACTGATAGCGGTGGGAGTTGACGCAGAAGAGCATCTGTTTCCTCTGGCGTTCGGGGTCGTCAATGCAGAGAATCGGGACAATTGGCGCTGGTTCCTTGACGAACTTCGGACTTCTCTTGAAGACAGCGTCGATGCCGTTTCGTTGTCGCCGTCACTAATGACTTGCAAGCCAGAGTTTGCTCACAAATTTAGTTGATAAGAAACTATGAATAAGTTAATCAAAAGCGGTCACATAAGTACCCCACACGTGACTCGTAGTAAAGCCTCGAACTATAGCGTACGGCAACTGTTGTAACTCTACAGGATTGGTGGCCTTTTCTAACCCACTAAGGCTCAGATATAGAGGACGTAAAGAATTTCAGTTTTATGTCACTGGCTCTAGTTACTGAGCCCAGTCTTACTGCGAAGGTATATCATAACCGGCTGAGCCCGTTTGATAGTACACGTGGTCGGACTGCTGGGCTCCCGGGGACCCTTAACCGCGATTATTGTTGCCCGTTCCTGGCCGTCGTAGTTCTTAGAAGGGAAAGTAGCCGCGCCAAAAAGTTTTCACGCGGACAGGATAAGGTTCGGCATGGCAAATTCTTATTCCGTGTCGTGGATCTTAATTTAATAATAATTTTGACAACTTTGTTCCTTGGATTCGTACATGGCCAGGCCACGCGACAATCTGTGCCTGATGGAAACCAGATCGGATGTGAGCCACGTGTGAAGAAGAAGCAATTGACTTTTTCTATAGATAGATTATATATTAAAAATCAAAGGCACAGAAATTGTGTGCCCAAGATGACGTTATTTTCATCGACAAGTAATTGTTTTATCCAGTATATGTATGGCAGCCTGCGACGTACCAAATACAGTATATATGTCCCTGACACGGAACAGCAGCATTGGTATCACTCTACGCAGGGGCAAAAAAAAAAGAATCAAATATTACGTTTATCACTGTATCATACTACGGTCCAGCTCAGGGCTCGGCAGAATCTGGATAACTACTATGACCTGGCATCTTTGCCCAAATTGCATGTTACCTGATAACAGTCGCTGCGTGATTATAACTCTCGTTCCATCTGGCAATTTATATAATAGGTAAAACTAGCTAACGTTAGTTAAATAAAATGTTCCAACTCAGGGTAAGGGCCACCTCGAGGTGACGATGTTTGATAAAGTGATAGGGTCTATTAAAATGAGTCCGTCGACTATTTTGCATGGTTCGTGAATCCGTACTGTTACTTGATTAAAAAAAAAAAGTCCGATTTGATTTAAACGTGTTACCAACGATTTTTTTTTTGGTTCATGATCACGAGTTGGCCCATGTGAGCAAGAGGCTGGGGAAATAAGCAGTCGTCTAAATGGGGAAGCCAGGGGATAGATAATCGGGACGGGAGAAATCAATTTTGCTTGGCGACAGTGTGTGTTTTTAAGTCTATATTATTTTACAAGCCCATTAATATTAGTAATATTTGGCCCGGTTTTGGTCCCACAGGTCGACAGGCAGAACTGCATGATATCAAAGCCAAGGAATATCAATCAAAAATTGCATGACCTATTATTAGAAGTAATGTTATAAGACAAAAAGGATGTTACAATAATGATCACGCAAATTTTGACTGATCACTCAACCAGATCTGGGCGTGGGAAGGAAATTGTAGGTACACTCTAATTTGAAGACAAGTGTTACAAGACCTCCATCAGAACGCTGCGATTGGCTCTTAACGGTAATTAGTTACGAGTACGTAGTACGGATATGTTGAGCATATACGCGACGCTGTTTCACAAACCAATTGGACCGGTGAACACAAGGCACGATTGAAATAGCTCTGTAAATTATGTCAATTGTGCTATTTTCTACGTTTACAGATCTTTAAACCTATAATTAACCGTTTCCATCGTGACCCAGTTTGACGTCGCTCGCTCGCCAGACGGTGGTGATGACGTAACCGATCTGTCTCATCAAGATCGAAGTATACATTTATAGCAATATCGCATAAGGATCATCACGACCATTACTGAATTAGTTGCTGCCGCTTATAGCTCTCGCCACGGAAAGGAAACGGTACTGTAGGTTGTTTTTTGCATGGACTACTAGCTAGGGGATTTTCAAGCAAGAATCAGGTTCCCTGGTTCTGATTACCGTTCAGGGTTAGGTTTTGGTGAACACGTGGAAGGCTAGCCTAATTAATCTGGGCCGGCGAGCCTTGGCCATCATTAATCTATCTACTCGATTAACCGCAAAGGTCTTTGGTTTGAAATCTTCTAATAATCACTCGGCGTAAACCCCCCCAGATGTTGTTGGCCTTTGTCTCACACGTGCATTAGGTCGGCCAGTTTAGTCCGTGGCTAATAGCAGCCGCAGTGATATATTAGTATTATTAGCAAGTGTATTAATCCCAGCCGCCGTCTGATGGGGCATGAGGGGCATAGTCGTGATGGTGCAAATGCTCTGCTCTGTGTGGTCGGCGGAGCGATATTTACTTAGGGGTGGCTGGCGGGAATGTGATTTTTAGCCGGATCGACAGACTAATCGGCAGCAAACTCCGCAAAGTCCATAACTACATGCTCTCCACAGATTAATGACATTTGGGTTGAGGATAGCGTAGGTCAGGTTACATGGTATTTTATGCATTGCTGACTCGGCCTAGTTAACTTTTTAGCCATCGCTGCTGCGGCTCTGGTCACTAGTTAGTTAGTTGACCATACTAAATTTGTCATCTCAATTCGATGGCCAGCTCGTGTCTCGGACTCCGAGACAAACAAAAAAATTGGTCTAGCAGATGCATGCAGATCCTTTTTTTCTTTGCTACAAAGCCGTCGACAATTTAGAGAGGTATAGTCAATAAAATAGTTAACTACTGTATCCCTTGTTATCTGCTTGCTGCTGCTGGGCCCCGAGTAGCTAGAGGTGCAGGACTGGACCCCCATCAAGAAGAGCCAATCCGGATTTGGCCCTCGGATCACATCCGAAATTGAATGGGGCTCCATGTCACTCTCCTTTCCTTCCCCAAAAAAAAAAAAAAAAAAAAAAAAAAAAAAAAAAAAAAAACTAGACAGCGGCTTATTTGTCTAGGAATTTTCATGTCACACACATGTTTGACATTAGGCATTCCGGAGAAATGTGTTTAATAAGTAACCATCTACCTGCTACAAATTATCACGATATATAAAAAAGCTCACGAGGTACGACCCCATTATCTCACGCGTGTTATTAAATGAATGGTTCCGGAAGCGGAACCTCGGAAAAATTTTTGCTGCTATCCAACTTTCTATTGTTAGATCGAACAGAGGAAACTCTATTAGGTGGTCCGCGTACTAAAATTAAATCCTGCTGAACCATTCTCAGGTGAACCATTGGGGTTGAAACTTCTCCCAACGAAAGCCGTGCTAGAAGAGCTAGGAGCTAGCTCCAGATGAGTCAAACATAAAACACCAAACATGACAATCGCAGTCCGTAATAATAATTATATGATTTTATATTCAGATGTACAATATATTATATATAATCATATATATATATAATATGCAGAGCAATCCCAAGTTATAATCCGATATAATCCGATCCCATGAAATTCTTATATAAACAGTTTGAGAAACTATAGCTAATCAAAAACAATAACAAAAACAAAAAATAACCACAGATAACACCAACCGATAACCGATCCGCGATGGACAAATACCATCAAAATCAAATAAAAACATGTAAACAATTATACTACTAATTATAAAAATAATAATAATAATACATCGCAAGAGTAGAAATCCCAAACAATCTTCTACTCAGCGTCCTCCTTATTTTCAATGTCGTCTAAACTGTCCCGCCGGCGGTGACCCTCCTCGGCGACATCGTCTTCATGCTCCGGCGTCGTGCTCGCAGTCGCATTATTATTGTTTGCCAAATGTTGCTGATGTGCCTTTGAGCGCCTGAGCCGGCGTAGCCGTCCTTGCATAAGGTAATAGGCACCGCGACGAACAATAACTTCCAGCAAGCTGCGCTCATACCCGTACAAGTCCCGAGTCTGGCGATAGATCTCCTCAATGATCCGTCGTCGTTCTTTTTCCTCGGTGTCCCGGATCCAGGTCCGCTCACCAAGCGGAAAGCCTTGGTCTTGGAGAATGCTAAGGATATGCTGTTCGCGAGACCGAGCTTCGTCGGGGTCATGGGCGAGACCCATGCGGGCGTGAAGATCAGGCAACGGAATCCGTGACTCGCTCTGTTTTCGTGGCGCCCGAGGTGGTCGCGGCGGTGTCGTGGTGGACGGTACTTCTGTAGATAGGGTCGTGGTCAGACGTGGCGAGCACGCGGCCGACGACACGGTAGAACTGCTCGGGTTGAAGAGCGGATTTCCAGGACTGTACGCAAGCGAGGGTGACGACATTGGCGTCGAGAGTTCCGATGAGTTGGTGGACGAAGACACAGAAGACATGTCCGAAAATGACGAGATATCAGATGCCATGCGCATTCGCTTTTGCTGCCGCAGGGCCCCGGTCAGATCAAGGCCTAGACCGAGTGCATTTGCCAGGTCTTGACTGGTAAGGCTCGATAAGTCAATTGTGGGAGGGAATTGCAGGAATTGCTTTTGTTGCTGTTGTTGTTGCTGTTGCTGCTGTGCAAGCGCAGCTGCAATTGCAGCAAAGTTTGTATTTGCCAGGGTCCGGTTTGCAGTGGCCGCGGTCGTGGTTGCAGTCGCGTTCGCGTTGGCGTTGGCATTGGCGAGAAGCAGGTCGGCTGGCGTCGAGACCCTGATGTCGTCGAATATCTTTGGCCTGCTTATGCACGTTAGCGTTCTGCCCAGTCGCACCCACATCCACAATGGATAAGCATACATTGGCAAGTGCTGGGAATCATTGAGACCGAAGCCATTGCTTGTGTCGTCGTCCGGGAATGTTAGGTTGGCCTTTGAGGGCCAGTCAAAAGAGAGATCGAGAGGATGGACGGTTTTTGAGTCTGAGTCATCGGTGCAGAGAACCGCGACGGATCCGTCGAGAAAGCTGTTTGTCGAGAGCGACGAGCCGAAGAAGGACGGGTTGATAAAGTCATCAGAAGGTGTGGTAGGTGAAGGGTAGTCTTCGAAGCTGACCCAGGACGACACGTCGTCGGTCGCGGGAGTAACTGAGAGGACATCCATTGAGTGAAATAGAGACTGATTAATTGTAAAACAAATGAATGAATGAATGTGCGATTGAATAATAAATGAAAATGAACGAACGACAATTGCTGTGTAGGAAGACTGAAGACTATGGGCGTTTGTAGTTTGAAGAACCAAGGGTCCACGGCAACTAGTGTGGGTCAAGAGGATATTTGTACTTTGTCGGGGGGAGCGTACACTGTGTTTGGCCCAAAAGGACGATAGTACGGTCAAGGCACGGGCCGGTGCCTTTTTTTTGTCCAGAATGTTAATAATATAATAAGTTAATAATAAAAAACATATCGCATAGCCTGCGAGGCGAACGTGATCAGCAAAAGCCTTGGACACGTTGCTTTTTTGACTTTTGAGCGAGTGGCGAAGTACCGTAACCAAAAAAAAAAAAAAAAAAAAATAACAAAATTAGGAACCATCGTATATCCGGGCCCGTAACTCTACTTTAGCCACCACCGTAGTTGTTTGGACTGCTGGCACTTTCCAATAGCGGCACGGCGCACTTTTAGCCGCAAATGCTACCTTGTGGGTGTTGTACCCTGGCACCCACTGGTACTCGGGATTAATACAAAAGTGACCCTACTCAGCAAAAACTGACTAATTTAACCACAATACTTGTGAGTATGTTACCTGCACTCACGGAACCCGAAGGTTTCACGGCTCAGACCAGCCCACTCAAAGAATTCACTTTTTGCTCGGTGCCATTACACCTCATCCGTGCAAACATATTCTTAATATGGCTCTAATGTCGAGTCTCAAAGGCTATCGTTTACCCCCGCATAGCAAGGCGACGGTTATAGATAATCAGCAAGGAACACAATGCAGAAATAATTCGCCAGGAATGTGCGTGTCCGCATTTGTAAAAACAAATTATTTTGATATAATCAAAATCGAGTCGCTTAGTATGTATGCTAGACAGCCAGCCCGTCTGAGGCCATCATTGTACCACGCCCGGGTTATCACGTTCGATAGAGGCACCATTGCACGATTACTGCTTCGCCGAGAGCGTATTGTATGATTCTCCCTCCCCCGAGGTTCCACACCCACGGCTCTGTCACCTCGCCACCGGTCTGGCAAGGTTACAAACCGATTAATTTTTTGTGTTTACTAGCGGGATGGGCTGATGGAGAGAGGACCCTGCTGGATTTTCGCACTTATGCTTGCCAAAACCTTCACCGGACCAGCCGCGCCGATCGACGGTGCAGGGCTGAAATTAATGAAGCCGAGGCCAGAATGTGCTAGCTTCGGATGGCACATCTACCTAAAAGGTCGTGCCAAATGATGGCCACCGACCGGGTAGACTTTTGAGTGGCTGTGACCTCGGTTACAGTGACCTTGTCGGCATCCCAAAAGCTTCGTTCGTAGCCTTTTGACCAAATCAGTCAATACGCATGGCCGGATTTGCAACTTGTTTTAGCGATAAGACGCTGACGATGAAAGAGTAGACTGCAAATCAATGACTCGACCGGCCGGCCACTACCCGGCGGGATAGCAATAATAGTGCTTGCTGGATAGAGAAGTACAAGTGAATAGGAAATTATCCGGGCTCCAACTTATCAGTTTTTGGCACTTGGTGCGATATTATTAAAATTATTATCCTCTTGAATTTGCAAGTGCGCGATATCAGCCTAGGCAAGAGTCAAAATGAAAAGCTCATAAGGAATCATACAGTGTGAGCTTATTCAGTATTAAATCTTATTATTATTCCGATATAATGCTATTTGGCTTTGCTGGGTGCTGACGTTGCCCTGGCCCTGTAACCGTGACTTTCAACCCTGAACCCTAGCATCGGCGTGATATCAATGTACGCAAAACTCGACAAATCTGATTGAAATAAATCCACAAATACTATGGGGTCTATCTAAGCGGCGTTGCTGGCGGAGGGACCTTTGGGTTCTTGCAGTTATCTTGGCCACTCGGCATCTTCGGTTGGGTGGCGAGTTTTCGCGCATATTATGTACAGTTAATTATGTGCCATGCAGTCTCTGTTAAGTCGTGCCACATTTTTTATATCAATCGGGATCTTTGTTAATATGAGTCTTGAGCAAGTTTCAGGGCCTAACACGCCAACAGCCTTCACGGCGTATGCTTTCGGCCTATCACAGCGCGTGTGTGGTCCCACCGTTGAACTAGACCGGAACATGCCATCAATAATGAATGATGCAAGTAAGCCTTACCTAAACCGAGGGCCTGTTATACTTTAAAAATCACCGCGACAATCACTTTTTGGCCCAGGGGGGAACGATGAGGGCGCACGTTCTTTTCTCCTCTGGCCTTGGCATTCCATTCTTTATTTTTTTTTGTGCGTTTGAGCCACAACCATGTAATTACCGAGCATCTTTTTGCTCGCCCGCCCGTCCATAATTACTGGCTTTGTATGGAATCTTTATTTTTTTGTCAGACAAAGCCATTTGGCATATGCTACACATCCAATAGGTTAATTGGTCGATTGATCGACTCGCTACTGCTTGGCTCAAATGTGATTGACTAATTTGATAGCAAATCCAATAACAAAAGTAATAAGCCTTCTCCCCCGCTGACATTGCACATGTTTCAGATTGGAATTTAAGGTCGCAGCGTATAAGTTAATTCTCCATGAACATGTGGGGATCGTACAATTTAGTGTTTTTATGGAGAAGCTAAATATGTTCGCGGGTTTGTTCAAAACTGGATTGAAAGGTCGGGTGAAGGAAGCATCTTAGGGCTCAATCCGAGGCCAGACAGAGTTCGGGTCTAAAGAGTACGCTATACTGGATCAGGCATCTACCCGCCGCATGAACTGCCCTAAACTGGCCATCCAATAATACTCTGAAGAAAGTAAAAAGGGACCTGGCATAATAGGGTTCTCAGGATGCTCGGACCAATCGTCACCTCCAGTCTGCACCAGACAGGCCAGGGACTATCATCCCTATCGTCCATATACTCAGGCTGTTTCAAATTGATCCTGGCAGCGCTAATTTGCGGTTCACGGCAGCAACTCCGGGATCAGTCACAAAGGCGCGGCTTTGTGATAAGCGGTTTGGTAGAGAAGATAGAGTGAAAATAAAGAAGCATATTTTCTCAGTACGACACCGTCAGGATTATCCCAAATCCGGGATAAATATTCCACAGTCGGTAAATAATATCTGCTCACCCAGCAAATCGAAGTTAGTCAATATGATAATCGAAAAACCTTACTATTGAACATTGGCCAGTATGGTAACCAATCACGTCGTCAACCAAACATGAGCACTTTGTATTTGCTCGGTAAATTAAGACGTTTAAAGCGATAAGATGACTTTGTATCTCGCACCCGCCTCGCAAAATTAATAACAAGCAAAACCTTTTATAAAATTCGAAGCTTATCGGCACTGGAAAATGCCCGGCGTACTGGTTGGCAAAAACGATAAGATTTTTTTGGCGCAACGTTTAAAACTAGGCGACGGGCTTAATGGCTGGGAGAGGCAAGACAGGATGGGTGGTGTGATGATTCACCATGTATTCCAGCCAGACTTTGGTAACTCGCCGGAAAGACGGATCTACCCGTGTGGTTATTATTGCTGACCACAAAAACTTACGTAGAAAAATAACCTGATCTCGGTTGCACTCTCGTTCCCCAATTGAACTGCCAAAAATTATGCTAATAACTTGCTGCGAACTTGTAATTGGATGGACAGCGACTTAACTGCGCCAAAAGTCGATAACATAGATAGGTGTTCTTGCCCGAAGCGGGCAATGTCCGGCGTATCAACTTGCCTTGACGAAAATACGCGACAAAGTCAATTCTTTTTTGCTCGCAACTCAAAAAGCCGAAAAAAAACCGTTTGCGGTTGGGACATTTTATTCTCCAGTAGTAATAATGATCTCATAATTAATTATATTGCCATGCTGTCGAGCTGTCACCGTCTCGCAGGCTCGTCCCTGATTGGACAGAGAATTTTACGGTGTAGAAGCTTTGGGTATATTGACAGTTCCATTTCATAGCATATGAACAACTTCGGCCCAGCCAATCGATCACGCAATTCTTCGGATCATCCTCCAAGCGACACCCGCCCAATCGGATTCGGATCGGGCAAAAGCCGCCGCGCCACTTGCTCTTTTCTCGGATCCAAAACCAAGGTTTCCGAGAATGCCTTGACCATCATCATACGTCCACCATATCAGATTGCAGTACGCGCGCCACACAGACCCACGTTTTCAGCCCATCGCTGGTCAGAACTCCAGCTCCTGATAGTTCTCGCTCAGTACATAAGGCGGTGAGTTGTGTGGCGTGGCGCTCTGGAGTATACAGTAGTCCAGCTTTCGGTCGGGTACCGAGCTGCGGGTGAAACTTTACCAAGTAGTGGAGCCGTATGCTAATTCGCATGCTAAGAATTAACCTAGCCTTAGCATTTGGTTTTATTCGTGCACTATCGATCGCTGCCGAACCGAAAAAAACTCGATCGCTACCAACGTTGATCACCAACGTCCGACCGTTGTTGTCTGTTCAACCATCGTAAACCAACCAGATCGACCTACCAGAATACTGATGTGCATCCACGCCCGCAATATGCCCCCATGATCGGCTTACAATAAGCGAAACTTTGGTCCCGCGCTTGGGACTTGCGGCAATTATTATTATACCGTTTGTAATGTCTACTCAAAGTGGTTCATACTATATCCCACGCAATCCGTGTGTACCACCTTCATGACTATTTGCTCTGCTCGAACAGCTGGACCCTGCGTCAAAACGTAACTCCCGCCTATGGAACCACAAGTCTCTGGCACGCCGTGAAGTAGTTAGTACCCAACTTGACTTGTTACTTCGGCCAGAGCGAATAATTATCTCATTGATGATGACACAGGGCAAATATCTGCCTGCCATCTTGGTTTGGTAACTTTGGCGATTTTACGAACTGCCTCGCGCCTTCGCTAAAGGTTATAGCAAGCCTTTCTCCGGTTTGGCCAATAATGGTTTTGAAATGTGCACCTGCCATGCTGTCTTTGAGACCGTGAAGCGTATGAGGATGAATCTCTCAATCAACAAGGGCCTATAAAATTGCCCACGTCAGCAAAACTGCGTTTGTCTAGTGTCAGCGATAATCAAATTTCAATTACGCTGATCCCTCTGCCATCTGAACAATTGGCACTCTTACTCCTTTACCGATCAATCTATGGATACGCTCTATACTGTGTGGTGCCCACCTTTGGTGGGCAATCTGCTCACGAATTCACACTGACGATCGGCGCAAGCGGCCCGCTCGAGATCGTGACCTGTGATCCCTGTTTTTTTTTTTTTTTTTCCTGTTTTGTACAATTTTGATTCAGGCCGAGCTATTATCAGCAATGGTTGGGAAAGTGCACCGTTCGAAGAAGAATAACCAAGTCGTTTGGGAGCATCTCATAAAGTCAACTACCGGATAAAAGTATAACCACAGTGACAATGTTAATAAAATCCAATGACCAAAGTCTTGGGTCTCTCGGATCCTGGTGCCACCGTGCTGGATAGTATTGCCAGGCCGGGCATTGGCCATCCATGCATGACACATGGAAACCGATATTGGCGGTCGTGCCTGCTTGTCATTATTCGGCATGCGATAAGAAGACAATTTAATAATTAATTCGACGTGTTAGCAGTCCCTGGCTAATAACCGCCTGGTCACAACCGCCGCGAAGAGTTCCTAGACGAAACAGCCCAGTATCATCTTTAGGCGAGTGTCCCTGCTAGTCCAAGTTATTCAAATTTTGCTGGTGTTTTGCAGTAAATCACAACCGGCAAAGTCTTTCTATATGTATATATGCCGATGAAATGCCGCCCCAGATAATGTTGGGTTGGGTGCCTTATCTGCGCCTCAGACGGCGCGGATGCCTTGGGATGAACGGTGCGGTGGTGAAACTAGCCAGAGTTTATGCTCGGAGCATGGCAAATTGTAATTCTGTTTCTTGCGCAGGTGCAGGTCTTTTCTTTTTGAGAGTCTCGCGATAAGGGCCGGGGACCCTTCAATTCTTGTCCCCGAAATTATTATATTAACTTATTTGCAAACCTGATGCAGAATTATTACATGTCCCAGCCGTGAGGTTGTTGTATAGTGATTTGCCACAGAGATTAATTTGCCACTTTCAGCTATTGCCCTGATCCACCAAATTTACCAATCGATACCGCGGTCTCAACTGCGAGGACGCTGCTGGTGTTTCGTAATGAATGACCTTGGGCCAAGAAGTTCGGCCCCGGACAGTAATCTGGCTGTCTGGCTTAATCATGGATTTATTATTGGATTACCTTTTCTGGATATACATAAGACAAAGCATTTAACTTCAGTTCTATCGTCATCCATGCAATGACGATGATTTGCCTATTTGTGAGACGCCAGCCCGTATATGACGGACTTTCCAACCATCAATCGCCACAAACCTTCGGAACAAACAGCATAAGAGCGAGTTTTGGCAATTAACAATATTGGCGATATCATTCTGGCCGTTTCTTTATCTTGGGCACCCCTCTTTTGACTCATTCCACCTTTCATTCATTTGGAACTGAGCCGCCGATTTGAGGTGCCTTCGCTTCTTGATAAATGAACAACGACTTACCATAGCGAGCCTTGTCGATCAACAACCATCATCACATCCGCACAGTATCTTTCGAAATCAGGCAGGTGCAGTGTAGTAATGAAATCAGTCTTGATGATGATCTTCAGGCGGTTGTAGTCGGCTCGAGATAGCAATTCGTCATCAGCCACAATCACTATGGCGGTGCAAAGCATTTTGTTATTTATTCGCCAGCCCTAACAGGCGAAATTTCTAAACTCCGCCAATTAAAGTGCAAATGTGGTGAATAAACACAACGGTTAATGACGAGTCAACGCCGGCCGGCACTGCGCGGGCCAGCTCAGCAGTGGCTTCGGCGCCAGTCAACGACAGTCTCGACTTTTTTCTTTCCTGGAACGAAACTAGACAATTGTTCAATCCCCGCCAAAACAAGGTTCAATTGTATCCGGTCAATGAATCCGAATCCACTGCCGCCAGTGTCGATTCCGTCTTATTCTCAGGAAAACATTCCCGTCGTCGAGACGGCGGGTCCGACAAACAGGAATCCTATCGCCGCAGAGAGACAATCGAGCTCCTCCGATAGGAGCACACCTCAGCGTGGGGGATTCCCATTTCGCAGGTCATATAAGGCGTGCTTACACTGTCGTGAACGAAAGGTCAAGTGTGATCTGGGTTCGCTTGAGCATCCTTCCGAACCTCCATGCGCTAGGTGTAAGCGCGAGGGACGCAAATGCGAGTTTGTACCGAGTCGTCGCGGCGGCGTAAAGAATGTTGCTGCTGGCAAAGCGAAACAACTGTCAGAGTCGTATATGCGACAAGGAAGTACAAGTATGAATGACGAGGACGATGACGAGGAGGATCAAGATGATGAGCGACCGAACAGGCGAGGCGTTGTCGAAAACTTGAGTGACAGACCCAAGAGACAGCGAAGGGAACAGCACTTCACGGGTTCATTGGTGAAGGATCGTGGGCTCTATACCACGGCCGATGCGTTGAATTTCTTGGCTCAAGTGGCCGACACTGCGGAAGGAAAACATCGAACGGAAACAACACTGGAGAATGACGGCAATGGTGCTTCCCAAACAAAGCGGGTCAAAATCCGAGATGTGCATGCTCGATGGACTTTCCGCTCGACAAAACTCAGCATGTTCGCACCCGTTCAAAAGGGGATGATTACAGAAGGAGAAATATTGATATTATTAAGATTGTGAGCCGAATATGAGTGGTGACATTTTGCCGGCCTCTGGTAGCTGACGACTTAAGTTTTTTCGAAACGCTGCATCCTTACTATCCCTACATCCCTCCCGGTTTACAGCCTCCGAATATTTTAGCAGCCCATCCGATACTTCTTGTCACGATTTTGTCCCTCGCATCTCGCTACTGCGACTTACCTGATCCGTCAGTCGATCCTCAGAACCCGCCTCGATCCGGTAACAGCCCGCGTGCGAAGCAGGTTCACTCTGCTATTTGGACATATGGCGAGAGTCTGATCTCACAAACAGTTTGGGCAGAAGCTAGCAGTATATCTCTTGCTACAGTTCTTGCATTCTTACTACTATCGCAATGGAATCCACGGGCTGTTCATTATCGCATTGGCGATTATGCTAATCCTACAAACCTGCCAAGCAATGATGAAGATGGGCGTGGTCCTGAAGGAGGCGGTGGATATGGTGGTTTCGCTGCTGCTCGCAGGAGCGATCGTATGTCGTGGATGATGATTGGTGTCGCTATTCGGCTGGCCCAGGACATGAATTTATTCTCTAAATGGCGCGAAATATGTCTGGCCTGTTATTACTCCGACATTACGCTTGCTGTGCGATTAGGCCGACCATCGATGCTATCGTATTCGTTCCAAGAAACTCCATCGCTCACGTTCTCACATCTTGACAATGCGAAGCTGGATATTTTGAGAATTCTGTCATTTGCTCATCAAAGTCTATATTCGTCCCCAGGATCCATGCACAAGATCCTGAACTCCCAGAACTACCTGCCCCTGCTCAAATATTTCAGGTCAAAATTGTTGGCATGGAATACAAAATATCAGCTGTTGTTTAAAGATGACGGCCTCGAAAGTCAATGTCTACTGATGGAATTCCATTATGCGGAGCTGTACATCTACTCGCTGGCACTTTCCCCACTGGGTCATCGTCAAGTTGACGAATCGCTTGCGGAAATTTACATTCTTTTTGCAACTCAAGCCGCCCAGCAGTGTATAGACGTAATGCAACGCGTGCATCAAATGGGACTCTTAAGATGGGCGCCAATTCAGTGGTTTGTCCGGGCGGTTCATGCGGCAATCTTTCTGGCGAAAGTTTTGGCCCTCGAACGAGATCCTCCACAAGATCGGCAACAAGATCTGCTCTCTGCTATACAAGGACTCGCTACTACAATGGAAGAGTCATCACCGGATGATTTGCATCTTGCCGGTAAATATGCTGCTGCACTAGTGCGTTTGTGTAATCAGATCGAGAAAGAGATTCAGAAGAACCACGCGGAGCACTTGCAGGTCATTCAGGCCGCTCACCAACGGTTGGACGGGCAGCAATCAGCAGATGGTTCCACGTCGTCGCAATCAGCGAATATTGACGGTGAATCCATCCCAGCGCATACCAGTGTTGTCTCTGATGCAGGTGCACCTATACAAGCAGGAATAGATGCAGGTATTTTTGATTCGGCTTTCGGCGGGACCGCTATGGCCTACAACGACAGCATGAAATGGTTTGTCGGCGCTTACGGCCTCTCGTTTGATGGAAATTATGCGATAGAGCCAGAATGGCTATCGCCCTATGAGCAAATGATTGCTGATACTGCGACCGAGACTAGCGCAGAGTCTGCAAATCATTTTGAAATGGTCAGTGCCGACGAGTACGGTTTTAACGGACCGTCTGAGCATGTGGCTCCGGATGAGGCATCAAGTATGCAAATATATGCCAACAATGATGAAGTGATGCCACAGGCTAGCGGTTCTCCTAACTTCAGCAAGAACACGTACGGTATTTCGTTTGATCCGAAACCAGCGGTCTCTAACCGTGACAACGTTCCACCGCATTATGTATCTCAGTCCGAGAGTAACGGTTTGCTTCGGCAGCCACTTCAAGCGCAGTCGTCAACGGAGCCGCATACATGGCAGCCGGAGCGGTCGATGGACGCCAAACCGGAACAGGATAATAAGATCAGCATGATTCATGTTCTCACGTCGCCTCCGGGTCCGCCTATTAGCGGCCAAAGTGCTGCGCAACAAGATGGCATCGCACAGAACGGAATGGTGCCAACAGCACATCGTGACGTAATGGAGCCACAGGCCATATCACGCAGTTTGCCGGTGCCTCTTTATTATGAACAGAGGCCCTATGGTCCGTGGCTGCCTCAATCGGAAGCCGAGCAGCAAAAGTGAACCATGGAGGCAATCGGTGGCGGTCGGTCGATGGTAGTTTGGAGACATGGATGAATAGGTGGTAGGAATGCTGATGATTATGAATATGGCGTAATGCTATTTTGTATACTATTGGTCTCTATTTGGTCTTGGTCAGAACTGCGGAGTTAGATATGGAGGAATTTTAATTTCTATAAAGTATCGGGTTTCTTAAATTTTTAAATTTTTTATTATGAATATAATAGAGTATGCTCACAGGATTTATTTCACTGCAAAATATTTATGATTTGCTATTCTTTTTTTGATCTTCGATATGCCAAGGCGCGCATCTGTCGCACACCGATCGGCGATTTGACGTGCTTTGCTTATCGGATAAGGTGCGGCTTCAACAAAGCGTACAAGAAGGTTTCAATTTATTTCGAAGCTGGCAAATGATCGCATGGCTCTGATCGCTTTATATCCGGTAGCATCACCAATTTACTGATTACCGAACATAGTCGAGCCAACTTCTGATCAAATGAGGGCCAGCAAAATATTTTAATTGCAGTCTCCAGGTGATAAGGTAATGAATTGGTCCAGGATTAAAGGGGGGAGGGGGTGCATGCTTGGAAGCGTAGGCGCTGACTTCTACTACAGCGCGCAACCTAGAACATTATGCAAATATTGGGATATTACAAATGAATTCAATATTCGCAATTTTATTCCGGCAACGTAATGGCGGGAGTGGAGCGTCATTGAAGTCAAACATCCTAGAGCACACGGACGAGAAGGCGACATTTGCCGCGCTTGACGACAATGTCACTGTTACTAATCATGAGACGCCGAAGAAGACGGATAGAGAGGATCCTGAATCTATTTTAACTGTGTTTCGTGCGCGGCCGAGCACGAATCGACGGGTGTCAACAATGGAAAAGGGAGGTCTTGTCATAGAATCACGAGCAAAACAAGATACTTCAGCAGTCCGCGAAGTAAATGGCACCGTGGCTGCGGCGGGACCGTTTACTCGCCTTCTCCAGCATAAAGATAAGGGCCCATCAAGTCAACCGAAAGAGCAGAGGATGGGGAAGAAGATTTCGATAAGAATATATCGAGTCACCGACGGTATGTTGTTTGGAGAGACTTTTCTAATGATCAAGTAACTCATTGACTATAGAATATATCCCCAAATGCCAAAATTTGGTCGACCATGTATTTATAAACGATTCCCTATGTCAATACCTGCGGGGTCTCACAATTGCAGACAGAAAGTCGTCCGCAATAACGAAGAGATATTACAAGGTTTCGAGGCAGCTTGATATGCGCCGGGCGGCTGTAAAAGGTGACATATCCCTTCGTGCAGCCCTAGTCTCGTCCGACATAGTAGCGGGGACTTTTGCACCTCTAGAGGTTTTAAAAGAAGCCGAAGCATGTGCTGGATTTGCTCTGTGGCGTCTTTCGCCTCAGTCTGCATATTCGTGGCGGCTGTTTTTGTTCGACTTGAGAACAGCACGAAGACGATTGGTAGCGATGCTAGATGAGATATACTGTGCAATAAAAACCGGAAATTTCTATTACTCGGAATATCACATTCCTGGCGGAGTTGTCGACGAGAATCGGTACACGTCGTATATGCGTTCTAGGGAGAAGATAGTGAGAAGAGTGCTAAATGGACGGCGATATTTGACGATAAAGAACCTGGGAGTTTTAGAGGAATTCAGAAATGTGGGCATCGGATCCGAACTTTTACAATACGGCTTGGATATGGTAAGTACATGATGATATAGTCCTCAATTCGATTTTGAGGTTGTTTTACTGAACAAACGATGATATTAGGCCGATACTCAAAACCTCCCAATCTACATCGAGACGAGTTCTCTGAAATTCGTGAAATTTTGTGAGAAATTTCAGTTTAAGTTAGTACACGAATTGCGTTTACTTGATATCCAGCGAAGCGTCTTTAACATTCGCAATCGGGAGATGCGGAGTAAACCAGATACGGAAGCTGGCCCATCAAGTAAAGAATCGGAAGAAAAATCTTGCCAGGATTCCCCGCCTACAAGAAGGACCTGCGCTGTGTATTGCCTGATCAGAGAACCGGCAGTTAAAAAACTAACGCCGTTACCAGTTTTACAATCCAGTCGCGGTCGTGAGCCGAGTGATGCAAAGATAGAGAAATGCTAGGTGAGAAAATTGACTGAAACATGGGCTCGGTCAATGCAAGCAAAAGAAAGGGTGAATTTGGGTGTGACCGCCGAAAAGGAAGCAAAAGGACGTTCGATTAAGCTGCTGCCTAGTGGGTTAGCTTGATAGTTCCAGCGGGGACTCGTGCATCGATTACCCCAGGTTGAAGTGCTTGTCGCGGACGCTGTGATTTGACAAAAGTTTACTTAATGCTGTGGGCAAGCATAAGCAAGTAGGGAGGGCAGTGACTGGCTCTGTGATCATCCCAGAAGGTCAGCGACTGTACATTAGCCATAGTTCATATTCTGATAATATACAATTCCTAACATGCCAAATATAATATTATACAATCATAGCTACTTTCTGTCCTCCACCTTATCGTACGAAAGCGGAATCAGTTTCCTTCGTTTAGACTCTGTACCTTCGTCCTCTTCATCAACGAATGCCTTTTTCTCCGGTTTCGTGGCAACAGCTTCAGTCTTCTTGCCACCCAACGAAACCTTGAATCCAATTCCTGCACCCTTGGGCCGACTGATGCCAATAGAAACAGGTTTGCTATTGACAGCTGCCTTGGGAGCCTCCTCTTTCTTGAACGCCATTCGAATAGGACCGGCGTCTCGCCTAAGCTCCTCCTTCTTCGTCTCCGCCGTCGACAGTCTAGACGGTGAAGCTTCTCGTTTACCCTGGAAGTTGAACTCAGCCGCTTGTTGCTGCAGAAATGAATCTGCCATAGCTGCCGCATCAAGCTGTTTCTCTGACTCTGGCTGGCTCGCCCGTTCAATAGCAGCGTCACGCTCGTCGGCGTCAACTTCGCGGCTTCTAAATACTGCCCTGTTACGCAGCCACGTCGATCTGTCACGGTAGTATTCTTCTGACCGTCGCTGTTCTTCTATCTCGTCATCCCATTCGGCAAGCAGCTTAAGCATTTCCTCCCTACGACGCGTATACTGCTTTTCGTCATCTTCCGCACGATGCATCTCTCGCTCAGCATTAGATATGCGTGCCCGCTCTTCTCGGAGATATCGTCTTTCTCGTTCTATAAATTTAGCTTCTAACTCATCCTCCCTCTTGTCCCGCCGTCGTTCTTCTAAAGCATCATCCGACAGTGTCTCCGCATCAGGACCAAGTCCTGTTAAGTCCTCTTCCTCTCGCGTCGATCCTTTACTGAACGTTAAATGATCAGCACCATATCCAGCCGACTTTTCTCTCATCTTGGCTGGCATACTGGGAGGCGCTGGCGATTCGCTAGCAGCATCGCTCTGTCGTTTTTCAGTCTGTATCCGCTCCAATCGTTGTCGTTCTAATTCTTCTTCGCGCTTGATACGCTCGCGTTCTCTCTGATTCGCCCGGTCTCTAAAAGCCGCAATTTCCTTCATGACAACAGCGCGTTGTTCCGGAGGCAGGTCCGTAAGATCATCATCCCCTCCAGCTGCAACACGGGGCGCATCCCGATTTTCGACATCTTCTTCATTTTCGTCAACCGCATTCTCCCGTTCTTCAGATCGCTTGACAGGATCCTTCCAGACTTCGAGACAGTCGCTGACTGCTTTTCGGGTGGCATTTAGCGTCTCAGTTTGATTCTCTGTATTCTGCTGCTCTAGAAGACTACTCGTCTTATCACTGCATTTAATCTAAGTTCGCACGCGTTAGCTGCATTTCTCACAAGCAAATTCAAGGTAAGCTCCTACAATTAGCTTGGCCTCTTTCCGATCAGCCTGTGACTCGTCTTCGACCTCTTCACCTTCCTCAATCTCAACAACGGGAATTTCCATATCGCGTAGTACCTCAATGGCGATACCCAGAGTCTCTGTGTCCTCATACTCTGCCAAAGCGATCTCTTTAGGTCTCCCGAGAGCGTCTTTGATTCTCACCCAGCCTACCAAAGGACCTGCTGCCTTTAACAGCCGGCCTAACCAAAAGTCATCTAGTTCCGCAGGAATCGAGCCTATGAAGATCGTGCGAAGTTGCTCGTCAACAGTTGACGGCCGTAAACTTGAGTCAGTCAAAAAAGATGATTTCACTGGGACAACGGGCTGGGCGTCTGATGGCTGTGATGCCTCGCTGGTGGCATTTGGGACCGGTGTTGATCCTGGCATTGGTCGTGATAGGCCCTCTGGACCTGGCATCGGCATTGATACATTTGGCATTGCAGCATTAGGATTAAGGACTGGAGGAACTGGGAATGGAAAGCCCCCTGGTGGTGCATATGGCGGAATATTGAAGGGCCCTGGCAGCCCGCCGGCGGGCATAGGCATTCCTGGAGGTTGTAATCCAGGCGGCGGTTGCGATGCAGCGACTTGCGGAATTGGATAAGGCATGCTACTACTTGGTGCTGATCCTGGTGGTGGTGCGTCGTATCGCACTAAGCAGCCAAACCATCAGTTTCGAAGTTAATGAAAAGCGGAGGTAATACAAGACGTACCTGAGGGGTATTGAAATTGCGACATATTTTCACAAGTAAATACGAACAGCGGAAACTCGAAGTTTCTGGTGAGAAGTTTGAAATTTCGTTTGAGAGATCCCAAATTGCAGGCACGAGAGCCAAGCCTTGAATTCGACCCTAAACCTTAGTTATGAAATGTACATGCACTTACATCCATAACCATGATTACGACTTGGTAGTTAGTCCCGGTATTGTAAAGGGAATTTCTCCACGAAATTTATATACAATAATATACGCGAGGATCTAGATCCCGACATTATTGTTAACGAAGCACCGACATGTCCTTGGTACAATCTTTTGCCAGAATACTGCGTAGTAGCAGATTTTCCCCGTTACGGGTACAGTTTACTCCATCCCGAGGCCTATTCAGTTCTGGGTTCCGGCTGTCGGAATCACAGTTAAGAGGTTCAGTTCCGAGAGAGAGAACTGATGCGGGCCAATTTCTGCCAGACAGAATTCAGGACGGTGAAGCACAATCAGAGCTAATCGACGAACCGACAGAGAACCTGGAGCAAGGAGATGCAGAAGCCGCCAAGTCTAGTCAAGCCACGGTCCATCGATATATTACTTTGGGTTCCATGCCTCGAGTAGGTCCTTATGCCGGGAGATCATTTGAAGTTGCTAGCCCAGAACTATTGCCACTTCAGTTAATGAGGTTACGACGTCTAACGACGGCCAATAAGGTTGACGCTCAGACTGTCCTGTACAAAGCGTTTGAGAAGCCTAATCACAGAAGGAAACGACTAAGAATCCAACGAACAAAGAAGCTATTCGATAAGAGCTACGGTCATATGGTTAATAAGATGAAGAAATACTGGAAAATGGGATATTAGGTGCAATGACACGATACTGTTGAGGTTGATAGATTGTGTATTGTAGTATATATAAACAGGCGTCATTGAGGAGATTTATGAGTTCTTGTCCGACTTGGAAGTTGTGATAAATGTATAGTTATAGAAAGGCGAGAAGTTACCAATTTGTACCATTTGAGACTATAACTACATGTATTAAGTGCGTTCTCGAGCGAGTATTAGTCTAATTCATATACTTCTATTCTACATATTGCTCTCCCTGTATGTCTAGTCAATCAATCTTCAGCGTCAACCCACTGTGCACTGGACATTTGATGTAGGCGACTCAATGCTCGAGCAAACGCGAAAACCTCCTCATCACCTGTGAACAAGGTCAAGTTTTTCAATGAGTCATGGTTAACTCCCATCTCGCCGACCATGTCGAGCATGTCTCGGTCCATCTCATTTGGCGCTGCTCCCAAGTCATGCCTGTCGTCCACCAAAATCTCAGAGAATGGGACCGCAGATGTAGCTACCAGTTTTCCATGGCTTTCATAAACGGCATCCAGAAATGTAATAAATCTTCTGGCTCGGTCTTTGTTCTGAATGGTTAACGTCGGAATGTCAGTAACCACAAATGCCCGGTAATTCCTTGCAAGCTCGAGATAATCAGCAGCACTCATAGGCCTTCCACACAATTCTTCAAACGTAAATTGCGCAACCTTTCCGGATGCTTTCGGAACACGAAGCTCGCGACCCCAGATTGTGTGTGTGGCCGTGTGGGGTGGATCGCGAGGATTGGCGAAGTAGTCGAACCACAAGTTAGCGTGCTCCTTGGCATTCTTATCTAAAGGTGAGTGATAGACGTTCTTTAATGGTCGCTCAATTCTTCGGTAGTCCGTGGGCGAGTCGAGGCAGATAACATGTAAGCGTTCCTTTATCAACTCGATACATGGAATGAATGATTGCCTCTGAATTCCGTTCTTGTAGAGATCATCAGGTGCACGATTTGATGTGATAACAAATATCACGCCATGGTGCACAAGGGCCTCGAATAGACGCCGAAGAAGCATCGCGTCGGCAACGTCAACTACTTGAAACTCATCGAAACACAATATGCGAGCCTCATCAGCCAGTGCCGCTGCCAGCATTGGAATTGAGTCAAAGTCGGAACCATGCTGCACCTTCAATGCGTGCGCCCGCTTGTGAACGTTTTGCATGAAGGCGTGAAAGTGAATACGCCGCTTTGAAAGAACCGATGTTGGAATTGTGCTGTAGAACATGTCCATGAGCATGGTCTTGCCACAGCCGACATCACCATACAGATAAATTCCCTTGGGAACGTCATCGAGCGAGATCCTACGATGGAAATGTGGTGTATGTCGTGACAGCATCCCCAATATACCTTTCTTCGGCTTCAAGTCGTCTATACTAGGGTATTCAATAGGTGGCGGGTGATAGCTCTTGATAGCTTCGTGTAGGTCGACAAGCAATGATACGACGCTGCGTTGAAAAGAGTCGTCTCGTATCTGTCCACTGGATACAAGATAATCATATTGCTCCAACGGTGCTAACAATCACAGATTAGTCTCTGCCGAAAAAAAAGAAAACAAGAATGCGCGTGGTACGTACTTCTTTCCACAATCTCCTTCTCCTTGAGCCCAACATTTGTAGAGAGCAAACGTTGTATAACCGACTTGTTGCCGCCAAATTTTGGACCACGGTTCGAAACGCAGGTAGATACTCTTCCACGCAAGCGTCTATCATTAGCCACGACGAGATCCGACCGAACCGTCGGCACCATTCGTACTGGACTAGGAACCGGGCGAATAGAGCGGGACAACAGTCCTCGACAAATAGATCGTGCTAAACCTTCGCTCCGGCTACTGGCCTTCATTATACCTTCATCAAACCACAGTATGCGCCTTCTACCTTCATAAAATCATATGAAGCGGTAGTGATTGCGGTTCAGGATATTTCGGGAACAAACTGCCGACAAGGAATTTCCCAGTGCGGCTCAAAATTGTGAAAGGACGGGTCCAAGGATGTGGTTTAGGTTATTGGAAATTTATGGCGAGGTTGGATTCGGACGATTGATATCTGCCCAATTAATTAGTCTGCAGCACATCAGGTAACAAAAGTTATGTGTGGCATATCAAATGCAGGACTGTTTGAAATGTATGAGGTTCGAGACTGAGACTCATATGAATCTACACGGTGGTGTAGGCTTGTTAGGCCATTTATATTTAGCCGACGGTTTACTAAGCATAACCCTGCAGTAATCCTGCATTTGGAAGCTGTTACATTCCCTCACAGATCGACGGTGTTCATGATGGGGTCCGTAATCGTCAATCAAATAAATAAATACATTGGTTAGTTTGCTGTTAACACCAAAGATGGGACGAAAAAGGGGGTGGGTTAGGGCTGCGGCCTGGGGTAGTTCGCTTCGAGAACGCTTCTTCGATGACGAGCGATCGCTAAAGTCAGTCGTGGTGGGCATGTGAATTCCGCTAATGCCCGGTCATCTGAGTGGCCTGCATCCAGCCTATCCCCCCGGATTCCATCTTTCCCACTTTTTGGCTATCTTCTTTCGCTTACCAAATAGTCTGCGACAGCATTATCGCTCTACGTTCCTGTAATGGCAGACGAGTCGAGCCAAGAGGAGTCGTCTTCGAACCAGAATCAGACGGGAAAGCATCATGTCAGCTACCGTCGGGCTCGAGCATCTCGCGCTTGTGAGGTGTATGTCGCGCGCTTTTTTTCCTTCTGTTATTTGCAGAATGCATTGGGGCTAATATTCTATTGCTCTTATAGGTGCCACTCACGAAAAGTATGATCCTGTAGTGACATAGTCCACTGGTGAAGTGTCAGCATTAAAGCAGTAATTTTATAGGTTCGATGCGACGTTACGAATCGCATGCCCTGCACTGTAAGTTGCCTTTCTCTAATTGTTAGGGAGCATCGAACACTGATCATTGTTAGAACTGTGTAGCGTTTGGCTGTGAATGCAAGTATGAGCACTTTCACCTTAGTTGATGCTTACGAATTACTCACCGAATCGACCCATAGAATCCCAGATGCCCGACGACGGAAGATGTCAGACAAAAGGTCAGTCGCATCAAGAATTGATGACTGCGTTCTTGGATGTCCTGACGTATTTTGGACTAGATCTAAAAGAAAGACATCCTATCTGGACACAGAAATGCGAACGTCGCCAATGACTCCTGCGAAGGCAGACTCGAAGCACGATAACGATGCTTTGCCTAACTCCAGCAGTCGCGGTGACTACAACGATTTCGGTGAAGAGGGGGATAGTCAGTCAGGAGAGGACGGTGACGATGAAGATGACGATGAAGCACGCAGTCAGGACGACAGCAGACCTCGGAAGAACAGAAAAACGGACGCAAGCAGTGAGCCGGAACAAAATAAGTCGCCTTCGATGGGGGTAACCAGCGGCGGTCTTGCCGCTGCTACCTCAGGTTTGCCTAACCCGCCAATGACGGACTCAGCCGAAGCTTTCGTCCGGATGCTGTCGAATACAGCTGTCGGCAATAATAATCCAGTGCGAAGATCAGGTAGAGTTGCTTATTTAGGATCGTCGTCAAATGTGAGTCTGCTCGTTCAGTCCAAGGCTGGCGATACCGAAGTCTGTCACTATCCTTTGCCAGACGAGCTAAGAGTGGGGTCTGCGCGTTTAAATGAGTTAGATCCGGAAGAGATCGAAATGCTGAATCGGCGTGGGGCGTTTTTGCTGCCGCCCAGAGATATTTGTGACGAATTGGTTAACTGCTTCTTCACTACGATTCACCCCATTGTACCCATGATCAACCGGACTCAGTTCATGCGACGGTATAATGACCCCAAAAACCCGCCATCTCTCTTGTTATTGCAATCGATTTTACTTGCTGGCACTCGTGTTTGTCGCAACCCGGCCCTGATGGATCAGAATGGTTCCGCGGATATGGCTAGTTTAACTCTTTACAGGAGGGCTAAGGCTCTCTACGACGCAAACTACGAGGATGATCGAATATCAATCGTCCAGTCCTTGGTGTTACTTGGATGGTGGTGGGAAGGCCCTGAGGACGTGACGAAGAACGTGTTCTATTGGACCAGGGTAGCTCTTTCAGTCGCCCAAGGTTTTGGGATTCATAGGAGGTAAATAATTCTGGCTTACAGAGTACAACATCAATTAATGAAATTCTAGCGTTGAGCACTCGCAGCTAAGCATTGCCGACAAGCGGTTGTGGAAACGGTTGTGGTGGGTTCTATTCGTAAGTACATCTGCACGTGTCGTGTTGCAGGACTTCAATGTTCAACTCCTCTTTTTAGAGTCGTGACCGGAATGTGGCCATAGCATTGGGCCGTCCAGTACTGATTAATACCGAAGACACTGATGTCCCTATGCTTGTCGAGGAAGACTTCATCGAAGAGGAGGGACCAGGTCCATACAAATATCCGCCAAATAGACTTCATGTTCAGTACTTCATCCAGTCACTCAAGCTATCAGAAATTATGGGTCTAGTTCTCCGCCAGCAGTTTTCGGTCGCTTCAGAAAACTCACGAATCACGAATCGTGGCCCAGATATTACGCATTCTGACATGGCGTTAGGTGCTTGGATGAATAACTTGCCCGCCGAACTTCGGTACAATATTAGAGACCGTTCCAAACATAACTTTTTCATCGCTCTGCTACATTTACAGTACTATACGATCCTATGCTTGCTTCATCGAACCAACATGTCACAAAGCAAGCTCCAACTAGGCCAAGTGGGAAGCAGCTATCTTACTTCATATCCGTCACGCGGCATTGCGTTTCAAGCCGCTCATATGATTGCGAAAATCATCGAAAATATGGCAGCAGCAGATGAACTTCGAAACGTTGCGGCTTTTACGGTGTACACTTTGTTCTCAGCGATGATTATGTTCGTCTACCAGACAAAATCGCCATCGCCGCAAGTGGTGGAAAGCGCACAGCGAGCAATGAAAGTTTGCATGGATGCTTTGCAAGAAGTTGGCAAGTCGTGGATGGTTGGCCGCATGATCTTGCGATTGTTTGAAAAGATAAATGAAAATAAACAAATGAAGGATCGCATTTTCAGGGCCGTGCATCCTCGGCCGCATCATGGACAACGCTCAGGACCAGCAACGTCAGACATTCAGGTCGCCTCGGAACGGCCGACGCTGGGGGCGTCACAGCCGAGCTACCCGTCAAACACCTCACAGCCACTTTCTCCTAGCGCAGGCAAGAGACCGAGCATTGACGTTCCGCTTGCTCCTGCAGTTGTGCCGCCAGCGACTTACGAACATACGTCATCGTTGCCATCAACTCCTGGCATTTCACCGGCCAACGCTTCGCAGCAATCGCATCCTGGATCTCTGCGTCAGCCTGTGCCTGCCCCAGCGCAGTCATCAGCGCCTGTCGTGAATATTATGGCGGCGCCGCCACCGCCTAGTCGAGCTGGAAGCAATTCTGGGTCGTACTTTCTTTTTCATGCACAGAGGCCAACTGCTCCGCCGACGCCCTCGTCATTCCAGGCAAGCTTCTCAGTGCCAGGGACGCCGCCTGATTTTTACTTTGTTACGCATTCGCCTCCGATTTCGCAATCGTTCTTTGAAAACTTCCAACCGTCGCAATTATTTCCTGAAAATCATGCAAATACACTTCAAGTACAAGAGCAACGTCTGCAGTCGAATGCGCAACAAGGACTTCCTGCGGGTCATTCAAGCGGGCAAGAAAATTGGCAGAGCACGGCGGTTCCGAAACCGGAACCACCCACAGACGTGGTGGCTCCGATATGGCCATCACAGGTTGCGAATGGACTTCCAGACTTTTTTGCAGACGTAGACTTCGATCAAAGCACTCCCGAGGACAGCAACCTCAGCAGCTCGGGTTCAGCGACCGGTGGCAACAAGGGCGCCGCAGCAGATTCTCAAGAGAATGGGGGTCCTTACGGAAACATTCAAGTTGCATATTCTGGATCTGCACCGAATTCGCTAAATATCGGTGACTGGTATAATTTTCTTGTTACAAACGGTGCAAGTGAAGGCTTCAGCGATGAAATGGCTGGGCTGGCACAGGCGAGTGGTGGTCTTCCACTGCCGTTATAATGATAATAATAAAATAATTTTCGATGTATGATTAGGTGCGAACTGAGCTGATAGTTGTATTATTTGGTGTATATTACAATGGTGTGGTGTGAGATTTTGTTGAGTCTTCTTTGTTTGTTGGCTAATTTTGCGATGTCAGCAAATGGCGACTTGGTGGCAGGCTTATTATCGTAACTGTCAGGGGAGTAGCGTTATTGGTATCATCCATATATCTCTAAACGAATTGCAAGTAATCACTCTTTATACCAAATAGTTAAAGTGCGTTGCGTCGCGCTCGTGTCACAACACTGTTTTTGCTGCCCGACATGTGCAGTTAAATTCTCACAGGAATCTATGACGTTCATGAGCCGTAGGCAATGCGGCAGACAGCAAGGGAGAATCGTCAAATAAGGATGACGTCAACCGATCGAGATGGCACAAGAAAGAAGGCCCGTTTTTTCTTTCTCAGCCTGTGTTCCTTAGTTACTTTGTAAAATCTTCGCCAGCCGATGTCAAGTTCCGAGTACGTAAAGTCCCCAAAATAATTGCTTATCACCCACGACCAAGGAAGTCTGGCTGACAGTGACGCTGGAATCCGGTGGTGCTGTCGATGATTTGCTTTTCGAATTACTGCTCCTGCATTCGGTTTTCGTTATTATATCTTGCTATGATGTTCTCATTTTCATCTGAATTATAGATAATAGACGACGTTTTGAGTTTTTATAGTACGAAAATATATTCTAAACAAAGACCTAGCTAGTTATAAGTAGTCATGCAATGTTATCGAACGATTGTTCTCACGACTGAGCAAAGGCTTATAATCACGTGAGCTATCCGTGGATATCTACGGATACGGATATGGATAAAGCCAATACATCTGGATACGGATACCAATCAGGTTCTCTAGGTCCACAAGGAGCTCTAGCGGGAATCAGCAAAAGAGTCCGCCTGATACCATCGTGGTGAATAACATGGGAAGCCGAGAGGCATTTACCCATTCACGGTTTTCAAACAAAGCGAAGTAGATGCCTGTCACAAAATCGCCACGCTCCTCTGCGTGAAGCCGAAACGCATCAAAATCGCCGATGCGAAGGACCGACGCGGGGTCACAGTACAGCGGGCGAGCATAGATAACATGCCTGTTGAGAGACTTATCTCGTTAAACAAAGAGTTGCTTGGTATAGTACTGTCTGATTTCCGATACGAAAGGAACAAATCAAGTTGGGTGATATTCAGGGAAACGAGTTCCTTACTACGATTCGCAATGTTGAGTTATCGACTACAGGCGCGAAGGACGTCAAGACCGTAGTGAATGAAGCACTGACTTCGTTGACAAAGACGGGATTCATAAACTATTTCGGCATGCAGAGATTTGTCAACAATTTTTGCTCTTATTATTCAGGAGGTGCGACTCATGGAACTAAAATTTAAGGTACGCTGACGTAGCTGGCGCCGTGGCGGCGCGAAATGTGGCCAAATAGACTCTAGGGTAAGCTGCGCTTGGGAT
Organism: Lipomyces yamadae; assembly: GCA_030556285.1. Lineage (NCBI taxonomy): Eukaryota > Fungi > Ascomycota > Lipomycetes > Lipomycetales > Lipomycetaceae > Lipomyces > Lipomyces yamadae. Next base: position 238,351 of record JAKTPU010000008.1, on the reverse strand, counting down.
TTCACACCCACAGCAGTTCTCGATGACGACATTTCTTCAATAACGTTAGTTATGTACATATGTGCACTCAAACGAACGTTCTTTACATATACACTTTGGCTTGGTAAGCGACATTTTACGGTTGTTGGACAATGGCCTCAAGCGAGTCTACTCCAGTGTGCTGTCTTCTCAGAAAAAAACTTAGATTCTCGATGGTCGACTTTTTTAACGCCGATATTCTTCCACTATCTTCCACGAGTCATTGTAGCTGATAACTTACTGACATGTTTTTCTCTTGGCATAATGACAATTTGTAATCTGTGGCCTGTACATCTCTACCTTTCTGAAGATATATAATACCATGTGCTGGATATCTGACCTCCCCATTCATCAGCCTTCATTCACTCATCGCACTCAGCAAACAAGTGGTCATGTTAGACATTATTCGATCAAGTTTCGGCGGAGAGATAATCCACCTCCTGTCTGGGGGCCGTCTACTGCGGTATCCTGACCAGCAACCCGGGTTTGTCGTACCTTCGTCCTTTGCAGACCCAGTCAAAGACGATGTCATTCCATTATCAGCCATCAACAACGACAACGAAGCAGCGTTGAAGTTACCCGAGGAGAAACTCGAATCTGAGAGCGGCTCTGTCGCCTCCTCAGCAGCATCAACATTGAGCTCTGACTTTGTTGTTGACTGGTACGGAACAGATGACCCGGAGAATCCTCGCAATTGGTAGTGCGGTCCAGTCTTTGGGCCATTTCTTGGTAGCGTATTTGCTCAGATTAAAGGCTGGCGCTGGACTTTCTGGGCCCTCTCATGGATTTCTGGCTTTGCGTTTGTCGTGCTTCTTTTCCTTCTTCCCGAGACTTCAGAAGCAACTATCCTTCAGCGTCGAGCTCGGCGGCTGAGGAAATTGACGGGCAACAACAAGTACACGACCAAGGCCGAGCAGGAATATGCTAATATGACTTGGGGCGAGTTTGCCTATGAGTCCTTCGTTCGTCCCTTTATAATCACATTCAAGGAGCCTGGCGTGTTCTTTCTCAATAGCTACACGGCCCTGATTTACGCGGTAATGTATTCCTGGTTCGAGGCCTTCCCACTTGTCTTTGTGGGCGTTCATCATTTCAATCTTATTCAGATGGGTCTATCTTATTTCGGAATCCTCATTGGTGCGGTAGTGGCTGCGGCAGTGTTCTGCTCCACCATGTACTATTATATCGCGCCACGACTGCAAAATGGAGCACCTCCAGAAACAATATTCAGAGTCGCGCTTTTCGCCGCTCCGATATTGCCAGTGTCGTTGTTGATGTTTGGATGGTCTGCGACGGCATCCGTGCATTTTATAGTCCCCATTTTGGCGAGTGGTCTCTTTTTGTTGGGCGGATACACTATATTCCAGGTCGTGTTCAACTATCTCGGAATGTCATACCCACGATTCTTGGCTTCAGTTTTTGCTGGCAACGATTTATTCCGATCTTGCTTCGCAGCGGCATTCCCATTGTTTGCCAAGGCCATGTTTGTTAATCTTGATCGACCGCGGTTTCCAGTTGCCTGGGGCTCCACTCTACTTGCTGGAATTTCGTTGTTAATGGTGCTGATCCCGATTGTCTTGTTGGCGCTGGGACATCGCTTGAGAGCGCGGTCGAAGTATGCGAATTAAGTAGAATGATCGTGACGGGATTCAACATATGGAGTTTAATGATTTGCATTAGAGGTGTATCAGCATATATGGGCAACAGAGTTTGATAATATTTGATAGTTGGTTTATAGACTGACAGACATTTGGATTTGTGGGGTTTGGTAATTGGTTAATAGGCTAATAGACGTTGGCATTGCCATTGGTTCTCTATCTACACTGAATAATGTCTAATATTGTTCTATTTTGTGTCATCAGTTGTCCTGTGTACAACCTTGCATTGACACATTCGCAGACAAGCTTTTGATAATATCATTAACGAATGGACCACATTTGTTCGAAGAGTAGCCAGCCTGCATTTGTGGACTGTTTTGACCGCGTGCAATTATTTTTGTGTGCCCATATTATTAGATGCAACCGTTAGTGATATGAGAATTGTGCGCAGGACAGAATGTCCCCATAACTAATTGGTCGCGTGTGCCTTGATCGAGATAATGTTTCTGGGGCTACAAACCTAACCTTAATTGCGCCGCACGACGACTCCCAATTCTACCTCGAAAGCCAAAACAAACAAAGCACGTAAACAACCATTATCACCGGGTAGGCAGTTTTGTATCCCCTATCGCTATTTGAACGTCAGTGCTGGGCCGATTGAGTATTGGAAAACTCGCAACTAATCTTTTGGAATTTACGTGGCTTCGAAAGAAGTTGCCGATGATGGACCTGGGCTCGACGACAACAATTACGTCATCGCTTAGATGGTTAGCGTCCGCCAAGGCTGTTGGTAGGGTGCAAGCAGATGCCGGCGAAGTCCACAATATCGCCACTCGGTTACCATATGAGTGTCTGCTGCAAGTATTTTCGTATCTGGAACTGGAGCATCTTGGGATATGCGCTCAAGTTTGTCGATCGGTAAGTTGTTATTGGTCGCCGCATTGCGTTTCATTTTGGCCGCGCGAGCCGGGGATTCTTGGTTCACGAACTAACGTAATCTTGTTATTCTTTATATAGTGGAACTTAACTGCATCGGACTACAATCTCTGGCATGATTTAGATCTGTCCGACGTTCTTCCTTGTCGCCTGCGCGGGTCGACCAAAACTTCGTTTTTTCATTCCCAGCTACAAAAGTACAGCCGGAAAGTCATCGTGCAGAACCCGTACTATCTCTCAGATTCTGACATTACGACTCTGATGCTGACATTGGGTCATGTCACTGTTTGTGGCCAACAGTACAGCTTAGAGAACGACGTCTCGCAAGAGTCACCGCTTGAAACACTAAAAATCGAGAATTATTCCCGCCTTGATTGCTGTGCTCTCAGCAGGAGCCTGTCCAACGATGCGTTAACATACAATATCCACACTCTCTCATTTCACGGCACGCATATAAGCTCCTCGGTTGTCGCTGCGATATGCAATTCCCATGATCTCCGAGCCAAGCTCACAAATTTAGACTTAGCATTCTCATCATTGGAAAGCTATGCGGTATATATGATAGCGGACAGCCTAGAAAACTTAGATAGATTGTCGTTATCTGGGAACCTTGCCGTATGCGGTGCTGCGGTGGAATACTTGCTTTTGCGTCTCGGTCATGTTATCACAGACCTGGACCTGCGATTCATCTGGGGTTTGGAAGCGGCATGGCTCGTCGACTATCTCACCACTTCGACTCGAGGCGTCAAGGTGTTGGACATTCGTGGGTGTGAGCACTTTAGCAAACGGAATATTAGAGATATGCTTGCTGTGTCGCCTAACACGAAAATATTGGATTCCGTGGTTTTGGAGGACGATAGCGTGGAGGGCTATCGACAGTTTGTCCAGCTACTGGCATCAGCATCTGTTGTTGGTCACACTGGGGATATACAACCGAGTTCGGCTATTAAAATCCACAGACCTCGGAAATCTGAACAAATTGGGACTATTATAGAGACTGTCTTTGGCTTTTATGAAAGTAGCTCAAGTTCAGCCTCGGTGGCCAGTGAAGATGCTGAAGATGATTTTGGGATACTCTATTGAATATTTTGTTCATTGATTGGAATTTCTGTACATTATTACCGTATAATATTGGACCGCACGATGACGACATCCTAATGCTGAATGAGGACAGTGTATATTACGTACATTATTTTGTGAAACTGCCTTTGATGAACAGTACTTTGTATGATCACATGTGACAGGAGTAGCTTGGACTGCATTTTTTGTGCATCTGAATTGGTTTGAGGGGGTTGCAGCGAACAAGTCTTTAGGCTAGAAAACGTACAGCAGCTATATGTTAAGAAACAAACAATCCAGAGAATACGCCTTAGAATCTCCAATCGACCCATAATATGCAACGCCGAAACCATGATTAACTAGCCAACCAGTCATCTATGATGATGGATTAATGCAATAACTTTGGCATAACCAGTCCTTTGACGACAGCCAATGTATCACCATCCTTAACATTACAAGCCTCGAGTTTCACCCCAAACTCTAAAACCCGGCCACCTTCAACGTGGTATATTCTTAGTCTATCTTTATCATCACTCTTCGAATTATTCTGATTAGATATTTGTAGCTGTTGAGCTGCCTTGTCGAGAACTCGACCAATGACGTAATCCCGTCCAAAATACATTTCAACTCGAGAATTGTGAGAAGAGCCTGGAATATCGCTTTCGACAAAGACATAGACCCGATGAGCTTGTTGCACTTGTGCGTCACCTTTTGCATTCAGCTTCAACGCTGCTATTTCCCTGGCTTTGACGACAACCGATGATTCTGACTTTGGCTTTGATTTGAAAAATGAGGGAACGAACGATGCTGCTCTTTCCGTCGAACCAGTCGAGCCAGCCGATGCGGCGCCGCTCAAAGGAGCGTTACTCTTGGACTGTTGCTTCTGCTTCCACTCCGCAAATTTCGCCAAGGCGGTTTTTTGGCTATCCACCACTGGCACTTTCGCCGCGCCAGGACAAGAATGATTCAAACGATGTTTTAAGCATGTCAAGTGCTTGCAGGTGGGACATTTGGTGGCCGGTGACAGTGGTGTATTAATCATCGTCGCACATTCGTTCGCGAAACATTTTTGTGGCACTTCAGAACTACCTAGCCGTCGACTCGACGCTGAGGTAGCAGACTTGGTGGTGACCCCCGAGGAGCTGGGTAGCTTGGATGTCTTGAGTCCCGAACAATTGTGAGAAGAGGGGCGGCGATGGTCCAAACAGTACTTTGATTCGCAATCGGCACATCGGAACCTATCTCAGATGAGTTAGATATCAAATTTTAGAATACGCCACCGTAATCGGCCCGTTGGTTTGGTCACTTACGGTAAGAAATCAAGCTTATGGCATCCAGAGAATGCGCAATGCTCGCCAACATTAAGAAGCCCTTCGTGGCTAGTGGCTGCCATTTGATAAGTCGCTTACTGATAATTGTCCAAAAAGTGTAATATCTTCGATGTGGCTCGGTCCGCGTTCAACGAGAATATGATGTAGAAATGTAGTTAGTAGATGCTGTGTGCAAAGAACGATGCTATGCTCTCTCTCTCTCTATCTATATATATATATATAGCAAGACAAACGACCAACAACGGGTTACTCAGCAAAACATAAGCGCACGATAAAAGTAAGATAGGGGTGACGATATTTATGTGCTTACGAACGCCTCGAAGACTGACCTAACAACATCTTTCCACGGCTTTCTGGAAAGAAAGAGGTGGGTCGTCCACATACAATGCGGCTTGGGTCAGGGTATCAACAAAGCAAAGTCGCTTAATTTCTACGGAAGTTAAGATGCATATAATTGCATCAATGCTTTTCAAGATTAAACAAAAATTAGTGAGATTACACCGAACATGAGCACTCACGACGCTCACCTCTACATTAATACCCTATTCATTTCGATAATCCCGTATCCAGTGCAATCTTTCTCACAAGCGCTCGCTTCATGAACTGTTCCCGAGCCAGTGTTCGCGTATGCTTTAAGAAGATATCTAAAGATATTCTCTCCCGATCCAAGGCCTTACCCAGCACATAAATTGCGTCCTCAATAGCCAGATCATCCGCAGTAAGTTCATATAGTTGATTAAACACTACTGACTCGGCGCAAACTATGTCATCGACGTTAACTTCCCCGCGCTGGCTGGCCTCAACAATGGCCTCCTCGGCACGCTTAATCTTGTCTTTCAAAATCGTTATATTTCGGTCGCAAGCATCAGATACTCTCGCCAGCTCTGACTGTTCACTTGCAAGACTGGCTTCGGTGCGTCTCAGCATATCGAGAGTGTCCCGTAAACGATCGGTTTGTTGTTGAAGTTTCGGTTGAGTCTCAGTAGCTTTCTTCTGCAGTATAGCAGCGATATCATTTAGTAGCCTTGTCAGTTCAGGGTGAGGAGGTAGTGCAGGGGCGGGTTGATTTGACAGCGATGGCACGGTAGGTGGGGATTCATCGATTATGTCCCGGGGAGGTATCGCCGTCAGTGGTTGTCCAGCCAGCGACGGGAGTGAGTAACCATTTGCCTGGCTATGTGGCACTTGTGGCGCTTGTGGAGGATACGCGGTCTGCTGTTGTAAATGTGGTGCAGGAGGAACTGGAGGGGTCGGGGGAACTGGAGGGGTCGGATGTAGCACTTGTTGTACTTGTTGGTGCTCTAGCTGTGGTACGTGAGGAACAGCCGGCAGTCCAGAGGGAGGTCGCTGATACTGAGGAGAGTATGTCGGTGGCTGTTGTTGGGCTAAATTCAATGCAGTGGGAGCATATGCTGCTGGGGCTTGGGAGTGATTGGGTGCCGGGCTATATGATGGCGCTGCATTACCGAAAGAAATTAAATTATCATCGTGCGCTGGGGCTTCGGGTGTGATATGCGGTCTTGGAGAAAATGGGTTTCTTTGTTGTGCTGCTGCAGATGGTTGCGGTGAGTAGTGCTGGGGTGGTGGTTGAGACGGTTGCGCTAATGGCCGCGGTAGCTGCTGCTGTTGCGGCGCCTTGCCATACACTGGTGGTTCTTTCCCAAATATATCACCTAATACAGCGCACAATGCTAATAAGTTAGTCTGCGGGTCTGCACCATTCCAGTAAGATATATAAGGATGATACACCCGCCCGTTGGTGTCGACATGGTTTCCCGGTCGCAGGCTCATAGCAGCTGTGGGAGTTACAAACGCGAATGGAGCGACATATGGGTATTCGTGACTAATCCAAATAGACACTGGAATATTGTAAACCGCCAATCGAAAAGTTGTCGGTAGTGTTCCGTGAAGATTAAGTAGAAGTTCTGACTTGCCGTTCTCGTAGGCTAAACATGATTAAAACCTGTGTAACTAGATGGCTCGTAACGATTGACATACTATAGACACTTGTACGCGGAGCCAAAGATGGATATGATTGTAACACGCTGGCCACATCTGAATAAGTTCGATTTACATCGCGGTATTCCTGCAACAATACTACTTAGCATCTACCCACGAAATCGAAAGTTAAACAACGTCTCACCTGCAATAACACCCGGTGAAGCCACTCAAGCGTCTGTTGAGGTACTGGTCTTGCCATTGTCCGTTCAAGTAGCCGTTTCGTCCTGATGAGGATGGCAGACAATAGTCGGATGACTCTCGGGATATCAAAAGCAAGCTAGACCGTGACTAAAGATGGACAAGCGGCAGATTCCTATCGCGGACTCCTGAAGGAATGTGAAGTAATATAATATGCGATGACTATCACCAATCAGTGATACGATCTCTGTGAATGTTTTCGTCTTATCGTAACTTATACGGTTTAACCACAGTCAGGAGAAGGTACGAAACACTCGAGTTTGGTTCGCCACAAGCGTGCCAGAGACAACGAAACTGAAAAGTATATAACTTACGCCACAATTACAGACAGCCCTGTTACTTAAGGTACTTTTAATTTTGCATACTATTATATCTATACAACTAGGTGCTATTTACCAGTGAGATCCGACATAAGCGGAGTTAATGACATTGCCATCGCGGAAAATTAAGCTTCCACCTGACGGATCCAGCAACTGTATGTCGCGTGGGTTCACTGTCTGAAATCACTGCTCATCATTTATATTCTAGACAAGGGGGCTTATTCGGTGGTAGAAGTAAGCAGGTCAATATCCAGCAAACCTAGTATTTCATCGATGAAGAACGCGACAAAAGCGGACAAGATAAGCACAAAGCAGACTGCCATGCCTCTGAATTCCTCTGCTTCGATACCCACAGGTACATCATCAAAACCTCCGGCCAACGCGAATCCAGCAGTATGGCCGGACTCACTAAAAGCATATGTTGGCAGATGCTTCGCATCAGTAGGTCCATCACAGCGTGGCGCGATGGAGAAGAACTTAAAGAAGGTTATCACATCTGCCATTGAAGCCGGAAATCTATGGGCTATTGATTGGGACACAAGGGAGCTACCTCTGGACGGGATTAAGGCAGTAGATGATGGAGAAGATAAACTGGAGAAATTGGCAAAGGATAAAACGAATCGAGCGGATACGATGTCAAATGGTAGCGCCAGCAAAGCTGCGGTGGTGGCCAAGCGAAATATTTCTCCAGCCCTCTCGTCTTCATATAAGTCAACGCCTATCACTTTTACCAAGAGCGACGAAAAATATAGTACTACTAACCGACAGGCGTCATCACCACTTTCGAAAGCTACTAAACGGTCAGCCAAGTGGGATCAAAGGAGCGTAGAACTTGAGACTACAGATGACAACTCGAAGCGAAAAAAGTATGTGATTGAACGTGTTGAGTGACTTCACTTTTCACTGACAAGAGCACTCCAGGACTACCAGCCTTACCGAGACATATCAAGGTTCTAATATTGAGAAAGTAAAAAAAGAGAAGCGATTGCGGAGATTCGATTCACCGAGTGGCAATGAGAATACAACTCCTGCCACGACTCCTGATTATGTGGGAAGTGCTACGTTTGTGCAGGTTGGTTGTCACTATTGCGCACCTTCTGCGGGCAGAGAATATCTTATAATTGTGACTTTTTAGGATAACGAGCCAGAGAAATTTGTTGGTCGATCAACCCAGTTGGAGAAGAAATATTTGCGGTTAACGTCAGCACCAGACCCTGAGACTGTTCGGCCGCTTCACATTTTGCGCCAGACACTTGCCCTTCTTAAACAGAAATGGAAGAGTGAACGGAATTACGCCTACATTTGTGATCAGTTTAAGTCGATGCGTCAAGATCTTACTGTTCAATTGATCCAGAACGAGTTTACAGTGAACGTCTATGAGATCCATGCGCGAATTGCTTTGGAGAATGGTGACCTGGGAGAGTACAATCAGTGTCAGACTCAGTTACGATCGTTATATGAGAGGGATATCCCAGGTCATCCAATTGAGTTTTTGGCATATCGAATATTATACCTGATACATACCCGAAATCGGAGTGATATGAATGACTTACTAATTGAACTAACTGACGAACAGAAAGCAGATTTTGCGGTTGCTCATGCTCTACAGGTCAGGGGTGCAGTGACGGATCAGGATTATCATGCCTTGATGAGACTATACCTCAGTGCACCAAATATGGGTGGCTATATTATGGATTCATTCATAGACAGGGAGAGGCATGGGGCCTTGGAGATTATTTGCAAAGCGTACGTACCATTTTTTTGAATATATTGCATGGCGGCCGGTGCCAACACTATTCTAGATTTCGGCCTGATGTGCCACTTCGATTTTTGACCGACGAGATTGGTTTTGAAAGCGATCAAGCAAGCTACGAGTTTTTGGAAAAACATGCATTGCATCAATTTATTGACGAATCAAGTCTGCGATTACGAACGAAAGACGCCTATGCGACCGCTCAAAATAATCGTACGACGGCATTCAAAAAAATTGACATAAAAGGTCAGATTTAGACGTTACCGAACTGAGGCGTACAACAGCATTAGGCACTGTTTATTAGATGGACGGTTGTTGTGACCTTAGGTTGATATAGCATTTACTATTATCGAATAAACAGATGCGGACAAGTAAAGTTTCCCTAACCGCTGCCTGCAACGACCCAAACTATATCCTCTTCCTCATATCCACCCATTGTTCCGAGCCGCGTTCACATTCCTGTTGCAAACTGTATGACACTTGTAGCATTATACTAGAGGATGGACAGATGGTCCCTTGACTCCATTTGCGTTGCGTCCGAGACTGTGAAAGGGCGGGCATCATGAGTGTACTATGCCGGCTTCCAGATTCATCTTCTTGAGAGGTAGGAGCAGATACTTCCGGAATTTTTCGGAACTTTACTAAGAGAGACAGTATAAGAAGGCGTAGGCGTAGTTGCATCTTTTGATAACGGAGACGTTCTCATCTGTATATGAACACCTGCAACCGATATGCCACAGCTGGATGCCAACAACCAGATCTTTCTGTGGCCATCGGTGCACTGTGAGAATCGGTATTGGTTCGATGTTTTGTGATACAACCATCACTGTCAATCAGGCCAGTAATAACGGCCAGACGCGTATCTTCATCAGCTGCCATATGGAAGTGGATATGGACAGGGTCCGGTAGTTAAGTTCGCCCCCTCCGTCATCCTTCGGCACTGCTGTGATTCCAGGAGTCTCGACGCCATGAGTGCTCATATAGAAATATCAATTTGCCATCGAGACTAGGATCACCGGCTGGCGAAGGGAATGTTCCTGTTTCTAGTCAAATATACTACCACAACTTAGAAAACACTAAAAACGAACATAGAGAGTTTATTTTAGCTTATTTAATTTTGGCTGCGCTTTCCGAAACCAGTAGGCACGTGGGAAATTGGCTATTTAGGGTTAGTGTGTTGCTAGAGTCGTGCGCAAGGGAGAATCTCTCAAGAACTCTAATGTTCACTCGGAGACGAATCCAAAGTGTACCTTTTTCTTCCCCCTAAGCCATATAAACACAAACAACGTCTGATTTTTGGTATCTTTTCTGTCTATCCTGTTCGAAATCACTTACTACCGGAACCAAGAGCGAATATAGATGATAAAGGTGAGTCGGCTTGCCATTATCTTTTGTTGGGTGGAGTATGCACTGGAACGGCGTGGGGGAGGGGACAACAGGGTCATAGGCTTTCGAGAAGAGATAAGTTGAAAAGCATGGAACGCAAATAATGCCGCTGTTGCAGAAAAGATGATTGCCTTGAAGGAAATGTCGCTAATTCTTTGGCTATGACTTAGGGACTTCGTCGCTCACTGAAGGGCGAAAGGGACTCGACGTCGACTTCCAACTCCCATCCTTCCATATCCCAGAAGTCGCCGCTAACTATTCTGCCGCCGAAAAAGGTAGGTTAATTATGAGTCTTGTGGCCAGTCTCAGGGATCCAGGATTGCTGATAGGCGAGCACATGACAGGTCATTAAGGCACTCTACGACTACCAAGCCTCGACAGCAGGCGAGCTCTCGTTCAGCAGAGGCGATTTCTTTCACGTGATAGGGAATGAAAATGATCTAAATTGGTATGAGGCCTGTAACCCATCAACGAACGTGCGAGGAATGGTTCCAGTCACATATTTTCAGGTTTTAGGCAGAAATGAGAGAGAAAGCGTTGGCAGTAACGACGCGGGCAAAAAGGGCTCTGGAACTTCAGAATTTTCATCATCCCCCGCAGTTCAAAGTCCGAGTAATAGAAGGTCGTCTGGTGTTTTGTCGTCAGCATCGTCGAGTTCTTCCGGCAAGAGGCATTATACACCATTATATGGTGTTGTCCAATATGACTTTGTAGCTGAGCGACCAGATGAACTGGAAGCCTATGAAGGTGACGCTGTACTTGTTGTGGCCCAGTCCAACCATGAGTGGTTTGTTGCGAAGCCAATAGGACGACTGGGAGGACCAGGATTATTACCGATTTCTTACGTTGAGATACGTGATATGACCTCGGGGAAACCTATCGAAAACGTCGAGGATGCGATTGCGAAAGCTGGCGTTCCACGGGTAGAGGAATGGAAGAAGCGTACGGCAGAGTATAAGGCGAGCAGTATACCATTAGGAAAATTTGAAGACGATGTTTCAATGCCATTTACGAAGTTTCAGCAAATGTCGATCACGCCTCAGCAACATCAGCAATATCCACAATCCTATCAACAAGAACAACAAGAACAACAACAAGAACAACAGCAACATCAAGAAGAGCAGCAGAAGCAGTTTGTCCGAGGCCAAGCAAATAACTCGGATCTTAGTTGGCAGTTTACTGATCGGTTGTCTCAACAGCCTTCATACACTGCGGACGAACTTGCGGTTCTTAGTGCGACTGTTGATCGTTTTTTGTTCGACAATAATAGATACTGGTATCTTCTAATAGCGGAAATGGAGGATGGCACATTCCGTAATTTATGCCGATACTATGAAGACTTTTATGATTTTCAGATAAGGCTTCTCGATGAATATCCGGACGAGGCAGGGCGAACAGGTAGACAGCGAATATTGCCATTTATTCCCGGGCCAGTAACGTTTGTGAACGACTCGATATCTAGCCAACGACGCGTAAATCTCGACGAGTACGTGCAGAAATTGGTTGCGTTGCCCCTCTATATTTCGCGGAGTTCTTTGGTAAAAGGCCTGTTTGCGCTCAGAGCAGGGGACGTGGAATCACAGCTGGCGGGGACTCCTCTGCCACAGCCATACTATCGAGATCGAGATTCGGCGATGACAGATACTTCCAGTCTAGGCGCCAAGCGAATAAACACAGTTTACCCGTCGACCACAATAGATCATCAGGCAAGTGGTGCGCGAACATCACGTCCAGTAAACCAGCATTCTATGGACCGACTACGATCATCAAGCTCGACCCAGCTCGCCGGCGCGCGATATGGGTCTACGGGTCGATTATCTAATGTGTCAAATTACTCTTCGTCGTCGACAACCAATAGCGGGGATGTGCGTGGGAGCTACGGTACGAGCAAAACGAGTAGTATAAATGGCGGCCCGCGTGATACTGAGATGGAACGAAATCCAAGCTCTGTTAGTGAGCCGGCAATAAGCTCGTTGAACGGACAGCCGTCAAATAGAGCACAGCAGTCCGGGCAGTTGAAAATCAAGGTATTCTATCAGGATGACTTGATTGCGATGAAGGTTCCTGTCGATATTGAATACTCTCAGCTGGAAAATAAAATACATGAGCGACTAGGTTCATCAAATTTGACATTTTATTTTCAAGACGAGCAAAGCAGCCAGCACTATCTTCTCCGAAGTGACGAAGATCTTGCCGTGGCTGTGTCGAATAGCTCAAAGTTGGTCCTTTACGCTCAATAGTTGTGTTAATGGCTGTCCAGAGGGTGGTTGGGTTTCCATGGTTTGGTTTTTGCTGTATCTTGATTTGGGCTTGTCTACGATATTTGACGAAAGCAATGGTTGCAAAAGGAATTCAAAGTTGTATAATATCGACGCGTTGGTGCATTATTTCATACTGTAGGGAGAAAATTGTTAGTTTTGGAAACGCATATCTAGGGATCAACATTTGCTAGTTATATGATAAGTGTGCTGATACATATTATTTGTTTGTCGATAATCACTGTATTACCTTATGTCTTGACGATTTACTTTGTACCTATGTTTTTTTTTGGGTCTTTCCCACGAAATGAAAAGAGATCTGAGTATATCATATTCTCCACTACTTTGCTTCACTATGCTATATTGCAAGTTAGAGCCAAGATTCAAAAGTGATGATGACGCAATCTCATATTCAGGCACCTCCTCGTCGAATTACCCGGAGCGGGAACCAAAGCAATTCATCGTCAGGGTAACATCTCGACTTGCGGCCTTCTAAATAACAATGACGAATGCCAACCACGTACGCCTTAGCACCGCCTCGACAGCAACCTTCACAAAGACCGTGTGTCAAATAACCTTTCGATCCAGGACCAGCATATAAAGCGTTTTATACACTGCTGATCCAACTTTTGCATCTCGCCTGACACCATTGAAAATCGTGATACAGTCACCAGATCCACCGCAGTCGAAGGATGTCGTGGAAGGGAATCCAGAAGTCAGTTGTTCGGGTATGTCGGTTTTTGTATAGGTTAATGATCAAATACCCATCGCCCAGCTCCCAAAAAACTAACACGGTTTAATCAAACAGGCACCACAGAGTTTACGACAGAGGCTGAATATTGTGAGTACTGGAACAATGTCATTGGCGATACCTGTCCTCTCTGGGAACAGCTAACGCGGCTGCCACACAAAATGCGGCATTTTCATCAGCAAAACTAATCATTCGAAATACAGGGTGAACAAACGAAGGATGCAGTCTTTATTGACGCCGAGCGACGATTTAGGGAACTAGAAATTGAGACAAAGAAGCTTCACGATGAATCCGCAAAGTATTTTGCGGCAATAAACTGTGAGCGTCGAACCAAAACTTTCTACTGAGTAGTAATGCTGACATGTTATGTTCTCAGCAATGCTGACCCATCAAATCGAATTCTCCAAAGCCATAGAAGAAATTTACAATCCTATTTCTGGCCGGGCATCAGACCCCAATGCCGCTATACCCGAGGGAAACCCTGAGGGTATCAAAGCGTGCGAAATGTACCGAGAGATTGTGGGCGACCTTCAGACAACGCTCCAGCCCGAGTTGGAGATGTTGGATACGCGAATTGTCAAACCAGCCGATGAGATGCTTGAAATCGTGAAAAATATTCGGAAACTTGTGGTTAAGCGGGCCCACAAACAACTAGATCTCGATCGACACACAAATGCTCTCAAGAAATTGCAAGAGAAGAAAGACAAAAGTTTGAAGGACGAGAAATCGCTCTACAAGGTTGAGAACGACGTCGAACTCGCGACACAGGAGTACAACTACTATAACGACCTTTTGAAAGATGATCTGCCAAGGTTATTCGAGCTTGAAACAGAGTTCATAAAACCGCTATTTCAATCCTTCTACTACATGCAGCTTAACATTTTCTACACCCTCTATGACCGCATGAACCAAGCCAACATTCCGTATTTCAACATGAGCGCTGACGATGACATCGAGAAGGCATATGAGGCCAAGCGTGGAAATGTTCAGGAGCGCGCGGAGCAAATTCCAATAACGAAATTCAACTTGCAGTATGCAAAGAATAAGAAGCTGCCGGACCCCAAGTTTCGCAAATATAGTGCGACTGGAGCGGCGGGCGCGGCGGGTTCGACGGCAGCACCGTATTCTCCTGATGGTTCCGCGCCGCCGCCGTACACTACGAGCGGTTCGCCTCAACCTGGATACGATGGATATCAGACCTCGGAATACGGCGGATATAGTCCGACCGGCGCCGCCCCTTATAGCCCCTCAACAGGGTATGGTTCTCCTGGCACGGCGACGGCTTACACTCCTCAAGCTGGCTATCAGCAGCCGGCGGCAACTGGATACAGCCAAGCTGGTGCCCTCCCTGGATATCAACAGCCAACGGATCCGCAGTACGCTGGCTATCCAATAGAGAAGAAGGCAGCGCCACTGCCGCCTTCGAAGCCATCGGGATTGTCTTCTGCGCCTGGTGTCGAATATTGTATCGCTCAGTTCGACTATGTTGCACAAGCTGACGGTGATCTAAGTTTCAACGCTGGCGACCGGATTGAAATTGTACAGCGAACTGCTGATCCGAATGGGTGGTGGACAGGCAGATTGAACGGCTATGAGGGTGTTTTCCCTGGAAATTATGTTGCCATGGAAGACTAATTTAAATAACTCGCATCAAGTACGAACTGCCCGCATCTATTGTTTTTTGAATTAGTTTCTCAGGTCTGCCCTTTTGTTTTTGAGGTAAAATGCATTTCAGTAGCGTTTGTTGTTGTAGATGTAGTTTTTTTTTTGTAATTCTAGTGTTCCCTCAGTCTCTCTCTGCGATATACGTGTAATATTTTATTATTTCTTTTACTCTTTGCATGGTATCATGCACAAATCTTGTTCTTAATATTTTATTATTTTTTCCCTTTGATCTCTATCAATGTGTGCTTTATTTGGGGAGCTTGGAAATACAGCTGTAGGAGTGTGACACTACGTACCACAGATACCAAACATAAAACTAAAAGATGACGAGCATGATTCGGGTCATAATTGTGACGGTCTTGTTTCTGCCAAACAAAAGACAAAAGCTCCAACAATTTTTTGATCCGCATTAGCTAAAGTTTGTTCAAAATATTGGAATTTTTTATTAAGGATCCAAATTCATTTGAGAAAACCCGACCCCGCCATCAGTAATAAAAACAATGTTAGAGAACGGCTCCGGAATAAAACACAGTGTCCCATACAAATACAATAAATATCGTCGCGATTTTTTTTTTTAAAAAAAAATGAACATAATACATATAGAAGCCACACGACTCACTTATAAAAAGGCACTTTCCTAAACAACACATGTTACAAGACAAGACGCAAAGAAATCCAGTTAACAAAAAAAATAAAAGCCGAAAAGAAAGCAACATGAACACCAAAAAAAAATTACCAATCTATATATATTTGTACAGAACCATTGGTACAACAGACTTTCGCATCGTAACCAACTACTAGTCAATCCTATGTGTTCATCCAGCTCAAGCGTCCAGATTTGACTGCATTCTCATCAATTCCTTCCTCCCCAACTGTGCTGCTCGATGGCGTAGTTCTGTGTTGATTTCGGAGAGTGTGTTTCATCTGGTGTCCACGACTGCGAACGCGGGGATCGTAGGACGGAGAGTTGGTTGCGTCGTGGATGTGCAAGCCGCCGAGTCCCAGATCCGGATTGTCATTCAAATAACTGCCGTCAACCGAGTAACGTCCGGGAGGATTCGCACCACGCACGTTTGCCGTAGCCAAACTCTGATTCCGATGTAGCGAGCTAGGGGGTGAATGGTTCCTATTGTCATCTCGTGTTCCTGGCAGACCTGTATATTCTGACGGGCTATATGCTGGGGTCATCATAGGCAACCGATTCGGGTCTTGAAGGGCCCTAGATGACGGTGGGACTTTCCGCTGGAGTTTTCTCGGATGGTGTGGGGTGACCGGCGTCCTTGTCACAGTGTGCATTTCGTCCTGAATTGGGGCGATTGGAATATGACCCGAGTGCCCTGTTACCCGAGACATCATATTGTTCAGGACTTTTTTGACGGAGACTCTTCGCCGCATAGGTGATGATACTGGTGCTTCAACCCGCCTTGACAAGTTTGCTGGCCTCGGAGATTCCTGGGGTTGCTCATCGAGCGGCCTATCTAGCTGTGCTTGTAGCACCAGCGAATGGGAGCGGGAGTGGCTCGGATCGGCCGCGCTAGTATCGAAAGGTTGCGGCTCCGCTTGCGACCGTGACATATGAGTTTGGCGCAAAGCTGGCGAATCATTCACTGGATGATTGGATGATCGCCGGGAAATCGAGCTGCGTTTGGGGATAATGAGAATCTCCTGGCTATAGTCCTCCTCCCAATCAAACGGCCTCTGGAACGGCTCCGGAGTATGCTGAATAGAGTGGGCTTCGTCGCTGTCATTGGTAACAGCTTGTGTTGCCATTCGACTACTTGTGCTTCTCGACACTCCGTAGGCAGCTGTCGCGCCTGCAATAGCCGCTTCGTCCATAATCATACTGTTTCGGTCGCTTTGGCTTGTTCGGGCCACCCATTGTGAAACCTTCGATGGCGCAGCATCGGCAGCCCTTATCGCGGCATCAAGGTTCGCACCGACCAATGGAGTAGAAAAACTGCGTTTGACGGGAACCGTGTTCGACCGACGTAACGTTTTCAGCATACCGGGTTGTGACGCTGGACTTGGTTGCTCCTGTTCGAGTGGCTGTGGTGGTTTGCACGACTTGCTCTCGAATTCTCGTATGATTGCGATGTTGGAGCCCGAACTTAGCGCCCGTCGAGCACTGGTCAGCAGCGAATTCCGTGGCTTTTCTTCGTATTTAATGACATCGCCACCGTTGTCGCCTTGAGTATTGTCTAGATCGGCCATATTCCTAAATACCTTGAAATGCTCGATCATGAAAATTACTGCTTCCTGCGACGTGGCATATTCTTCGGGCGATGTGTGATGTGACGGATGTGAAAGAATGCAAGGTTGGAATATTGCAGCCAAGTTTGCCGCAGGCATCATATTTCGTTTTGAGTGCTTGGAGAAAACCAGGAGCAAGTCGAGGATGTAGAGTAATAATTGTCGGTTTGCGGGTGGAAGTTGTTGTATTAGTGCGTGTAATTTCACGATAACTTCGTTCAATTCATGTTTCTTGAACTGCTTCGTCGGTTGGGTGAGCGGGTGGATGAAAGGTGATCGAAAGTCGTCATATAGATCGAGCGGAATGATTGGTTCTGGAAGACCATTAAGGTAGCGCCGTAATAAACTTGCTGCATCGTGGACAGTGTAGCCGGTCCAGTCAATGTTGTGTCCAAAATCTGGGCCAGTCGCAAATATCCGCTGAATTTCGCGTACTCGCTTGACAGATCCGCTAACGCGAAAAATACCTTGCACATGTAGCGCTAGATGTTAGGTTAGAGCACGCATCATGAAATGCAAAATCTTTGGAACGAACCATTCTGCTCTAGGAAGAGCCCGCATATGGCAACGACCATCGGCAGGGGACCGTATTTCACAAGTCTGCCAGAATTCAGTAGTTTTTCGATGGTCATGCCCCGGACTTGAAGTGTAGTCTCAAGGGGTTGGCCAAATATATTCGGGTCTTGAAAATCATCTTGTGATTTTGGTACAGGTAAGCCAGAGCTGTCGTATGATAGGGCATCGCTGTTAGTGTTGCTCGCACTTGGTGATAGCGGGGCAAGGCCAGTATCTCGTTTTGAACTCATGTTTGAGCGGAACTTTGACCAAAGGGCTTTAAATGCTTGTCTTGTCGGAGGCGAAGGCGAAGGCGGCGAATCGAGGGGCGAATCGCCAGCGAGGGTCAGCGCGGTGTCGCTCATGGCACGTACAGTGGACGAAGGAGAGCGAAGAGTAGGTAACGTAGACAAGGACGATGTGACGACCGGAATCTGATTCGCGTGCTGATCTCGCGATGGGCAAGGAAAGAAAGCGTGATGGCTTTCGGATCAGATACTGTGTACAGCCGACCGCGGCAAACGGACCACGAGGTAAAAAGACGCTAAGGTAATTAAATTAGAGTACGCCTATACGAACGCCGAGAACGAAATCGTCTTCAGGGTGCACGTAGAAAGAACCCAGCACTGTAAATGACAAAGGCAAAAAAAACGCACCAAGAATAGGACTAAATCCCAGACCTACCGTTTACGTTACGTCAAGATGGCAATGGTGCAGGATCAGCAGATGCTTGCGCTGGCAAATGGAAGACTGGCGTAGCTGGACTTCGAACGCGGCGGCGAAAGGCAGCAGAGCTCAGCTATGTGCGAGATCATGCAGCGGATAGGTGTAAGTTCGGAGCAAACAAAGAAGGAGCAAAGCGGACGCGTGATTTGCCAACACCTGGTTACGCCAGCGAAAGCGGTCTCGAGTGATGAAATTTCGCGATAGCTGTTGCGGAGGCAGCGGGGAGAACGATGAGTTGGGCCAAATACGTGTACGCGAGCTGGAAATCGATGCCTTTCTTGGGGTCATTGCTACGGGCTGCTACGACCGTTAAACGCTCCTCGCGCTGCCAACTTTACCGCATCGTATGCAGGTCTAGGGTATGCATTTGAAAATCTTCACCCAGGACAGGCTGCAGATCGTGCTGTTCCTTTAATTATCCCTGAATAATAATAGAAAGCGGCGTCGGTAAAATTTACGCCACTAGTCAAAGTGAGTAGTTGGAAAAGAATTGATACGATGCTCTTTTATTCGACGCTGGTATTTACAAGAGTCATATACAGACAAACGTGACTAATGCATGGCTAGAACAGTCTAGCTCTTCACCAACGGTTTCGCCCATTTAGGTAGTACTGTTCTTACCCTTCGCCCATCGTTCTCTCCCCTTCACCGTCCCTAGCCTATTCAGGAGCTTGTGGTTTTTCATGGCCTTCCGACCCATCTACAATGATCGGTGTTAATACCACTTTGTCTACCATCACAAACATAACTTGTTCTGCTTACATGGTAATTATTAAATCTGGCTAGCATCGTATAGCCCAGCTCCTGTAAGTTCCTCTTCTCGGCGTCAATATACTGCCGATTCTCAATATATGGCACGAACAGATCCTGCATGTTCTGGTCGAGAAGCATTGATAGACCGCCGCCAGTGTCCAAATCTGGCTTAAGAATCGCCTTCAAATCTTCTACTAACGAGCCAATTGCGGAATGTGCATTTTGCAATGTTCGGAGATAGGCTAATGTTGAAATCGATTTCGCTTGGGAGAGAATTAGCTCTATTCGCTGCTGGATCTAGGAACCTATCAGAAATGCCAATCCTAAAAATTCAACACTGCATATAGATTTTTACCGTCTGTGCAAAAAGTCGTTGCAAGAACACCCGTAGGACGCTGTCTGGATGGGGGAACACCCTCTTTATTATCAAAGACTCCTTTTTCACCGTCATGCGGATCTCGTCCAGTAGTTCTTTGGTAGCTGTATCGAATGGAGGATCCTCGCATGTAGGATCGCATAGTTTCTGCCACAAATTGTCGTCATCGATCATGGATTCGTGCAGTAACTTATCCTTCATAATAAAGAAATCATGCTGATTCACGAAAATCTGTATAACACTCACACCGCCATTAAACTCTGTCAATATCTCCGCCACGGCCTGGATCCTGAAGTTAACATGCTATCTGGAACCGCGCGGTAAAAAAAAAAAAAAAGGTACCTTCATGGAATTCATATCGGCAGATCGATAAGCTTTATCAAACGTTTTTAACAATTCCCTCTCGACCATCTCCGCATATTTCTCGATATTTTCCCTCGCTACCGCGGCACGGGGAATATTGTTGATTTTGCGAGAGATCCGGAGCAGCTGACGGACTGTGATCGCGCACTGTCGCTGATCCTCGAAACTTCCCGTGCGCATGTTTTCGACCACGGCAGGATCATTCTCGAGGAATGAGATGTAACATTTGATTATGAACTGCGATGACGCGGCACGGTTGCGTTGTCGAGACACAAGGTCGACAGCTTCGCCGAGCGAAGTTGTTGTTGACGCTACTTCAGACACGAGAAGGTCCAAATCGGCAAATTGGTTTGTTAATTCCTACGTGAAGTCCTTGTTAGCAAAAAATAATTACAGCAATAGAGGGAAAACGCACATGGCACTGTGCTTCTGTTATGGCAATCGTTTTCTGATGAGCCGCGTCAGCTTGTCTAGCGTCTTGCCGAATCTTTTGTTCGCGACTATTCAGTTCCGCGCTGATCTGAGCAAGTGCTTCTAATGAGGCTTCAAATGTTCGGATATACGGCTTTGGATTGATCGCTAGCGTGAAGGTTAAGTTAGACGTGGCCCGAATCAAGAACAGGAAGAGGAAGGGGGGGAGGGGTTTGAACGTACCGTCACCTTGGCCATTGCTTTCCTGTATTGTATGGTCGGCGGTTAAGCCTTTGACAAATTCTTTAACTGTTATTTGTTTCTATTTTATATCTCTATCAGTAAAGTGTTCCTATAGACCGTCATGAATGCGCCCTCACCAGAAATGTTTCAAGTGTGAGTAGTTCCCGTGTCTCCGGATCAAGGTCGTACAGCGACGCCATGACTGCCGGTATGTGCGATGGTACTGCCTTGAATGTTTCCTTTTCTTTCTCCGGATTATTCACGGTCGATCTGCAGTGGCTGCGTATGAACCCATGTCATATTGGTGTGGTGGTAGACGAGTTAACCGCCATCTTCCGTCGCTGGGAACAATTCACAAATGGGTCTCGGGATGGCTGGGAGCAGACACTACCTCCACCCAGGTAAAATCAACACATTTGCACACACAAGCATCTGAATTACAAGAGGACCATATTCATTCTACATATTTACATTAAAACACCCATGTATTCTACAT
The DNA here is from genome assembly GCA_030556285.1 of Lipomyces yamadae. Taxonomy (NCBI): domain Eukaryota; kingdom Fungi; phylum Ascomycota; class Lipomycetes; order Lipomycetales; family Lipomycetaceae; genus Lipomyces; species Lipomyces yamadae. The sequence continues at coordinate 216,904 of JAKTPU010000008.1, read as the reverse complement.
ATCTATTATACAGAACCAAGCTCTTATTGTTCATAATCTGCCAGAGGACCATTCTTCATATAGAACTTGGCTCTTGGTGCCCATTCGCTCAAGTCCTTTGCCTCAATATCATCAGCGGCAATGGTGTTCTTTCCTACTTGCCAATCACCTTGTCTCGTGCGCGTTAGCTTGACAACATGGGCTCGAGCTCCCATGGCGATAGCGATATCGTGGACTAGTGAACGTATGTAAGTGCCGGATGAGACAGTTGCTCGGAAAGCGACGATCGGATGGTCTGCAGCGACATCAGTCGTCGACAAATTTTCCACAGCAGTAGTAGCAGTAGTAGCAGTAACAGGCTGGTCTGATTCTGGCTCACTGGTATTCGCAGGTTGCTCTTCGGATTTGACCACATCTGGCGGCGTGACGGTCTGTGCTTGTTCGGTGTTGGCGCAAGGTGGTTCAGATGAGAGCGACTCGCTGTCACCATTCTGTGCGAGGAAGCTCAGTTCCATCTCGGCATACTTATTGCCCAACTTGAGCAATTCTTTGAGCCCAGCCTGTCGGAACACTTTTTCTTGAAACTTCTCCTCAGCCGTGGCTTGGTTAGTTGGCAGCTCGTACTCGTGATCATACATAACGTCGCCCATAATCTCCAAAGAATGTATTGTAACAGGTCTGGGTGATATATTTCGTGGTAGTGATTCGAGATTCCTTGCATATTCGTATAATTTCGATCCAGCTATCTTTAGGGCCGAATAACTGCCAAACTCCCGGGTTAGCTAAACTTCCGATTCAAGACCACGACGACGACTACTTACATGGGCGGTATCTGCTGGATTTCACCCCGGAAATGGTGCAAAACTTGCTCGATCATTTCTGTTGTAAGGTGGGGAGTGGGATGACGGTCCAGCACAGTCCCTTCCGCATCATACGTTGTTGTAGAACAACCAAAATGAGCGATGACTTCATATGTCTAGATCTAACTGTGAGCGGGTACCTGAGCAACAATGGACAACAAGTAAAGCTTACCTTTGAGCAATCCAAGTACTCGCCCAATCGCTTTGTGCCTTCGTTCACGCCCAAGACCAAGATTCCATCAGCAGCAGGATCAAGCGTACCACCATGTCCCATCTTGACTTTTGGCAATTTTCGGCGCTTTCGCTTTTGCCGCTCCTCGCGGGTCATATTGGTATTAATAAATTCCGGATCAGCTTCCATTTTGCGCTGCACTGTTTCCATAAAGGTTGCCGAGGACACGCCGGCCGGCTTGTAGACTGCAAATGTACCTGACATTGATGAAGATGGTGGCGTTCGTGGATTGTTGGCCGTGTAAGAGTCTATCGGGCGACTGGTGGTGGAGGAAGACAACTGTGGAGATCGGGACTTTATTTTGAGAAGCAAAGATAGTGGGGTTGAATGGAAAGAGGCCGACTGGCGTATAGAAGGACCGACAGCTTGGGCTTGATTGAGATATAATACGGTGTTCGTTGGCAGCAATGGAAGGCTGCGAAGTGGCATAACAAGAGTGGTTAAAAAGCCGTATATTCCGGGATCGATAGATGAATAATGACGAGAAATCTATTAATTTTGAAGCATTTGATGAGGTATTCCTGGGGTGTTCGAGGGTCGAGGGAACAAAAACAATTTTGAAAGTTTGCCGGATCGATTTTTAAGCCGCACGCTCTTTCCGCATTGCGTCAATAGACCAGAATAATAAATATCAACAGATAAGTAGCCTGGTCTGCCTTAAGATCATCTCGATCATAGAATTGGCACGGAGATTATTTGAAAAAAATGTGAGGAAACAAATCTGGTCGTTCGAGGAAGTCAACGCTAGAGTTTGGGCTAAGCCGATTCAGAAATGCGACTTCCCGATAGGTTCGTAGCGCAAACTCTATCTTCGACTCACAAGGCAATTATGAGCCATAATTTCGTCATTTGTAGTGACTCGGGACCAAACGCTTGCTGCGAGAGGAAACTTTGCATGCTTTTAGGAAGTCAACGTCGGGGGCGGTCAAGTTATTCGTTTTTTTTTAAACCCCATCACACAATTTCAATATAGATATTATATTCTACAATGAGTTCGTCAGTGCCTTCATCACTCCTGCCGCCCTCGCCGGCTCCATCGACACCGCGGCCCGGCGGTGCTCAGCGACGTTATAAGCTCGAGACCGAGATCGTGTACACCGAATCTCCGGACCAGTATCGGTCGTCGTCGGTTCCTATTTACCAGACAGCGACGTTCAAGCAAGCATCAGGTTCAGAAATGGGGGAGTATGACTACACGCGAAGCGGAAACCCGACTAGAACCCAACTCGGTGAGTGGAATTTTGATGTGAAGAAAACGAGGGAGGCAATTATTGACGGATGCGGACATATAGAGCGACACTTGGCAAAGATTATGAACGCGACGAGGGTGCTTGCTGTCGCGAGCGGCATGAGTGCGATGGACGTGATCGCGCGATTACTGCGACCAGGCGATGAGGTGATTGCCGGCGATGATTTGTATGGCGGCACTAATCGACTGCTAAAATATCTGTCTACCAATGGCGGAATTACTGTGCACCATGTTGATACTACCAGTGTCAGTGCGGTCACAGAGAAACTGACGGAGAAGACTGCGATGGTATTGCTTGAAAGCCCAACCAATCCGCTGATAAAGATTTGTGACATTCCGACCATCACAAGACTAGTCAAGGAGGCCGTGCCTGGCGCGATTGTGGCGGTTGACAACACGATGCTTTCACCGATTGCACAGAATCCACTCGATTTTGGTGTCGATATTGCGTACGAGTCGGCGACAAAGTTCCTGAGCGGTCACCATGATCTCATGGCGGGCGTGATCGCTGTGAATGACGAAAATTTGGCAGAGAAGTTGTTTTTTACGGTCAACGCTACCGGATGTGGTCTAGCGCCGTTTGATTGCTGGCTATTGCTGCGAGGAGTCAAGACACTTGCGATCCGGTTCGAGAAAGCCCAGAACAACGCACAGGTCGTGGCCGAGTTTCTTGAAGGGTGTGGGTTTAAGGTGCGGTACCCTGGGCTCGAGTCGCACCCGCAGTATGATTTGCACTGGAGCATGGCGCGTGGGGCAGGCGCGGTATTATCGTTCGAGACGGGCAGCGTGGAGACGAGCGAGCGGATTGTCGAAAACGCACGGCTGTGGGGTATTAGTGTTAGCTTTGGATGCGTCAACTCGCTCATCAGCATGCCGTGCAAGATGTCGCATGCGTCGATCGATCCGAAAGTGCGAGCCGAGCGGGCGTTGCCGGAGGATCTGATCCGGCTGTGTGTCGGTATTGAGGATGCCAGCGATTTGGTGGACGATTTGAAGCAGGCGTTGTTTCTGGCTGGTGCGGTCAAGGGTGAGCCTGCTGAGTCGTCATGATGATGATGATGATGATGATTGATTTTCATTTGAGCTGCAACGAATGTATAATAAGACAGAAAAGGGGTTGTTTTAGGTGAAAAATCTTGTTTGTTGCAGCGGCACGACTAGTCAAATGCGTGGGTGCAGAATGGATACATGATATGCATCTGTTGTCTTTTTGTTTTTGATATTTTTTGGTACTAGTTTACGGTTGCAAATATATAAATATATACAATGTTAAATTAGCTTAAGCTTATATATAAGATAACTATAGTTAGCAATGCGTTAAAAGTTAACTTATTAACTACTAATAAATCACTAAATATGTCGGGGTTTGTTTCTCGGAACGACAAGAACAGCAGTTCTGTATTTGTCAGACAAAGGGTTTTGAACCACGTTTGATTAGACAGAACACGAGACGCGTTTGATGCGCGTTTGATGAGGGCAATTAAACCTTGTTTGCGTGGGCGTACGTGCCCTAACCCTGCAACAGTATTTTGCACGCAAGGGGAGTCTCGCATTTTTTGTTATATTATTCACGGGCAGCGAACTAAGCGGGCCCTCGTGTTTTGCTGGGGCCCCAAAGAAAGGAGAAGGAAGAAGGGTGTAGTAATAATAAATAGTATGATGGCAGCAAGTTATTGTAATTAGCTAGGCAAAGAAAGCAATATTCCATTCTTATTCTAGTTATTCTATTTTTGATTTTTTGTTGTAATAAATAGTTTTTGTGTCTGGCTGCAGGGCGGAGAATCGTCTCTATGTTTGGCCCAGCAGCTAGCTGCCCTTGCAGCAACAGGGTTAGGGTTGCGGCTGCAAAACGTTCCTTACTCGTGGTTCGCGTGCAGGTTCGCCCAAACGTTTTCGCGACTACCCACAAACCACAATCAGCATCTACACTTACACAAACACACACAGACACACACACTCTTTTGCTCCGCTTCACACTTCTCTCTCTGCCTGTCGTATGGCATTGCATCATCACTCGTTCGTGGCCTCGGTATTCCATACGTTCCTGGTCTCGCGCTGGGTAAAGTAGATCCTGGTGTTCCAAGAATTATCATACATATTGTTCTGGTGAGACGCCCACTTCACCCTTTCCCTACCCCCTTTGACCAATCCTCCACAACATACAAATTTGTCTTTTACCGCAAGTTCAGTCGCTAACTGGTTTGTCCAGAACATCGTCTTTTGTTCATTTCGTCCGCATCCATGCGCAACAGCGCAGCAGCTCCTTTGCGGGCCGCCGCTGCATGTCTCCTGGTCCTACTTCTCGCTGGATGCTTCGCCGACCGCTTCGTTTTCCAATTCCACCGCGCCAGAAGACGGTACATAGACGACAACTCCAACCCGGCAATAGTACTGGATCCCAATAGCCGGCCTCGACATCATTATCCAAAAGTCGTTCGTCGACTAGTCGTCCACGAGAATACTTCCTCGATCGTTGAACCTAGCCCGACATCATCGTCGTCCCAGCTTTATGAATCGGATGAGAGTCCTTCCACAACTTGGATAACCGTTGATACCAACACAGAGTTTAGTAGCTCAAACTTTCTATCGCTGTCATATTCGCAGTCGTCGTTTTCAACCGCACCCTATACACCATCGTCAACGACTGCCTCTAACACTTTGGCATCTGATGACACAAAAACTGATGATGCTTCACTGTCACAAACTTCATTTCAATTGACTGACACTTCGTCGTCTTCAATCTCATACAAATCCACAGAAACCGCCGTTGTGACAGAAATTATCGACAACTTTAGCACAACATACGAGACTGCCGCACCATCCTCCGCAGACTACAACCCTGACACCATAATACCTACCATTGTGCCGACTTCAACCTTCGACGGTTCGTACTCGTCAACCGACACAATATTTTCTACCGAGACCGTGTTCGGCATCGCTGGCGGCCCTGCTAGCCCTGCGTCGTCTTCTCCCGACACCGAAGGTTCTGATCGATCCGAGACCGGTCTCACAAGCCAAACCGCTGTCGCGACCACCACGGCCGCCGGTTCAGACTTTACATCCGGCACACACTCTACAGAAGCGTCAACTTCCATTGCCGGACCATCCAGCATTTCTTCAACCGGTCCTCTCTCTTCGACAGAGCCTGTGATGATTTCTGATACTAGCGATTCCTCCTCAATGTTGTCGACGACCACTGTCCTGGCTACAGATGATTCGACCGTGCCTTTGTCAACGTCCGCCGTCACCTTACCAACGTCTTCGTCTGAAATGCCAGTGTCTGCCGACGAACCCTTGACCGTCGGCACGGCAATGTCTTCGACCACGGTAGAGCCATCGTCAAAGTCATCGTCATCGTCAATCGAATCAGTCACATCGAGTTCTTCCTATTCACAAGCGACAACACCTGCGCTTACTGAAACCTCGGTAGAGTCGAATCACAGAAGAACCACTTTGGATATTCCGATCTACGTTGCGATTTCAGCTACGGCGAAATCGGGGACAGATGTCGAGCCAACAGCATCCAGTTCCATCACGGACACGTTGACATCCGCTTCAGATACAAAAGTGACTTCCTCTACTGGACTCGTTGTTTCGTCAACAGTTTCCTCCTCCCTCGTCACAAGCACCTCCTCCCTAGTCGTGACGGAGCCAACCTCATTGACGGCGACTTCTGGATTTGGATCTGGATCTGTGTCCACATCAACGGTATATGAATCTGACACTCTATCTACTTCTACGGCAACTGGATCCGATCGTTCGTCGACCGAGTCGTCACAGACCGACTTTTCGCGTGGTTCGACTTCCATACCCGCAACAGTTTCGACGACGTCCTTGGGAATCTCTCCTATGGCAAGTGGAGTTTCGAGTTCGCAAACTTCGATATCTACAACTTCTTCGATAGACTCAGAACAAGTATCGTCCACATCGTCTACATCGTCCGAGACAGCAGCCGCGGGTGGTGGTGTTGTGTTGACCACGACTGAATCGGCTTCTAGCTATTCCAGTAGTGCATATCCTAGTTCGGAAGCCAGCCAGAGTGTGTCGACAACAGAGACATTATCCGGACCCTCCTCTGTTGAAATTAGTAGCGTTACTGCTACGAGTTCGTCAGCTGCGATATCTACTACCACTTCGACAGGCTCGGAACAAGTATCGTCCACATCATCCCAATCGTCCGAGACAACAGCCCTACCCAAGATCGTGACGCCCGTGGTTACTGAGTCTGTTTCTAGCTACTCTAGTAGTGCATATCCTAGTTCGGAAACAATCAGTGTGTCGACTACAGAGCCATTATCTGCATCTTCTGTTACGGGGACCATTGGTAGTACCGGTACTGCTACGAGTTCGTCAGCTGCGATATCTACTACCACTTCGACAGGCTCGGGACAAATATCGTCCACATCATCCCAATCGTCCGAGACAACAGCCCTACCCAAAATCTTCACGCCCGTGGTTACTGAGTCTGTTTCTAGCTACTCTAGTAGTGCATATCCTAGTTCGGAAACAATCAGTGTGTCGACAACAGAGCCATTATCCGGATCGTCCACTGTTGAGACCGGTAGCGTTACTGCCATGAGTTCGTCAACTGCGATATCTACCACCACTTCGACAGGCTCAGAACATGTATCGTCCACGTCGTCTACATCGTCCGAGACTACAGCCGCGGGTGGTGGTGTTGTGTTGACCACGACTGAATCGGCTTCTAGCTATTCCAGTAGTGCATATCCTAGTTCGGAAACAATCAGTGTGGTGACAACAGAGACATTATCTGCATCTTCTGTTACGGAGACCATTGGTAGTACCGGTACTGCTACGAGTTCGTCAGCTGCGATATCTACTACCACTTCGACAGGCTCGGAACAAGTATCGTCCACATCATCCCAATCGTCCGAGACAACAGCCCTACCCAAAATCGTGACGCCCGTGGTTACTGAGTCTGTTCCTAGCTACTCTAGTAGTGCATATCCTAGTTCGGAAACAATCAGTGTGTCGACAACAGAGCCATTATCCGGATCGTCCACTGTTGAAACTAGTAAAGTTACTGCCATGAGTTCGTCAACTTTGATATCTACCACCACTTTGACAGGCTCAGAACAAGTATCATCCACATCGTCTACATCGTCCGAGACTACAGCCGCGGGTGGTGGTGTTGTGTTGACCACGACTGAATCGGCTTCTAGCTATTCCAGTAGTGCATATCATAGTTCGGAAACATTCAGTGTGTCGACAACAGAGCCATTATCCGGATCGTCCACTGTTGAGACCAGTAGCGTTACTGCCATGAGTTCGTCAACTGCGATATCTACCACCACTTCGACAGGCTCAGAACATGTATCGTCCACATCGTCTACATCGTCCGAGACAGCAGCCGCGGGGGGTGGTGTTGTGTTGACCACGACTGAATCGGCTTCTAGCTATTCCAGTAGTGCGTATCCTAGTTCTGAAACAATTGGCAGTGTGTCGACAACAGAGCCATTATCCGGATCGTCCACCGTTGAGTCTAGCAGCGTTACTACCACGAGTATGCTAACATTGACACCTACAACCACTGCGACCGGCTCAGAGCTGTCGTCGTCCTCTATTGAGGTTCTGAGTCATCACGAATCGTCCACATCCTCCCTTTTGTCCGAGACAGGAGCCACGCCGAATATTATGTCGACCGCGACTGAGTCGGCTTCTAGCTACTCTAGCAGTGCGTATCCCAGTTCGGAAACCAGTCACAGCATGTCGTCAACAGAGCCATTGTCGGGATCGTCCACTGAAACGCGGTCAGTTGTTATTGAGACTAGTAGTGTTACTGCCACGCCGTCGTACAAGAGTTATGTGACTTCTATAAGTGAGAGCACGACGACTGTCTCGAATTCAAGTGCTGGACTTGGGTTCGGAACATCCTCCGTTTATAGCACCGCTGTAATCGAGAGCACGACCGAGCGAGTATCAAGTGTTAATACTGCGGAGCAGTCATCATCTACCGCGAGTATGTCTGTTTCGAACTATGATCTCAGTTCATCGGTCACTATATCTGCGACAACTTCCTCCACGGAATCCATCAGCTCACCCACGGAGTCTGTGATGTCCACGCTGTCCGCTTCCAGATCAGCAAGTGGTGTCGACCAGGCTACCACTACTACCACTCCGCTTGCTGCTTCGGTGAGTCAGACCGGCCAATCATCAGGTTCTTTATCCAGTACAGAATCTGTTTCGACAGGAGCCTCTTCTTCGATTTTGGAATCTGAGTTTAGTTCCGCAACGACAGAGACAGAGAGTAGTAGGTGTCCTTCCTAACCTTGCTTATTGGCATTCTTCTAACCAAACATTAGCTGCCTCTTCTCCGGCACTTAACGTCACGAGCCCTGTTGGCAGTCAGCCGTCGACCTTCATGACAATCACTTCTACCAGCAGCGTTGTGATCACACCTGCACCATCTACTGGTGTAGGAACGATCGTTACGCCGACACCAACCCCGTCAGCCCCTCAATCAACCTATGATCCTGGTCCCGCGCAGTGGCTGCCATCGACTTTGATCACGGAGGCGCCTCCGACTTCAGCTGCTACTACCGTAACTCAACCGGCACCCTCGTCAACCACGGCTGGTGCCGGCTTACCGGACGTTATAGCGCCGTCCAATGGTATTCCGACTATTCCACCCGACTCTACACTGGTCCAAGTGGGCTTCACATATGCACTGAACTATCCTTTCATCGTGCAGAATCCGCTCGCAGTGGCCCAGGTCTTTGACTATTTGCCCAGGGGACTCTCTTACGGTCTTGGCGTTGACCTGAATCAAACGATCATGCAGTCAATCCAGCCATACCAGATTTCAGGCGAAAATTTCATAGTATCGATGGCGATGATATACATCCCGAGTGATCTAGTCAACTCGCTATTGCTCGGTTTGCACACGCCCTCATCTAAGTTTTACCGCAATCCGGACTCGAGCGTGAACAGTCTCATGGGCCTGATTGATCCTACGATCCCTCTAGTTGCGTCAACATCCGGCAGTGGCTCAACGGCACTTCCAGGTGACTCATCTTCAGGCTTTTCCGGCGGTTCTACTGGCAGTGGCGGAAGTGGGACCCCGAATCCAGATCCCGGATCGGGTAGTCAATCGACGGTATCGACTGGTTCGTTAGACTCGTCGTCTGGATCTTCGAAAACGAGCAGTAAGACAGTCATCGGTATTGCGGTCGGAGCTGTTGCTGGTGTGGTGCTGTACGGTGTCCTTGTGTTCTTTTTGGCAAGGAAATATAGAAGGTGGCAACAGAGACGAAATGCGTCCCCAAATATGCGTCAGATATCACCACCTATGCCGTATATGGCGACGTCATCGAGCAGTCCATATTCATACAGCTCGCCACCTGGATCAGGCGGCGGCAGCGGCAGTGGGGGCGGCGCACCTGGTGCCTCCGGGAGTCAATCGGGTTACTCACCTACGTCGTTGTCGATGGGACGGAATAATGTCAGTCGTCAGTCTAGAATTAGTGGTAGCCATGGTTCGTCGACTGGAGGTTACGTGAGTGCTCGCAACCAGCCTATATCTGGTCCTGTTATGAGCGAAAACTCGCTGGGATGGTCGTGACCAACTGGTATCCTTCTGCATATAATCTACGCTTTTAGATTTTGATTTTTTTGTTGTTGCATTCCTTACACTTTGGGTGAGAGAATATGTGTGATTATGATATACTATGATGTATCGGGATTTTTTTTGTTATGTCTTGCTATCCTATTGGTGTTTGGTGTTGATATCCTTGGTTTTGCTCATTTGAGGTAAGACTCTCAGGTTTTTTGGAATGCCATTAATTCCTTAAAGCAAGCTTGCTAACTTTTGTGGCAGATATAGAATTTTCAGGTCAAAATATATGCAGTAATATCTGGCATATCAAAAACAAAAACAACAAAAGCCGTTCGTTCAAGTAAACAGACCGTCGCTTACTTACAATAATACACTTTCTTTTGTTGTTGTTTTCTTGTATAACTCATGATAAATGATGGGCATATTATTTTGGGCAGATAGATTTGTTTACTTTCATTTATTTGATGTAATTTATTATTAATTTGATTAATAAATATGGCCTTTGGCATATCACTCATGAAGTCAAAATTCAATTTGACCCCCTAACCACCACCAGCCCTTACCCTAAGTAATGACGGACTTGTGCGGCGACTCTGGCCACGAAGAGTATTGCAAGGGCGGTCCCTGCCAATATCATCGCGCTTTCGCACTCGCCTGGCAAAATATTCCGACTTTGACCGGCGATTTAAGCAAACCATGTCGACAGCGCGACGCCGGCAAGAAGATGACGATACGGACATGGAGCTCGGTGGTAATCGTAGCAACGACGCGAGCAGGAGCAAGAGGAGGAGTCCAGTTGATGGCGGCGATGAGAAGACCGAGGATGCGGAGGAGCTGGCGCGGCGACGGGATATTGCTGAGCGGGATGAGCTTGCCGAACGGTTACGGCAGCGGGATGTAGACGCGCAAAAGCAGCGCGATGATCGGTCGGCAAATGACGAGATTGTCCGACGCAGGCGCTTGTTGCAGGACAACGAAGCTCGGGATGCCATGTTGCCGGACTTGCGGATCCGATCACGCGAAGTATATCTTGGTCGACGAGAACAGCAGAAATTGGAAGAATTACGACAACAAGTTAAGGATGACGAGTTATTGTTTAAAGGTGTCAAGTTGACACAGGAGCAAAAAGACCAGATCGAATACAACAAACGGATTTTGCAGATTGCTGAAGAACGCATGGACATTGACACCAAATATCAGGGATATGAGTTACCTGAGGATTATATCACGGAAAAAGGAAAGATTAGTCGGAAGAAAAAGAAGGAGGCAATGTATAAAAGATATACAGAGGTACCTGATCGAAAACGAAAGGTGCTTACGGACGAGGCGCAATGGGAAGAAGAACAAGCGCGGCGTGCGACAGCACGGATTAAGAAAGAAGTGACGGAAGAGCAAGTGCATTACGATTTTGTCAATGATGATAGCCAACGGATCGATTTTTTGGAAGAAGTCAGTGAGATGCTTAGTAAAGAGCAGGAAGAACTGAACGCGTCCTTAAAAGAAGCCGAAGAACATGCGTTTTCGCTCGACCAAGTGCGCAAATCGCTTCCGATTTATCGATACCGTGACGAACTTTTGGATGCTTTTCACAATTACCAAACTGTCATTATTGTCGGTGAAACTGGCTCAGGCAAGACTACTCAGTTGCCACAATACCTTCACGAAGCCGGATACACAAGAGATGGCAAGAAAGTTGGATGTACACAACCTCGCCGGGTCGCTGCAATATCTGTCGCCCAACGAGTTGCTCAAGAGATGGGGGTCAAGTTGGGCAACGAGGTCGGATACTCTATACGTTTTGAAGACAAGAGCTCAGAAAAGACCATATTGAAATATATGACCGACGGCATGCTTCTGCGAGAGTTTCTTACTGATCCTGAATTATCGACATACTCAGCGCTTATGATTGACGAAGCCCATGAACGTACGCTGCATACTGACATTCTATTTGGGCTGTTGAAGGATATTGTGCGATTTCGTAAAGACCTTCGACTGTTGATTTCTTCAGCTACTATGGATGCTCAAAAATTCTCGGAATTTTTTGATGATGCCCCAATATTCCAGAGTATGTTTGATATTTCATCATTTTGAAATTTTGAAACTTACTAACAAAACGTCAAATAAAGTTCCTGGACGGAGATATCCTGTAGATATACATTATACTCCACAACCGGAAGCGAACTACGTGCAAGCGGCCGTTAATACAATTTTCCAAATTCACACGTCCAAACAAGAGGGTGATATCTTGGTGTTCCTAACTGTATGTTGTTAAAATTTCGTTTCGTTTTTAATTTGGAAGTTCTTTACTTTTTTTCTAACTATTTAAACAGGGACAAGATGAAATAGAAACAATGCAAGAGAACATCCAGGACATATGCTACAAGCTTGGTAACAAGATCCAAGAGATGATAGTGTGTCCAATCTATGCGAACCTTCCGCCCGACCAACAAACCAAGATCTTTGAACCGACTCCCAAGAATGCCCGGAAAGTTGTATTGGCTACTAATATTGCAGAAACATCCATCACCATCGACGGGATCGTGTATGTTATTGATCCCGGTTACGTAAAAGAGAATGTCTACAATCCTCGCAGTGGTATGGAATCTCTTGTCGTTACGCAATGTTCGCAAGCATCAGCGAATCAGCGCGCCGGTCGGGCAGGTCGGGTTGGTCCAGGAAAATGCTTCCGATTGTTTACCAAGTGGGCATATTTCAACGAACTGCCGCAAAGCACGACACCAGAAATACAGCGGACGAATCTGGAAAGCGTGGTTCTAGTGTTAATGTCTTTGGGCATTAATGATCTCTTGAACTTTGATTTCATGGATCCTCCCCCTACAGAGACATTAGTTAGATCGTTGGAACATCTTTATGCGCTAGGTGCATTGAATGATCGTGGCGAGTTAACAAAATTGGGACGACAAATGGCAGAGTTTCCGGCTGATCCGATGTTTTCGAAGGCGATCATTGCTAGTGATATGTATGGCTGTGTGGAAGAAGTTTTATCAATCATTGCAATGTTAGGGGAGGCATCTTCCTTGTTCTACCGGCCAAAGGAGAAGAAGCTTCACGCTGACAAGGCCCGTGATGCGTTTACTAGGCCCGGTGGTGATCATCTCTCATTGTTAGAGATATGGAACGAGTGGGTTGAAACCGATTTTTCGCAAGTGTGGGCTGCCGAGAATTTTTTGCAGTACAAAAGTTTATGTCGAGCTCGTGATGTCCGAGACCAGCTGTCACGACTATGCGATCGAGTGGGCGTCAAGCTGTCCAGCGCAGGTACACAAGAGAATGGGGTTGTTAACATACAGAAAGCCATTACGTCAGGATTCTTTTCAAACGTGGCAAGGTTAACTCGTAATGGCGAAAGTTATCGGACAATCAAGACGTCGCAAACCGTGTACATACACCCGTCAAGTGTGTTGTACAAGAAAAAACCAAAGTGGATTTTGTATCACGAGTTGGTGTTAACTAGTAAGGAGTTTATGAGGAACTGCATGCCAATCCAACCGGCGTGGTTGATGGAAGTGTCGCCGCATTTTTACAAGCAAAAAGATTTAGATAATGTCACTGGTGTCACTGACAAGAAGGAAAAGGACAAGTAAAACACTGATTTTGGCTTGGTTGAATGATTGTAAATATATTTGTAAAATACGATAGTTAAGGTCTGGCATATGTTTTCACTGTATCATAATTGAGGTCATAACAAACGCCAAACTCTCCGATAAGAGAGTGACCATCAGGTCAAGTCTAGGAGAAGATATGTGCAACGAAGACCATATCGCTGTAAGAGCGTTTTGGATAGGTCCAGCAGCGATTATCCTGGGTATAGCAGATGCGAATAGTATCCAATAAGTACCTGCCCAGTCCCAAAACTTTGCAGGACGATTGAATAATTAGGAAAGATCGAGATAGTGGGGAGCGTGGAGTAATTTAGGTCAGGTCCTGTAGGCCCCTATGATTCGTCGTAATTATTAAATACGTCAGTTCTGCTACGATATGCTTATATTGCAGGAATTTCAGCATTGTCATCGCTCTCAACACTCGTCGCTGAAGCAGCAGAGAGACAAATCGTCGACTCCGGCTTTCAAGTAGACAAGCAACTTATATGTAATTCTGACATTATTATTGGACAAAGTCGAAAGGATGCGTCTTAAAGCTTCTCGCGAATTTCAAAGCATGTTTGGCGCTAACCTATGAAAGGTTAAAACCTCTAACCCAATTAGGCAAGCGTATAGTCCCTGACTTAACGATTATTCGATTTTTACCCGACAAAAGCCCTGGCCCATGGCGCTAGGCGTCACATTATAGGGAAATATGCGCACTCGACGCAGACCTTGAAATCAAAACAGTCACGAGATCTAATAAATTCTCGTCAAAAAGGAGCGATGATCATGAGTTAGACCAATAACTTCGGCCTATGCTATATTCCTTGGTCTTACAGGCTACATGATTCACATCAGGCAGAACTAGTAGAAATGCATTATTAATACTAAAATTGACAGCAAAAATCGCTATTCTAGTAATGTCAATAGCAAGAAGAACGGAGCCATTATTCTGGGGCTCTGGTTAAATGTATCAATGCGTCTGTGTTCCGGCTATTTATCGTCATGGTGGCGGTCGAGGATGCGTTGACTTGACGGCAGTTCGCGTCCCTCGTATATCAGTTGTGTATAAGAGTGCTACGTGGCGTGCTGATTTTTCCAGGTGATTGGAATCGAACCTCTTGCAGGACTGCAGTTTTCCAGCATTCATTTGCAGTCGGCGCACACCACATCGAGTTTGCCACGCAAGGAGAAAGGAAAAATATATTCCTCAATTTAGGTTTGTTGTTCCTGCAGATCTGGAACCGTTTTGCATATTTGGGCCTAGCCGATAAAAGTACCTCATCGGGAATGTCAGATCGAAGCTTAATTACAAGATTTAGGGCCAGATCGGTGTGCCAGTGACCCTGTCCCCCGTTCGGGCCGTTCCCCCCCGATGAGGTGCAAAGCGCCTTGATATGGCTTGGCGAGATTGGAATGTACCGAAGCACCTTCTACAGGGCGTCGCTCAGTTGCTAGCTATTCCTTTTATGGCGGAGGCTTATGGATAGACGCCACCGTCCCTGTCAAGCAATTTCACCTCGGCGAAGTTAATGTCATTTTTCTCCGTCAATTTCTTGTTATTGTCAGAGAACCATAGCGAACAGTCCAACAGAGAATCCAATGACTACTTGTCCTGCGGTCTTGTCCGAGACTGGTCAATGCTACAACATGCACATTGGTGCGGCACTGCTGCAAATCTGCAGTGGTCAGGGGCAGTGGTCACTTGCCACTTGTGGATGTGCATCAAAGTTAAGTTTCTCGCTTGCCACTCCTTCCACGGCTTCTAGAAGCCTTCCGTGCAGACCGTTTTGTGTTACGTCTCAAACTTAATTTTATTTAATCCTGCAGGTAAGCGCTAGACCGTGTCACCTCTTTTTATAATAGATAGACGTAAGCCAGACCTAAAAAAACATCCTAAACCAACAGCAGTGTTTATTCTGCGGCAAAGTGAATGATGCTTACGGTTTCTTTCTACTTTGTGTGCATTGCGACGACAGTTCTGGTAGAGGTTCGTTGACGGCAAGTCTGTTTGGCCACGAAATCGTGCGGCTGACTGTTCGGCCGAGGACTAACTCAATCCAACGTAAATAGGCCCGAGCCAAATTTCCGAAACAGTACGAAGGCGTCTCGCCAAGAGTTTCCACCTATTCCAGGGAAAAAAAAGCCCAGACTGACTATGTACTCCATGACCATACCTCCCATAGCCATGGTAGTTTCACACAAGTAGTTCAGAACGGATTTATTTTTTTCCGATTTCTTCGATCTTATATCATCATGGCCTGCCCCCCTCGTCCGTCGTCTCCTCCCCTTCCAAACACCGAGACCATTAAACACTTCAACGTATGCATTGGGTTCATAGCCGTGTCCTGGATCGTCGCTTTATAAACCGGTCAGTCTAGTACAGCAAGAATCAAGTCCAAAACGAAGTACCATATGCGAGAAGGTGTTGGTTTGTTCGATGGACATGTGAGTAATCTCTTGTTTCGCAGTCACGACCACTGGTTGTTTTGGCCGAACGGACCTTAAGTCCATCTAAGGACTTTCGACCGGGGGTTAAAGCTGATGGTTGCCGGTTGACGGTTGACGTCTAACGCCGAGCCGCAACACCGCTTCCTTGCTGCAGATAGCTGTCAACCACATGCGCCGCACACGGCCTCTATCTTTGCCGCTTCATTGTATAATCTACCTTCCGGCAGTAATCAAGATATTCTCCAGCGAAATGCTCGATCGATGTTATAAAGGCCGTTGGATATACATGACGGCTTGTAGAGTCTGGTTGTCGCGGATATACAGTATGCTAACGACACAGCAGCGCATTCTTCTCATTGCACGATCTCGCAGAGGCCGGCACGATTCTCTTCGTTTCTGGCTCCATAGAGTTAGTCTTAGGATTCACTGCATCCGAGGTCGAAGGGCGGTCGGCATTTGACTACTTCCACCCAGACGAGCTTACCCTTGCACGCGCCACATATGCTAGCGCAGTTTTGCAGGATAAAGCAGCGGTTCATTGCTATTGCCGACTTTTAAGCAAAGACGGAGCATGGATTCCGTGCGAGTGCACTTTTACCATCGTCCGTGATATCGTAGTTGCATCTACGAGTATTTACCAGCACACAGTGAAAAGTGACGGTCAGCTTTCACCGGAAGGTGTGCCTAATCTGCCAAATTGGCTAGCTAACTCAAACTAGAGCGAGCCCGTATGGCTACATTCATCGGTCGCGAATATTCACATTCGTCTTTCGAGTCAGGAGAACAGCAGTTCCAGATAACAACCCCAAGTGAGGTTGAATTGCACGAACCCCGCGCCGCTTTGATTCTCAACCGCACTTCACAATCATTGCCGATTCTTTACGCGACACAATCAGTCACTGAAATAGTCGGTCTCAGTCCTCACGAGATAACAGGATGGAATCTATGGGATTGCGTGGATGCACAGTCGCTCATGTCCGCACAACTGTCAATCGAACGAGCAAAGGAGAACGACTCGTTATCGCACCTGCGGTTTTCATGGAGGGATCCACGCTCGCAAGAGCATCCGTCGACACCGGCAAGTCAGCTGCCGGTTATGAGTACCCGTGGTCACGAAAGTACGAGTACTCGATTTGATATTATCGAAGTCGAAGCTTTTGTCTCGTGCACTTCCGATGGGCTTATCATGGTACTACGTCGCGCAATGCCGACATCGAGTTCCGACCAGAACGGGCTCGTTGGACCATCTCACGGCGCGTTTTTCAGTCCATGGGGAGGACCATCGCCAATCTTGCCTCCACCCCTTCCACAGGAAACCCTTCTCCCACCACGTTCGGCGTTCATGACCTCCATAGCACAGACGACCGACAATGACATACATGATCACAAACGTTCAAGCGACGAATCTGATGACGGCCTCATATAGCTCTTGGGAGGACTTCCCTCGACGAGTCTCTAATTCATTTCCGGACTTGACAGCATAGAGGGGTTGTTCGCCTCACCCTTGTCACGCGGCATGCGAAGAGCATTCACTAGATGCACTGCAATTATTGACGTCTGGTCTGCTTGACATGCAAGATCAGACAGAAATTGCAAACACATTTGTATAACGGTTATAGTATTGTATAATGACCTCCCTCGAGGATAATATTTCATGTATTATAAGCGCTTTCGACGATAGTATTTCGACTATCTAATTCTTGTATGCATAGTTAAGGGGACTAGCACAAATTATTAGCACTTATTAGAATTGTATACGGCGAATAGTCCTCGAGATTACTAAGTGCACAATTGGGTTCGCGCAAGAAACCCCCTGCATTGACCAACACCACAAATTGCTGCCGTATGACGTCATGACGCTAGATGTGGTCTAGACCCATCGTGTGATAACTGTCTAAAGGTAGCTACTGCATTTGAGATCCTTGTACATTATATCTTTGAGCACGCTTGAGCGTAGCTGGTGTATTTTCGCATGAATAATGCCGCGAAACAAGCCTCAGGAGCATGCCGCACCAGGCAACAACCAGATGTGCGGCTCAGGGTCAGGGCATATAATTGAATTGGCAGTTCCTCATGCGGGTTAGGTTGGACTCTGTACAAGCCAAGCGCGTCAGTTTTCAGGCGGAAGGTCTGGTTTCTGGCCTAATCGTATGACCGCGTCGACATACGCATATTAATCAACAGATACTCAAAAGTAGGGCATGAAAGTTTGGATCTGAAATTGGTAAGCTTATGTAGGTTGAGGGGTTCTGTCCCACCGCGACAATCGCAATATCGACGCTTTGGAAATTTTGTCATTTGGTCGCATCATTACCAAGAAACGTTCACTGACCGGCATGCTCATCTGCAGGTTAATCAATATTTGATCGACAATTTAAATTCATCTCGCAATATCGCTGGAGAAGAGAATTAGTATGAGCGTGATAAGAATTCATACTGTCAGCATTACTTCCGTGCTATAACGCACACCAACTTGGATATTACCGTCCGTCACTGTTATTATTATGTGTGCACATGCAAGAGAGAGTGTTTAACAATGAAGAAATTTATCGTCGAAAGCGTTGCTTATGTGAGTTGCTCGTGAGAATATAATTTTGGACGAAGCATGGCTGAACGACGAAAAGACAAACAATGTGTCGATCTTTTACTATGTCTCATTCTACCCCTATACGAAACCGAAAGAACCCCAGATCTTCGCCACAATCGGAGATACTCAGGTATGCGCTATTGAAGTGTTCCCAGAGGCAACTCAGCAGCATGTTAATACTATTCAGGTGGTCATTGCCGCCTGTGGCATGGATCCAACGAGCCAGGATAAAAACATAGATATTATCGCCACGTACGCGGACGAAAATGTATGAACAGTTCTTACTAATATGATAGCTTTACAGATAAACATACTAACGCAACACAGCCTCAGGAAAGCCTCTGCTCGGCTTGTTGGACGTACGACTCTAACACCGGTCATCCCCTGATAGCCGTCGGCGGTAAGAGCGGCATAGTCAAAATTATTGACTGCAGCTCCGGAGAACTGGTTCGGGTACTTAAAGGTCATGGAGACGAAATCCTTGATTTACATACTTGTCCCACGAATTCACATATCATCGTGTCGTCGTCGGGAGACCATACGATTAGAGTGTGGAATCTCGATCCGATGTACAAGGACCAGCCTTGTGCTATAATATGCGCTGGTGGTGGGCATCGCGAGCAGGTTCTCACAGTTGTATGTTCTTACACGTTTTAGTACTGTAAATTGGCTAACATGGGCCTAGGCCTTCCACGACTCTGGCCGCTTTCTCGTTTCAGGCGGAATGGACAATCAAGTCCACGTGTGGGCCTTGCCCGACCTTTCCAAATTTCATATGCACAAAGATGACCCGATAGTCCTACACTGGCCTCATTTCTCGGCCAGCTCCCTCCACTCAAACTATGTCGATAGCGTTGCATTTTATGGCGATCTCATTCTCTCCAAAGCTGCAAAGGAAAACAAAATCGTGCTATGGCGTATCGACGGTTTCAAGTCCGAAATGGCGGATGTCTTGTCCCAAAATAATGCGCCGACGAACCATGACAGACAGCGAGAAACCCTTTCAGCTTTTGGACCTGGATTTACAAGGTTGGTACAGTTTAGTACCCCCAACACGGCCCCTTGGTATATGCGCTTCGGCATGCTTACCGGTGCCGGTAATGAGTCGCCGTTATTGGCGATGGGAAATGATTCTGGGCGGGTGTATATATTTGATCTAAAAAGCTTTGAGTTGAACAAGGATTCTGACATTAGCACACGGACGGGTAACGGGAACTATGACGATGGGGAGACTTCTCCACATGACAGTGATGGGTATGACGAGAAGGATGCTAAGAGGCGTAGACTATTATCTGGGTTGGCTACTGATGGGGATACGCGACGGCCAATACGTAGGAATGGGGTCGACAATGACAAAGCTGGACGTATGGATGCGGCGGCAAGCCGGAATGGCACTACACTGTCCCTGAGCGATGACGGAAGTGTCCCCAACAACGAAGAAGACGACGAGCATTACATGGAGGCAAGTTCCAACGTCGACGGAGTTGTTGAACATGACCTCAGGAAGAACTCAGCCGACAGTGCAAATAACGATGCGGAGGACGATGAAGATGAGGTGTATGACGATGCACCAGATGACTATGAACCTGCGAAACCCGTACTACAGTCATCAGCTAATGAAAATTCAATGCAAATCTTTCGCGTCGTCCAAGTCAGCGATGCAACTTCCGAACCAGTCCGGAAATCCACTGATCAGATTGACGGGAACGAGCTAGATGACGGAAATCCTGGTACGCAAGACGACTCGCAAGATATTTCAATTGTCCAGAATCAAAGCATTATTTCGAATACCGATGGTGGGATTATAGAGCTCTCTTCAGACGAAGAGGGTTCTATATTGCACCAGGCCGAACTCGTTGTTCCCGACAGTGTGGAACCCGATGATGATGATGAAGAAGAAGAAGAAGAGGAGGAGGAAGAAGAAGAAGAAGAAGAAGACGAAGAGGAAGAAGAAGAAGAAGAAGAAGAAGATGATGATGATGATGTAGATGATGATGATGATGATGATGTAGATGATGATGATGATGATGATGATGATGATGATGATGATGATGATGATGACGAGGACGATGACGAGGACGATGACGAGGACGATGATGCGGACGATGATGCGGAAGATGAGGATGTCAACACATTAAATGCCATTGATCAAGGCCCAGCCATAAAGGCCCCCAATGTCCGTTCTTGGAGCACCAGCGAGAATGGGCTTGTATTTGACAATGAGAAGCAACTTGAGTCGACAGCAGAAATTAACAAGCCAAATCTGAACGCGCTGAGTGAACGTAACGAGCACAACAATATCAAAGATGATCGTGTTACTAATGAAAAGCCTCCAAGAATATCAGCAAAAGGACAGAAGGTCGAACCCCTCGCTCTACCATTATCGCAGCAGAAAGCTCTTTCAAGTTCGTTCGAGTCACCTTCGCCGAGCAGTTCTCCAGCGATCGGTGGAGATGGAATGAGTGCTATTGCTGACCCTTTCCAATCTATACGACCACATATTATCCTCGACATACCTCGTTCGCGCCGGTTGGTGCGCCATCTGGCGTTTAGTCCGCTCGGTGAATATCTCGTATCTGTGGGTGATGGAGGCGTGATATGCGTGTGGAGAATTGTATAATATGATATCTGTACCACCTTGTAACCTTTTATATTTGGATGTTATTCCAATAATTTGTACAACAATTTGTAGGAGTATATGTTTGTATAGAACTGTAGTCTATTTGTTTTTTCGCGCTACTTATGGAGCTGCTCAATTTACAATTTAATCAAAATTATTATAACAAAACAAATAATTGGCAAGAATATAAGAGAAGAAGGACTTTAACTTTTGTAGGCGTCTACACGCTACTATCGCACATATGGTCTACATGGATTACACGCGCGTTGTTAGTTAAAACGAGTGGCTCTGGAGAATGGTACGCGGTGTGACAATTAAAGCAGACCCCGAGAAGACGAAGCAAATTGATGAATTCAAGCCTGTTTCATAGTCAATTAGCATCCGCTCCTTACGGTCAAAATTTGGAAACAATTACCGTTTGTTCTCCTGCTTTTGCGTGAACTTTGTCAGTTTTCCGCTTCTTGATTGGTGGGGCTTCTTCATCTTTCTCCTCGGGAACCTCCTCCTCCTCCTCTTCTTCTTCCTCCTCCTCCTCGTCGATCTCCTCCTCCTGCTCTTCTACTCCTTTATCACCATTTTTTGCCTTCTCTTCTACAATGCAATTAGCTCTATCTATCTAATCCACTCATTTCTACTCATTTGCACATACGCTTGCCATTGGGTCCAACAGCCGCTGCCTCCTCTTCTTCTTCTTCCTCCTCCCCACCTTCAATTTCCTCTTCTTCCTCTTCTTCCTCTTCTTCTTCTTCTTCCTCTTCTTCTTCTTCCTCGTCTTCAGACACTCCAGGATCGGTATCCTCGTACTCTTCTTCCTCTTCTTCCTCGTCGGAGGGGAGAGCCTATGAATACCAGTTAGACGTCGGCGCCCCTTGATTCCCAAAGTGTACATCAGACTGCCACTCTCCACGACCAGCAAGCATAAAGAACTAAAATATACAAATCAAAAATTACCTCAAGCTCTTCCTCAGGCTCAGCGCGTCTTCGAGACATTATTAATTGTGATATTTGATAGGGGTGCAGATAGATCAAGCAAACTGCGATGGTGGTGGGATGGGAAGATCCATAAGTGCAACTGGCGGGGGGGACGCACAACTGGGGAATCGAGCCGCTGCCGTGCTCAGCGCTCTTCTGATGGCACAAGCGATGAGATTTTGGGCCTTCGTTCTCTTCTAATAGCCATCCATCAATCACAGGACCAATTTTTACAAATTTGCAATTTATTCAATTTTTTGTATAGAAAATGTTGGAGCAGCAATTCATTTACTGAAATCAGAGAATAAATATGAATGTTGTATGAGCGCGGCAGATCCGCATCAAGCCGGTGTCAATTGTCACTAATATCGACGTTTATGCACTATCGCAACAACAAGAGATTCTGAGATCACATTGCCATTTTGGGACAGAGAAGCCTCCTTATCAGAAGTGAGATGCGGAGATTGACCAGGTTGTTAAGTCTTCAAGCCCTCGGTGGAGCCTTACAGATTGGATCCGCGCCAGCCTTAGATGATCTAAAAGGTACTAATTGGCGTTTGTAGACGAGGTTTAATGCTGAAAGATGGAGTGGTACTTGGTTCAGCAACGAATTATTTACAATCAAAATATTTATCCAGGACGTGCCGCATGAAAATATTCACATAATCAGAGACCTCAGGATCGTGACCGAGTAAAATCACCTTCAATTGAAGATGGTGTCTTGAAAGCTCGCGAGATTTTCTGATGTGATGCCAACCAAAAAAGTGGCTGGGAAACACATCTAGCGCGGCTGCCCAGCCAGCCATCCACATCGTTATAGAAGCTCTCGCGGCCGAGACTACTGCCAATGCACGTCAAGCTATGTCAAAATCAGGTATCAGTCTACGCCAAGTCTAAAGACTCGGCATCCGGATACAGAGCCAGCCACTATGGCGACGGTAGAGGGAGCTCGCCTCTGTTGTGCAATGGCTCTAATATCTAAGCTGTTCCGTATAAGGGACACTGTCTCGTAAATCCTGGCGAGATTTATTCATTGTTCTTTATCGAAGAGCTTCAAAAAGCTTTACCAGGAATTGATTGTTGAGACGGATCTAGTGATGAAATCCGTTGCATACTCTCCTTTACTGCCACCGTCACCAACACCGGCTCCTCCTCGGAAGAGTCCACTTCGGGGAGGACGACCATATCCGCCTCGAGCAGATCCCAAACTCCTTACACCTCCGCCGCTGTCACGGTCGACGTCATATCGACCATGTGACTCGCCCAGGACGCAGAGACGAATTTCACAGAGAAAGAAGCATCTGCAGGTATCGACTCTGTCGGGATCACAACTTCGACTTGCTCCTGCGAATCGCAGAGATGATGCTGAACTCGAGATACATAGGGATAATGCACATCATCAACACATTTTCGCTGAGGACTGGACATGCCCTCTTCAAGCCTCACCGCAACCGGAACCACACAGGCTTTCTGTGTCCTCGGCGGAAAGAACAACCTCATCGCGGAAGGTTAGAGTGTCTTCAGTTCCGAATTTGCAGTCTCCTCTACATTTGCCGGCGAAATATTCGAGGCCCGCATCTAAGTATCCCTCTTTAGCGTCTCCGCATGCCCGGCCCATTAACCGTCAGCGCACAAAGAGAATTTCGTCTGCTCCGCTGCCGCCTGCACCTTGCTCGCAAAAATTCCCACCAGTGTATTATCCACCAAGCGAGAGACTGATATCACCCCAAGTTTATAAGCCGACGCCATCATATGAGTCACGTCGGTCTGCTAGTGATCAGTTTGCCCCATACCCAGCGGCGGCAAGGCCGAAATTGTGGAAGAAAGCAGTGAAAAAGGTGATTGGCATTGAAGGTGTTAGAGAGTACGAAGATGTAATCGCCGAGACTGGATCTAGAGCGTCGATATCTGAGACTCTGTCACCAGTTGTGTTGCTAGCGTCACGGTTAAAGATCAAGAGGAGCAACAAGTTCAATCTCAATGACGCGATATATGGCAGCATTGGCAAAGAAGTCGCCGTGGAGGAAGACGAGAGACGCGAGTTGCATAAGGCTGCGTTAGAGCAGCTGCAGCACGACTATTTCAACCAGATCGTAGGCCAAGGTAGAGCATCATGTGCCGAGGAAGCCGGGCCAGTCAAGCGTCCTGTGGCAGCAGTTCCCGAGCGTACGTCTCCGATAGTCGTCAAAACGGGGTTACAGCGCATTGTTAGCGATCCGCATGATCGGGAGAGCCGGAGCACTTTCGTTTTCGACCAGGAACACATTCTTCAAGGAC
This sequence comes from Lipomyces yamadae, assembly GCA_030556285.1. Taxonomy (NCBI): domain Eukaryota; kingdom Fungi; phylum Ascomycota; class Lipomycetes; order Lipomycetales; family Lipomycetaceae; genus Lipomyces; species Lipomyces yamadae. The sequence goes on along the minus strand of JAKTPU010000008.1, from coordinate 192,496 downwards.
AGGGACTGGCATCGGTTACCACGGTCGCGAATGAGGTTCCACTTTCGAGCCTAGAGGAACTTAACATCACAGACCAGTTCGACTGGCCCGACATACTGCCAGTCGCTCCGCTCAACATCCGCCGGAATAGCGACAAGAGCAACGACAACAAAAGCAACGATGTCAACGAGAGCAGCAACAGCAACAGTAGCAGCAGCAGTAGTAGTATTAGTAGTAGCATGGCAAGCATGGGTCTCCTCGATTTCCAAGCACTACTGGCGCGCGTCTCGGCCGATAGCACGGCATCGAACGCACAAAATATAGAGAGACTTGGTAGCGAGATACTGTCCTCGAGAGTGGGTTCACAGCCTCGTAAAAAGTTGGCGCCGGGAAAACGCATTGGCTTTCTATCGCGGGGTTTACTGGTAAATACTATATGTTGGAAGGCATCTGATTATTTTTGCACTAACTTTCTTTAGGGCTCAACAACGGGCGCCATCCGAAAACACCGATCAAAACTAGTAATGCTCAGTGGCACAAGGCTGAATCTCGCTAGGCAAAAGTTCGCGTCTACTGAACCTGAAGCAAGAGCACTCGCGACTACCGTGGGCAACGATGGAGCGACGACAGATTCCAACGAAATGGCCGGCCGAATCTCGGACAATTTCCTGAAGTTCACTCAACTCAGTCCATTGTTAAGCCTTCTCGCCCTCCCCGTTAAGTTTGTCAGTTTTGTTATGACGCTTGTCCTATTCCCGCCCAGAGCGTCGCCAAGGTCGGATCCACCCGAGGTCCGTGCAAGGAAAGAAGCATTAAGAGGCACGGTCATGGATGCGGTGATAATGGGCGAGTTCATATGTTTTGTGTGGGTTCTGTATCGAACCTTCGCAGCCCTGCACCTGGCGTTTTTGGTGATGTGCTACCCCATATTGACCCTGTTCAGTTTTGTCCTCGGTATGTAATGTGATTTGTACTATATGTAGTAGATACAGAAGGGCAAAATATGTACATTCTCTATTCGTCGACTTCGTCCTGAGGGATTTGCTCGGCCGAGGCGACCCCTACTCCAACAAACTTCCCCGTGTAAGCTGCGCGCCAGAATCTAACCCTCCCGTCATCGCCAGAGGAGCTCAAAATGGTCCCTGCAACGTTCCACGAAACCTTCCAAACCTCACTCTTGTGGTGGTCGAACTGGTCCAACAGCTCGACGTCGTAAGCGAATTCGTCATAATCATCGCCTTTGTCTTCGTTTAGGCTTACTGTGCCGGCTGCCCCGTTCCGATACTCCGCTGTCGGCTCACCAATCCGGCGGGTTGTGAGCTTAAAGATGCGAACCCAGCCGTCCCTACTGGCCGTTGCAATTAGCTCATACCGGCCACCAACTCCCGCGTTGCTCGCCCACGCAACATCCCTCACAATATCCGTGTGACCAGGCAATTCCTCAGTACGTTCGTACTCATATATGCCACCATTCAGCCGCTTCCTGAACACGAACACTTTTGACATTGAAGACGCCACAAACTGTTCTACTGCTAGTTCTTCGATGGTCAACCGATCGACCCGCGGCAATTCACTGTCATCCATAGCACTGTCCAGATTACTTGTGAACCACGGCGCCCGAACTGTCCCAGACGGACACCAATCTATTGCGAAATCCCCTTGTAGGTCCTTCGCAGCAGCCACGCCGTTGGCAAGTAGCCCAGCTTTGTCGACCACTTTCTCAAACGCAAGATGCCATTGCCGCAGATCAGTAGGATCTGCCCCGTGGTAAACCCTCACGACACCGTCAGTACCAATACATGCCAATTTCAGGCCATGTCCGCCGAACGTTGTAAACGCCACCTGGTGTACCGGGCCGGATGAATCTGATAGGGTAGCGATCTTGACGAACGTCCGGCCGTCATCTATCGACCTATGTACACGTACTGTTTGGTCTTCGGAGCACGACGCCAGGAGAAGACCATATTGAGGAAGTGCAAATGAAAGGCTGAAGATATTGGCATCATGAGCCTTGAAGGACGATAGTAGAGACCAGTCGGCCGTGGGAGAGACGCGCGTAAACAGTTTGATGTATTGATCTGAAGAGCAGGTCGCAAGTAGACGGCCATAGTGATCTGATTCCAGATTAGTCGGTACTGGTCATGAGATTCTTATAGTCAGTATTCAATTACCATATGCTATATCATGAATGAGGTCTTCGTGACCTGTTGCTAACGCATTCATTAGTGCAGATTTGTATTGACTCTGTGCAGATCAAGCAGAACCTTAAACTCCACTTATCGAGAAGATATGGCTCGGACTTAAATGTAAACCTCAATTGGTGGCAGTCGGCATTATTTTATGTACAACGGCCGTATAGAGATCGTTTATATGGTACCAATGTCGTATACCAAATAATGTTGCAAAATGCGACTGCGCTCGGATCGGTGTCAAATGGACCAAAAGGATAATTTGTCCATTTGTATCACCGACACCAGCACGTGCGACACTAGACCCTTACATGGGCATAATAATAACGCGGCCACGTCACCGACATCGGAGGGTTTAGTCGGGGGATTCGCTCAATTTCGTTTCCTCGACCACAATTCTCAATGTCGGCACCTATACCAGTACTAGCTGGCGATGAAGCCGGCAATGGTATACCTAAAGAATCAACTAAGCCAGTTCAGGAAGGGGTTGTACCTACCACGAGTTCACTAAGCTCCAAGGTATGGAGTCTCTTCCTAGTAGGTATCTCGTTCGCTCTAATATTCAATTCGGAATATGATCCCCTGTTGGCATGTATCGGGTTTAGCGTACTTGCGTATGTCGTTACTTCAGTATCAATACCAATTCTCGGTCCCGACTTCGTGCGTGTCGGGTTCGCTGGTCGTGATTTGGGAAAGAAGCATAGACCGCTGATGTAAGACGAATGATCTTGCCCATTCCGCTTGAGTTGACCAGCTTACTGTTCTGTAGACCGGAAACAATGGGTGCAGTGTGCGCTGTGGTGTACTTAACTACTATGTTCTTTTTCATTCCGTTCTTATTTTACAAGTTCTTGGTGACGGAGACATCTGGCGGCGGCAATCGAGATCAGGTGCTCGACACGTCGACCTTACACAAAGGCCGATCTCTGCGCATGTTTCCTCACTCTAAATTAGCAGAGTTTCTTGCAGCGTTGCTGTCTTTGTTCAGCATGTTAGTGTTAGGTGTTGCCGACGATTTGTTTGACATTAGGTGGCGGAATAAGTTGCTATTGCCCGCAATTGCTGTCCTGCCTCTCATTCTGGTTTACTACATTGACTTCGGTGTTACACTGGTTGCGGTACCGCCATTTCTTTGGAAGATGTTGAATCCTGGTGTGGAGTCAAGTTTACCACCGATTGTAGACGTTGGCATGTTCTATTACATATACATGCTCGCCATGGCCGTTTTCTGCCCAAACTCGATCAACATTCTCGCAGGAATCAACGGTCTCGAAGCCGGCCAATCACTTATTATAGCAATCTTCTTGTTATTTAACGACGCCTTGTACATCATCCCAGGCAGAATTTTGGGTCTGCATCCACCACATCCAGCAACTGAGGCACACTTACTGTCAACGTACTTCGTGCTGCCATTAATTGCCGTGACTGCCGCCCTGCTCAAATATAATTGGTATCCAGCACGCGTGTTTGTCGGTGACACGTATTGTTATTTTGCTGGTATGGTGTTTGCGCAAGTCGGTATTCTCGGTCACTTTTCGAAGACGTTATTATTGTTTTTGATCCCGCAGATTATCAACTTTATATACTCAGCACCTCAGCTGTTTAAGATAGTCGACTGTCCGCGCCACCGTCTTCCAAAACTGAACATCGAAACTGGACTTTTAGAGCCGTCGCGGGTATATTTCGAATCACCCCCGAGAGGGCTAGACTTACTCCTGCTCACCAGTCTCGGGAAAGTGAAATTACTCGATCTAGAGCGAGATCCAGATACGCGTGCGATCAGATCTTCATCTAATTTCACACTAATCAACCTCGTGCTTACATGGACTGGTCCATTGCGTGAGGATAAGCTTGCTGTTGTTATGCTTGGGATTCAGATAGGTTGTTGTACTGTTGGGTTGATTGCGAGGCATACACTTGCACCGGCCATTTTCGGTCGTGATAATTTGTGAATGAGAGTGTGTAAATCTTATATATCTGTGGTGCTGATGGTTTAGAAGGGTTTGTACGGGTTTTTCAAAAAGGATTTTTGTTATGTACCTTAAAAGTAATGTCTAGACAACTAACCGGTCCAACTAAATTACACCCAGTATACCCAAATGATGATGTGTGGAACGGTATTGGCAGGTATAATTATGTAAGTTCCTCGCCTAGTACCTCTGTCCGTTCGAGGATCAGCTGATTCGTCCATTGCTTGACAAGGGGATGCATTATCTTCTCCCTTGCGTACCAAAAGCTCTTTAGATCAACATCTTTACTCTCGATTTTGGCTTTGACATCCATCTCGTATTCCGCCGTTTGTAGTAAAAATTCGAATTTGTCTAAGTCCTTAACGAATCGACTTTCGGGTGTAGTTTGTCCTTCATATTCAAAATAACAATCAGTCAATTCGGCCGACGCAGTTGGATTGAGAGGTCTGAGCTGATTTGCGAGATATAGTATAGTCTCCCGTTCGCGTCTATGCTTTTCTTCTATACACAACGTATTAACACTAAGTTCAATAGACTTCCGCTACCCACGACATACCCGCACCAACGGGATCCATCGGCGTTAAATCACCAACCAATGCTTCGGCTAGATCATGCACCAGAGCAATCATTGCACATTTTCTGCTGTCCAATTTCTCTTCTGTAGGAACTAACAAACACATCACCGCCATCCGGTACATATGGTCCGCAATAGATTCCGCATTTTCGACTCGTATGCCATGGTTTAACCAGCCGGTTCGTCGTTGTATCTTGAGAAACCGTAATATACGGAAGAAGGACAGTGGTGCAGGAAGCTTGAGAATTTCCGGGGGTATTACCGCTTCTGGGGTCCACCGCGGAGTCAAACCGTCGCTTTGAGCGATCCCGTTGGTCACATCAACAGAAGAAGCTGACAGTGAGCTGGCGGATGATGTCATACTGGTAAATCAATGAGGTGGTCTATGACTTGTTACTGTGTAGTTGCAACGTAGAGTCGCCGTCGGAATCGGTTTGTTTATCCAAACGTTAAACGCGCTTTAACACGGAATATTAAAGAACCTTATTTGACCAATGACTCCCGAACAACTTTGGACTTGCTATGTAATAATTACACTCTAATTACAGGTAATGACTGCAGCTCAACAACATCTAGACCTTAATATTCAAACCGAAATTTATAAGTTGGCATAGCGCCTTACAGCGGCTTTGGCCTTTGGGTCTACGTCTACCGAAAGTTTGTTTGTTTTGTTGGCCATTTAACAGATAATGAGGTACCTTGCCTATGCAACTTCTAAAAGATATCAAGGATCATGACTGGAGCGTGAATGATTTCCTTAAAGAAATATTATACGAGAATGTCAACCAATACTAGAGTACATGAGGAAGGATACTATGTACAAGCAAATGACTCAATTAGAGTAATATTATGTGGCGTCAAAATGAAACGTGCGAATAGGGATGCTCCAGGCCTTTATCGGACACCCAAAACCCTCTATAAGATCAATATGTACCTATACCTCTGCAGCATATTTTTCATCGCATGCATTAATAAAATCGCGTCACAGTTCAGTGATAGATAATCACCTGGCCCTGCATCGCATGCGCGTGTTGTCGTTCCAACTATTTTTTCTCTTCAGCCTCTCCGCTACCATCCCCGTGGAATATCTTCTTCATTGTGCGCTTTAAAAATCCGCCATGACCAGCCGACTTGTCAGACTGATCCGGTGCTTTTGGTGATGTGTCCTTTATGTTGGATGATGACGAAGACGAACTGATGAAAAGTGCGAAAGTCAGAACCAAAAGATCAATCACAATAGAAATGTTAATACATTATTTTTATATGTACATTACAACTGCCATCTATATTGTAGACGTGCTTCCCCAATAATCAAGTGATGCATCCAATGCGGTAACCGAGAGCAAATTCCGTAAAACACGCGGAATAGAATTACTGAAAAATCAATATAAACTCACTTGTCTCTATTCGTCTGAGCTCGTCTTGCGCTCCTGTCATTGAATGCGTCCGCTAACTGTTCCATAAGTCTAGTTTGTTCCGCGTTCGTGGGTCTGTGACAGATTAACATTCGGGCTCACTGAGTTAAAGTATAAAGTTATATACCTCAATATGTTCACTTTGAAGGTGACCTTCATGTCACCGTTCTGATTACGCTGCAGCATTGGCATACCCTTACCAGTCATAGTGACAGTCATGCCTGATTGTGTAGCTGGAGGGACAGTGAGGTCCGCCTCACCAGTGAGTGTCGGAATTCGAACTTTGCCACCGAGGGCGGCTGTGGTCATAGGAACCTCAGCGGTATAGAATACATGTGGACCTCTGCGAGTGAAGTCTGGATGAGGCTCCACTTTGACTCTAACGTACAAATCACCCCTATGAATGCGAACGTTCTTATCTGATTGAATCGGTGGTGCATCCCCCTCACCCGACACCCGTAGTCGCATGCCATCTTCAATTCCCGGCGGAATGTCAACCGTAGTCGTGCGTCGAGTCTTCAAGATACCCTCACCATGACAGGTCGAGCACGCGGACTTCGGATCCACAAACACACCTGTGCCACCACAAGTATTGCAAGTTGTGCCAATAGCAAATCCGCCGTCAGTCATATGAACTTGAGTACCTGTACCACGACATTTAGGACAAGTAGCGCGTTTATGGCCCGCCTTCAAGCCTGTCCCGTTGCAAGTGTGACACGCGACTAATGGGTTATAACTGACGTCCCTAGAAATTCCTTTTGCGGCATCCATAAAGGAGACATTAACGAGTACCTACCAATGGTTAGCATTCCACCTAGTAAGGGACGAACGTCATCTGAACATGCCTCAATATCGTCCCCTTTAAATTCCTGGACCGTGTCTCTTGATCTCCGACCTCGCCCCCGAGCGCTGCCACCCGTAAAAGCGCTGAACAAATCCTCCATATCGAATGCTTGACCGCCACCAAACCCGGCAAATCCACCGAAATTACTGAAAGGATTAAACGGACCACCGCCAGCCTCTCCGGGGCCACCACCGCCAGCATCAGCTCCGCCAAACGCCCCAGCTCCAAACGTATCAAACTGGGATTTCTTTTCTGAATTTGACAATATCTCATAGGCGTCCTGAATGTCATGAAATTTCTTTTCGGCGCCCTCTTCAGTATTAACGTCAGGATGGTACTTCTTAGCTAGAGCATAATACGCCTTTTTGATCTCTTTCTCTGACGCATTCTTGCTAATTCCTAATGTGCCATACGGATCAGTTTTCCCATTTAGTGACGGTAAAGTCGAATGAAATGACCGCCGTGACTGTAAATACAGCGGTAAGGAGTTACTCCGCTGTCTTTCTGAACGGCGCGTTTGGTCGACTGTCGGTCGAGCAGGATATGCGCCTGTCGTGCTCTTTGATGAAAGCCTAGAGCTGGCGGCAACTGAGTATGGGCATTGCGTAAAAGCCACTTTCAATTGATTCCGCAGCACTGTAGTCGCTCTGGTAGATGCTACTGTGAAGGGCATCCCGCTGTAATTCTATGCGATAGATAAGCGACGAAGCAGTGAACGCGTCGATTGACGCAGTAGCTTTATTCACTAATGTCGGCACAAAAATTTATTTCTAGTTATTATCATATTTCGACTTTGCCGAAGGAAAATTTAGGCCATTGAGTTACCCGGAAATGTGGGTCCAACTACGGAGAATATGATGCATGTATGCCATAATACCACTTCAACTTTGGCTTTCTCGAATTTTCTTCGGCTTGTTCATAAGTCTACGACCGGTGAGTCTTGTGATCTGTGATCTGTGGCTCTTTCCGCCAAAAGCCGCACCGTTTACCTTAATGATAAGATTGCCCTAACCCACAGAGCAGAGGCAACAATGGAGGGGGCCGTAGCGGTTCAATTCTCGTCACCACAAAACCGCAACTCAGCTAACGATTACGATAATATAACCGAATTGCCATAGTCATGCACATTACGACCGCTATGGCAGTGACTCTTGGAATGTTGCCGAGTTGGGTCATGGCCCCGCAGTCAAATTAGCGCAAATGTTTGGGTAACCTTTTTAACTTTCCACCTTCGATTTGAAGCTCCTTATTGGAGCTAAAAGACTACCAATCCACCACTTAAATTTGCAATTTAGACCATTTTGCGGTAGTTGTGAGGGAATATCTTCGACCTCTCTCACAGATTTCCTGTATTTTTTTTTCTTAGGGCGCGAGTTTGGTTATCGTAAGGGGTAACAATAGGTATACTATAGTGCCCCTACACATTGCCGCTAGCATCAATTCGTGATATCACCATGTAAATAGACGGCCTTCATAATCAACAGACGGTCTTGATAATCGCCACAGTGTCTTCATAATACAAACTCTGTACACGTACATATGAACACTAGTCCAAGCAACCGCGAAGCCTGACACCAGTGTCCCAGCCATCAACTCCTATTTTTTGCCATGCCTAAACCTTATTGAAAGCAGAAACAAAGCCGATTGTGTGGAGAGTAATCTTACTGTAACTCAAACTAAAGCTCGAAATACCAATCCTCCGAAGCTTCAAGTAATTCTTGAGGGGACCAGAGTTTAAAAACTAGCAGCTGCCGAAGACGCCTCATTCTGTAATGTTTATTTTCTTGTCGTCCTCTTCTAGCTTGCGGCGAGCACGCAAAATCATATTTTCCCGCTGCTGCTGTAGAATTTCTTGCCTCTCTTCTTTCGATTGACTCCACTTCGCCTTCTTCATTGCCACAGTCGAAGCATTTCCCGGGATTGTTCCAGCATGTTGACCCAGGTCAATGTCAGTATGAAGCTTCGTTTGAAGCTGATATCGCGTAATCAAATCAGGATATAGACCCTTCGCAGCCGCAGATGGCGACGGCTGTGGCTGCTGAGGTGCTGCTGGCTGCGCATTCGGAGGCTAACGAAGTAACTGTCAGGATATCGCCTAACCACAACACCATGCCAAAAACTGGTGCAACTTACGAGTGGTAATCCACCCTCAGCTAGGATGCGGTCGATCGTCAGCTCAACTGATCCTGTCCGCTCAAGATCATATCGTATTTGCTCGACGGTTAGAGCAGGTGCAATGCTTTGGACAACTTCTATCATCGCCTGAGTAACCGGTCGTCTTCTCCGGTAACCCGCATTAACTTCAGTGGCTGTTTGTGAAGACGATGTCGGCGTGCCCGTGGTATTGGATGATGACGGTGGCGATGCGGATGGGATCACGAACCAGCGTATTAACAGGAAGCCTATGACTATACAGGCAATAAAAGTAGTCGTCGTACTGTCGCTTGCCATATCTACAACAGTTAAAGTCAATCAGCGAACGTAGCGGAAACGAACGATATGTTAACGGTGCTTTTGAACTAGCACGGGACTCAGTTCTCGTGGAAGGGCGGTGGGAGCACGAACCCCTAACGCACATATGGGTGGCCCTTACCCTGGAGTATGTGTATATATTACCAAGTTGATTTCTCATATACATGCATAGGTAACACCGTTTCCAAGGATGACAACATGTAAATAAAACAAATACTAAAATTATATCGTCTAAATTACATAACAGACACGACAGAAGTGCCTTCTTGGAAACGCGTTCTGAATACACGGTTTGCATTCGAGAAAAACCCTTCTTTCAAACTAACGACTATAAACTGGGACCTAGACTTTTGTTAGTGCCACGCGGTGCATGTCAAGTTGATCAAATGCCATACCCTTTGAACCTGGTTTTAATCAATCGTCCAATATTCTGTGTATGACTCAAGTCAAGAGCAGCATCTATCTCATCAAGAATGTACATAGGAGCCGGCTTGAACTGCAGAAGTGCCATAATCAAAGAAAGTGCGACTAGAGACCTTTGGCCTCCACTAAGCTCCGTGAGACTTTCTTTCCAGATTTTGCCAAGGCACACTTTAACATCGAGACCAGTTCTAACGTCGTTGCCTTCTGATGGCTCTAGTTTAGCGAAACTTCCCGGTAACATGTCAGCAAATATTTGGCCGAACTCCCTGGATATCTGTTAGAAATTGTCCAGACTATCAGTTGTTGCACGTACCCATTCACTTTCTTCCAGGTCTTGATGAGAGCCTCGTTTTTGTATTGATCCAAACTCTGAATCGTCTCTTCAATCTTTCGCTTATCTCTCGCGACAGTCTTCAGCATGGTACGTAAAGCAATTTCCTTCTTCTCGACTGTGTCAATCATGTTCATGACTTTGCCATTCACTGTTTTCTTCATCTCATGAAACCTATCCGACAATTGCTTCATAGTGGCCTTGCATTCTACGATATTGTATCCAGAATAATCGTATGGACTTCCTTGCCTGCCGAATGAGCTAAGAAGGATTTAGAAAACTATCTTCAATTTGAGCTTGGGCAGAGATAAACTTACTCTTTTTCTTCTTCAATCCAAGAATACTCACTCAATCGTTCTCTGAGTCGTTCATGTACACGTTGCCTCTCATTCTTCGCCTTCTCAAGCACATGGTTGATCTTCTGAGAGGCAACACCAAGATCTGCAACTTTCTGAGACTTGGCCCTGGTGGCTTCTTCAAGAGCTCCTAGCTCGTCATCAAATCTTATCAACTTCGCCTTCTCCCGCTCGACTGTTTCAGAGGTTTCGGCATAATGGCACTATACGTTTTAATAAGCAGGCTTCAGCCAGAACTTCATCACCGTGTACCTTAGTAGATTCTAGTTTCTCCTTGATATTCGCAATTTCGGCATTTAGGTCCTTCCATGATTGTTTCGCCTCTTCGAACGCTTGATTGGCGAGTAGGACCTCATTATCGAGTTGGTCTACTGATAGTAGCGAGAGTCTCTTAACTATCACGATGCATAACACAAAATACTTACCCTTTTCTAACTGAGCTGACTGGAACTGCTTCTGAGCAGCCCTCATATGGTTGGATGCCTGCTCTGCCTGTCTCTTTAATGCAGCCCATTCATTCTACACAGCCATTAGACGGTCATGAGGATATTCCAAACTAGAATACTTACTTTCAAAGCTTCCAACTTAGAGTTTTTGTTTGACTTGAATTCTTCAATGTCTTGCTCGATCTTGCGAATTTCATTTTGTGCATTCACTTGGCTCTGCTGAGCTTGCGTTATTTGTTCGTGGAGCTGTTCTATAGTCCGTGTAGCTGTGTCCATCTCGTTAATAATCTAAGTTCGATTAGCAGGCTTCTAATTAGTGAAAGAGGCTGCCTACAACGGAGCAAGAGTTATTGGCGATCTGTTGTTCCATCAGAGCAATCTCGTGTCGTTTAAGATCCAGCTGTTGATTTAGTGCTGTTCCCTCGGCTATCTTGGCCTTCTCAATGGCCATGATATCTCGCAGACGTCTAAGTGCAGCCACCTCCTGGTTTCTCTGCGCCATTAGTTTGTTTAATTCTTGGACAGTGATCAAGACACCACTAGATTTTGTCGCACTGCCACCAGACAGAGTTCCACTTGGATCGTACAAATCTCCCTCCAAGGTTACGCTTTTCATACGAACGCGAGGATCGAACGTTACCCGCTTGGCTGTATCAGAATCAGCGCAGATTAATGTCGAGCCAAACACGAATTCCATAGCTCTGGAAACTTCTTCGTCATATCCCACTAGCGAGAGAGCAAGATCGACTTTTCCGGGTGCCAGACTTTTGGCTGCGCCAAGCTTCTCGGCAGAAGCCTTAAATGAGGCTATCTTATTCAACGGGATGATAGTGACTCGCTTTTGAAGGTTACCTCTTTCAAGAAGTTGTGTTCCAGTAACGTCAGTGTCGACTACAACGTTGTACAATCTACCACCGGCACATATCTCGAGTGCAACTGCCGTAGCATATTTCTCCTTTTCTATCGAGAAAAGCTGCGCTACCAAACCTTTCACTTTGCTTCGATCGAAATCTGGAATTGGGTCTGTATATGTAAAATCCATATTAGTCACTTGTCGTTGCAGACCATCAATTTTTGCTGTCAACTCGCGGATCTGTCCTTCACTAGTAGCTTCCTGCTGTTTCATACCCTCGTGGACTAGAGGATCAAAGTTCATCGATGACAAAGTTGCCTGCAGTGAGCCACCTTCCGATTTCAACTTCTCCAACATGTCTAACAGACTTCGGTTCTGCTGTCGTGCCTTGCTTGCTCGAGGCTCAAGCTCTTTAACCCTCTTTTGGAGGTGAGCTATCTGCAGCTTGAGTTGCTCCTGTTTTGTCTTCGACTGACTAGCACAAGCTCTGGCTTCTTCCAATTGGTCCATAAAACCGTTCTTTTGACCTTCTTTGGATGCCACGCCGGTTTGCAGAGTCTCAAGTAATTCTTCCGCTTTTGTCGTTTGCCCGCAAACAGCATCATACGCGTTCTTCATGGAATGGAATGACTCTTGGGATGTGCGATATTCCTCGGCTTTAGTCGCGAGCTGCATTTGAAGCTGCAAGAAACTTTAGTGATGATAGGACAAAGAACTTTCTTAACTAACCTCTGATATATTATCTTGAAATTTTTTGCCCTTTTCTTCCTCCTCTGCTGTATTTTTGGTCTTAAGTTCCAGCAATGTACTAAGACGTACGATTTCGTGCGACAACTCCTTAAGCTTCTGCTCTAGTTTCTGATACTCCTTTCCTTTCTGAAGCTCTTTCTCCCGTAGTGCTCTAATTCGCGCAGAGTCCTCCTCGATGATTGCCATCTCATTCTGCATTTTGTTAATTTGAGCTTCTACCTCATTCGCTTCGCTAGTCGTGTCGGCGATCATTTGCTCAAATCCAGCTAATTGTTCCTAATTAATTATTGGTTAGACACTACCCTCGAGTGGGACACTTGCACATACATTGTACTTGACGTAGTCATGAGAGACTACGACTTTGGTTAGTCTTTCTAAGTCGGACTGAGTCTGTTGCAATTCAAGGAAAGTGCGCTTCTCGGCTCTTAATTTATCTAGCTTGGGTTCAATTTCTTCTCGTAGAAGTTCGTTGATTTCCTCAAACTTCTTATCCTTCTTAGACATTGTTTTCAAGGCTTTGTCTCGGCGTTCCTCAAACATTCTTGTTCCCGACGCTTCCTCAATCATTGCAAGGATTTCAGTCGGTTTCATATTCAAAACCTTGGTAATGCGACCTTGCATGATAAGGAAATTGGGGTTGTTAATATTGAGCTGGATCGACTGGAAGAGGTTCTGGACAGTTTGTTGCTGAGCCCTGTGTCCATTGATCAGATACTTGCTGCTACCGCCAAGTACAATCTAATCAGATTAGTAAAAGCTGTCGAGATATTGTATTATGTGGTACGCACCTGTCTAGTGACGCTAATTTGAGGGCATGCTTCGAATCCAATGGGGCTCATCGCCGTATCATTGTTGTTAAACACAATAGACACACTAGCCTTGGTAACTCCAGCTTGGCCACGTTTATATATCAAATCCTGAAGGTTCTGAGCTCTCACTGTGCTCATCGTTGTGATGCCAAGCACAAAGCATATTGCATCGAGTATGTTAGATTTGCCCGATCCATTCAGGCCCGTGATACAATTAAATTGCTCATCCCAATTGCTGATCACCGTACGCGTAGCATACGACTTAAAGCCGTCAATAATCAGCTCTTCAAGCTTCATAAGTGTCAAATAGGGTCGAGCGAGGTGATGAAACAATGAATACCGTAGACATCAAGTTGAAGCGCGTGTTATTGTTTGGCTTCGTTGCTGCGGTAACATGCGGGCAGCGCGATTTACCCGGCTTTCAGCCACAATATTTCAGGTGCAAGACCCTGCGTAAGTGGTTAGGGTTATGGGTATGTCTACCGTAAAATAAGGGGTTAGTGCGTTATGTGTAAAACTTCGGAAGAACTCTGAGCCACGAAAACTCCCAACGTGTTACGGAAGAAAAAATCCATAGGATCGACTCGTAGGTTCCCCAGATGCCGGCTATTCAAGGACGTACTTAGCCCAACCGCTAAGTTTTATGGTGCGATTCTATATCTCCACTCGATACTAGTTGTACTTGACGGACTTTTTGCAAACTTCCTTGGAGGCTGACTGTCGGAGTATATTGGTGTTATACGCGAGATTATGAAGGCAGGGAACTTCGATATAATATTTATCTCGGAGTGCTGCTACCCCCTCTAGACCCTTAGCGATATCGATATTCGATGTATGGCGCGGTAAATTTGTTACATCTTCAGAGCTAGGTTTATGATCACGCAATGGCGGCGGTTTTCGCATTCGACGAGCCAGAAATGGACAGTGATTTTCGTCCTCGCACCAAGTCAATGTCCTCTATCGGGTCCAGGGATGAGGCTTGGGTTCCTCCAAGCTACAACGGAGCCGAATCGGCAAATACTGTGAACGCGTATCCTATACACATTAGCAGTATTACCGAGGACGATGAAGCCATTGTGGAACTCGCCGATGGTTTGTCGAATCTTGGCAGTACATTGAAGGATAATCAATTCAGAGATGAGGAGCTCATGGGCACTTCGTATAAGGTTGACATTGCGGAATATGTGTCCGAAGACAGCGAGAAGAAGCGTCGTCCCAGGCCCTCAGATTTTGAACCTATTAAAGTTCTCGGCAAAGGCGCATACGGGATTGTCCTTCTAGTTCGGGAGCGAACCACCGGGCGACTTTATGCACAGAAACAGCTGAAAAAAGCTTCGATAAGTGTCCATAAAAAGACCGTGGAGCAAACAAAGACCGAGCGGGCAATTTTAGAGTCCATCAGACATCCATTTATTGTTAAGCTATTTTATGCCGTACAGGATCAGCACAAATTGTATTTGATCTTAGAGTATGCACAAGGAGGAGAACTTTTTTCCCATTTGGCAATGGAAAAAATGTTATCAGAGAATACGGTCTCGTTCTATGCGGCGGAGCTAGTTTTGGCATTGTCCCACTTGCATGGTGTTGTTGGTGTGGTTTACCGTGATCTGAAACCGGAAAACTGCCTTCTTGATGCGCAAGGCCATCTAGTGCTCACTGACTTTGGACTCAGTAAGGTTGCCAACGATGGCGGCACCTGCAAGACATTTCTCGGCACTCCCGAATATATGGCGCCTGAAGTACTACTTGGCAAGCCGTATGATTTCTCAGTGGATTGGTGGTCTCTCGGGGCATTATGTTATGACTTATTGACCGGCACTCCACCGTTTACTGGGAATAACTATAAGCGAATTATTGAGAAAATTCAGAAAACTAAGCTCGTGTTACCTTACTATCTGACGGCTGAGGCTAAAGACTTATTGACTCGCTTGTTACGAAAGGAGCCAAAGAAACGGCTTGGTGGCAATATTCCCGATGACCTCAAGGCCATTCGGAAGCATCGTTTTTTTAGGAAGATTAACTGGGCTAAACTTGAGACTCGGGATCCGAGTATTATTCCTCCGATTGTTCCTGTTATTACAGATCCCATCCTTGCTGAGAACTTCGCCGAAGAATTCACTAGCCTGGCCATTAGTCCTCCTGGCGTTGAGATACCCGGTGTGGCCGGTAATGGCGGGGGATCTTCCCTCAATGTCGATGACGATACAGTATTTGAGAACTTTACGTTTACGGCGAGCAATAGTTTTATTGAGAGCGCCATGAGAACGGCATAGCAATATTTTGCGGAATATTGCATATTAAGGGATTGCATCTCAGCATGTGACCAGTTAACTAATATTTGTTCAGGAGAATGGTGCATGGTTTGCTTGTTATTCGTTGATTATTGATTCCTTCGGGTCAAACTGGGGCTAATGGGTCATATATCATGGGCATAGTTATAATGAGAGCTGGTTATTAGGATATAGACATAAATTTCTTAGTTTTGATCAAGAAGATGAAACCAGTACCAGCATGTGCACAGTTTATTAGATACTAGACGACAATGAAAATGCCAACTATTAACCCAATTGCCCGATATGTTAACGTCGTGCCCTTCGTACACGAGAAATCTTGTGAGTATAGTATTGTACCAGCCCAGTTAAAAACGTTATCACTACTAACACAAACGCCGTTTGCCTAATACTAGCCCATTACTCCGAATATACCTAATAGTTGTAGATCAATTGACCGGAAAGTGCAGTCTAAGAGCATTATCTAAAATTGTTAGATCCTGTGTTTATTGTATATAGCCAAGATAGGATATCATACTTTGATTCTTCGCGGAATACAAAAAGCCAGCAATCATATCTGTTTCGCGTACTGGTAATGCCGAGAAATGGCGTCTCACATTGCTTGCAAGTTCGTCCTTGGATATCCGAGAACGATGCTTATAGGAAAAAGTCTTCTTTCCAACAGAACCATTCAAGAGCGTGCCTGCATTCGAGATAGAGGAAGGAACCGAAAGTTTGTAAACTGTCTTGTATATGCGGAGCGACTCGATGGGGAACGTCTCAAACTCGACCTGATCAATGATTAGCACCGCCATTCCAGTCCAGACTCAAAGTTACCAACACTCATTACCGGATCGATGACAACATTAGGATCTTCTGCCTGAGGCGTGCCGGTTTTATTGGCAGCCCCAGTAATTGACTGGACTACGCTGGCACTTGCACTTGCACTTGCAGCTGTAGCTGTGCCAGTCCCACGCTTTCCGCCTGAAGACGGTTGTTGTAACGAAGCTCCAACTCGAGATGAAGAGGGATGCGCCGCTGGACCTGTCATTGTTATAATGTGGATGCGGACTCAAAATAGAACCAAATAAACGGACACCCTCTTTGACACCGAACACCCGGTGCGGCTCGAGGAATGGATTTGAAAAGTACTGTCCCCTTACTTAAGAGTTGACTTGGCTTTATACGAACAACCCCGAATCTTGCTCTTAAGTTCATCTGGCTTTCCTGTTCTAATTAGAGGCTTTATATCAATGAACTATGTTGCTCTTGTTATAGCTGTCCAACTGCGGCAGTTTTTTAGGTCACAAATTCAAAAAATATTAATATTTATTCACATTCTAAAATATGTACAAAACCCGCAATGTGGTCACTAGTTACGGCTGCCGCCCAGATCCGGACGCAAGAATCTTAGCAATGCTAGAATATCTGTCGAACGTTAGAGTCTTGCTTCTAGTCAAAGAGGAGGACTCACTCTTCCATAGTGATAACAATGCCATTTCGATCCATCGCTTCTTTCACTATGCTTTGTTTAGTCTCATTACTGTGACTGATTCCATGTTTCAACAAACTTACACGCAACCATGGCCTCTTGGATTTCTTTGTCCCTGAACATCTTCAAAATACTCCATGTGCTTGGCTGTGCACTGCCCGGAGACACATATCCCTTTTCCTTGACTAGCATCATCACGTTCGCGACGCATTGCATGACCTATTTTCAAGTTATATTAGCCAGGTACCATGGACACAATCCCATCCAATCACGCTGTGCCCACCTCTTCGTTGGAAGATAGCTTCCGCATTACACTGGAGTTGAGCATTGCGTCCGATATTTGCGAGTCATTCGGAGTAGCGTAATTTCGAACATATGGGACACAGTGAGTTCTGGAGCAAAGTATTGGTCGGTGGACGAGAGGAGTATGTACTCTAGACACCGATAGAGCCTGGAAGCACTGCAAAAATATCCTCGGGGCCAATCGAAAGTGGTTCAATGGAGGCATGCTTGAGTGGGTGTAGATTACGAATAATTATTTGTCTGTTAGTAACCCAGGGAATAACTAACCAAAACCAGGGCGCACGCCAATATATATGCTGTAACGTTTTGGCCTTGGCGTTGGGAGTTCGCGAGGTTGCAGGGGAAGAAGACCTATTAAGCGCTCTAACATGTAATATAGTGTCAGGATTTTCAGCGATAGTAAACAGAAATTGCTTACGCATTAGGCCTACAAGAGCAGACAACATACGTGCCAGATAATTCACCCGCGGTGCGCTCGAAAGGACGCGGCCTATCCAGACCCATCACGCCCCTGTGACCCAAATTGTAGCCAGTATAGCTACAGACACTTATTCTAAGATCCTCAAATGCCGACACAGATGTAGCTTTCAGATTACAACGCATTAAGTTGGAATGCGACCATGTTCCGTAACGAGAAAATTCTCAAACTGTCGAGGTTGAATTGGGCGAAGCCACGCTCTGTCACCTACTCGCGTTACTTCTCAACATCGTCGAACCCTCAGGTGGTCCTGCCGTTAACCGGATTCAAAGTTGTCGATCTTACAAGAGATTTGGCGGGGCCTTATGCGACACAGATATTGGCTGACCTTGGGTAAAGCCTATTGTTCTATTGGATTTGTAACACGATAATTGATCCATTACAGCGCCGAGGTCATTAAGGTCGAGCATCCCACGCGAGGAGACGATAGTCGACATTGGGGTCCGCCGTTTGCAAAATCGCTCACTGACCCAGAATCTCGTGGCGAGAGTGCGTACTTTTTGGCGGTACGTCCAAATTACGCGAACTGGTCTCTATATGTTCTACTAATCCTCACCACTCCAAGGTTAACCGGTACGAAGCCACTTGCGATCAACAAGTCTCTGGTCTGCAGTAGGAAATGTTGACCGGCGATAATAGGAACAAAAAGTCACTTGCTCTGGACTTCAAAGAGAAACGCGGACAAAATATTTTGAAAGCATTGATTGGAACTAGCGACGTGGTCGTCGAAAATTACTTGCCGGGGACACTAGCTAAGTATGGACTCGCGTATGAACAATTGAAAGACGATAAGATTATATATGCCAGTATAACCGGTTATGGCCAAACAGGGCCGTACAAGTGAGTTAAGTTATATCACGCTGTCGACTGAACTGATACTGTAGAAACCGCGCCGGATATGACCTTATGTTGGAAGCAGAAATGGGCTTGATGCATATCACTGGAGAAGCCAAAGGAGCCCCGGTAAGAGCTGGAGTGGCTATTACAGGTCTGTATAGACAGTTCCCTCATTTGATTTGCTGATTTCTGATTATTTCCAGATGTCACGACAGGACTTTATGCTGCGAACTCGATCATGGCCGCCATCATATCTCGTAGCGGGACTGGCTTAGGTCAGAACATCGATATTGCAATGTCTGACTGCCAGGTATTGGATGCAAACTACTGTGTTGAACGGACATCTAAAATTTTGAGACCAGGTAGCCACTTTAACCAATGTTGCGTCGTCGTGCTTAATTTCCGGAGGACCAGATAGCGGCAGACTGGGTACATCACATGCCAGTATCTGCCCATATCAGGCATTTGCGACCAAAGACGGTACTATCGTCGTGGGCGCCGCCAATGATCGTCTCTATGGAATATTCTGCCAGTTGCTTAAAAGAGAAGATTGGATAGAAGATGAGAGGTTTAAAACTAACGCGTTGCGTGTTGAAAGTCGAGATATTCTTGTGCCCATGATTACTGAAGAGACACAGAAAAAAACTACAATGGCAAGAGCCATGTCTCCCCTAATGTTTGGGTTCGGTACTGATATTGTCTAGGAGTGGCTGACCCTATTCGAAGGCAGCGGCATTCCGTATGCAGCCGTCAATGACGTTCAAGCGACGCTAAACCATCCTCACATTCTCGCCCGCAATATGATTACTGTAGTCGAGCATCCCACTTGTGGGCCAGTGAAATTAGTAAATACTCCGATCAAGTTTTCAAAAGCCAAGCCATCAATTCGAGAAGCACCGCCAACGTTGGGCCAGCACACCGATGAGATGCTTATGAGACTAGGCTACAATAGGAAGGAGATAGATATTCTACGTCTGGAACAAGTGGTTGGATAATTACTGTAGTATTATACATAAAGCTTGCATAACCAGTCAATATTGCTAAATTCGGTGATGTTGGGAGTTATAACTAAATAAGAGTGCGTTTACAACCTTAATTATAAAAACGTATGGTTGAGGATTCGCAAATCGTAATTAACAACCGGGATATTGCGGTAATTGCCATTGCAAATCTCGCTTGCGCGACTCTTCCTATCATAGCTGACATTAACGGGTGAATCTAACCCTGTTGCGGCCAGTGGCATAAGCAATTGTCAAATAACGGCCTCGAAGCTACATCTAAGCCGATGGACAACCATTGGCGTTCGTTGAAGCCTGAAAATTTATGTCGGAACCGGTAGACTCAGCACAGTCGTTGGTATTGACTGAACCGAGCATCCAGTCAACAAGTGTATCACAGTCGCTCGCAAGTTCCAGCCAAGCTAGTTCATCCACAGCAAGTCAAATTCCGCAAAAGCGTGGACCATACAAAAGGCACAAACCCGCGCTGAAAAGGAGGCGTGCAAAAACTAAGAAGAGCGTAGGTACATGTCCTCATCACACAGGTGGTAATGCTAATTGGTCATATCAGGATGAAGAATCTGACGAGGAATTTACTTTCGATGGACTTGAAACAAAGTCTGGAAGAAAGGTGCACAAGCCACAGCAATTTGATCCTTTAGCTGAAGTAGATGGTGGAAGTAAGTCGTCCATCAATAATTGCTCAACCGCGCTAGCTCTAATTCGGTCGAAGAAAAACGGGGCACGTATTTTCGGCGAGATTTGCAAATCTGCAAAGTATGCTCTCGGGGCCACAGTCCAGAATCCAATCTGATTGTCTTCTGCGATGGTTGTAATGATCCATACCATCAGTTATGTCACGATCCACCAATTGGCAGAGCATTTATTGAGGTCGCTGAGGCACAGTGGTTTTGCTATAAGTGCCAGTCGAAATTGGCGGAGCGGGAATTAGAAGTGGGATTATCTGGGGAGACCCTGACAGACGAAGAGGTTAGTTGCTCTGATTAGTGAAGTTACAGAAATGGTGTAACAATTTATCTATCCAGAAACGAACATATCTTCTCTCTTTGCCTACACAACATTTGGTGGAGTTGCTCTTTATGTGCGAACGCCAACATCCTGAGCTTCAGATCTACTCGCCGAACACTAGGGCACTACTTTCACAGAGAAGGCTGCAGGCTTCTGGAGTAGCTTCGACGTCGGTGGCAGCAGACAGTTTTCCGCCTCGCAGTAGAACTGAAATTGAAAGTAGTGCAGCATCAATACCAATCCAAGTACTACGTACACCCATAGATGTACGACACTCGGTGAAATACGAGACGGCCCTTATTTTATTGATTGACAGTTGCTAACGTTAAAAGGATACTACGCCACTGCCTGGGGCAGGCACTCAAATTCCACCTGAAACGGATGCCGATGCTCGATATTTACTGGACGACGACACTACTGTTTTTAGTCACGTCGTATACAACCTTCCCCCACATCACTATCAGCCTATACATCAATATCAAAATACCCCGCAAAGAAGCTTACAATCGACAAGTGCTATGAATGGTATCGTAGCCTCTGGCCAAGGTGTTGGTTGATGCATGCTAGTTAGATTGTGAGCTACGATTCTCTGGCAAGAGGTTGCTATTGTACATTGACTGGTGTTTGTTGTAAATTAGGACGAATCAGAACGCAAAAGGAAGGGAGCTAATGTTACCACATATATCGGACGCCAAATCGTAAATAGTATACATATAAAATTATCGAGTGTGCTATTCCAAGCCACTACCTTCGGACGCAACCAAGGGCTTCAATAACGCGTTAGCTTTAGAAATCAGCTCTTTTCGCGTCACTCGCGCTGTGCGAGGCCGGCCAGTGGATGGAGCAGGGTCGGTGCGACCACCACCAACTGCGAATACTCCCGTTCCCGGTACCTGCGCAGTTGGTTTGATCTCATCTGGGACTGAAGTGTCAAGCTCTGATCCTACAGGCGTGGAGGTAGGAACGGGTGAACCTTTGGCCTCGTCGTCTGTCAATTCCATCTCTTCGGTCACTAGGCCGCTCCCTGCAGATCGGCTCTCCTTCAGCTGCTGCTCTAACTCTGGAAGCTGCTGATATAGCTTCATATAAATACTGCCGAATATTTCTTCCATACCAGCTGTCGGAGCAAGACCCACATTAAGTTTCCGAAGCTCTGAGGCGTCTTGAAGATATTTTATGAGAACAGGAGCAGGCTTCAACTGTAGACATACAAACTCCAGCTTGGCTGCCCGATTAAAAAATTCGTCAACTGGAATAGAAGTCATAGCCGTTTCCAAAAATTTTTCGGGGATAGCGGACATGTTGCGTAGCACTTGGACGATGGCCCTGCAAAGATGTTCCCACGCATCCGTATGGCGTATCATAACAGTCGTAAGGCGCCGCAGCTTCTTTGCCACAAGATTCAACGATTCCAGATCATTGGTCTTCTCCAATATATCAATGTAGTACACTGTGTACTTAAAGGCGTACACGAAATGCCTGCCAGCTCTATATAAAGTCAGCAAACAAAGACATGAGATATCATGACATTTCATACCTTTCGTTCTCCGGTCTCCAAATGCTCATAAAACTTTTTGCTGCTTTCAGTGCGTAGAAGGAAGCGATCTCTTCCTTTGCCCGTATTATGTCATGAAGGCCTTGATCCACAATAGTAGCAATTCTGTAAGTAGGTCGATGGTGCCAATGCTTCTTATCCGCTGTTTTCATTCTCGATAGAACATCCACTAACAGCTTATAAAAATCATTCGCATCTACAGAGGTCCCGGTTTCCTTATAAAACTGGCTCTTCTTTAGATATTGCATCGAGGTGTCCAGGTCTAGAACGCCATGTTGAAAGTACTTATATAATGTAGAAAGTAACTTGTAATGGGGTTCCAAAATTGGGTCACCAGAGCTGGTCTTCTCTGGAATATTCTCAATTGCTAGCAGATACGCCTCTAACACTTGTCTAGGTTCCGCCTTCAACTTCCCAAGGCATTTTCCCTTCATGTAGTAATTCCTGCGGTTATATTAGATTGAGTTGACACTGGCAACTAGTCTTCTTACCGCCATTCTTTCGGGCTCTTTTTAATAGCTATCTGGAACATATTCAAAGCCAGCTTAAGAGCTGTCGACGACCGCGTTTGCGAGTGACTTGGCTTGGTGTACATGCCTGTGGTTCCACTGAAATGTCTTTCAAATTCGTCAATGCGATATGCTTCCATATCTATGGGGAGCCTTGTAGAAGAATAGAGCTCGAATCCAAAATCTGTCCAAAACGTTGCTAATATTGAGTCCGGAGGATCGATTGCATCGTGCCGTAAATAGAGACTAGTAGCAAGAGAATAACATAGGATAGCCTTCTGTAATTGAGGTCAGCACATCCGGTTCGTTCTTGAGGCTGTATATATGTTTACTTGCCCTCTGGGTTGTGGCTATAGTCTTTTTATAGTCTGAATTTAATTTTTCCGCGCTCCAAGTCATATCGTCTTCAGCCTGCGCGTCATATGTTTGAGCCAAGCCATACCAAGATTCAAAGCGATTCGTATTGCAGACAAGGTCATGCTGCGTCAATTGTTAGCCGTGAGTGAGCTTTCCCAGGTACACTAAGTCGTCCTTCACCTTGAAATAGCGAATAGCATAATCCAAATCCTCTGTACGTCCGGCCATAGTTCTCTTTCTTGACCGGTATTGTGTAAGATATATCTGGCCTTGTAAAAAATAGAGACCAATAAATGCAACTAAGGCCAAATCAGTACGCTCGCATCCGGGAGAGTCAATTGATCATGGTATACCTCTAGCGTAATCTGACTGCACTCGCACTGTTGAAAGAGATTGTTGACCTTTCAAAGACTGGTGCAACAACAGTGGGTTCAGTCCTTGGCTAAGATAGTTGTCGATGACGCTCTGGTTGTAGTATATCGCAGCTGCGGTTGTCAGTATCGACTTAAAACAGCATTCCATAATTCTTACTGTTATCTCTGCGCGGGACGCCTATCACTTCGCAGAACTTATCCAATATGGTTTTCATATCAGATCTTGGTAGCCCCTGATTTTGGCGCTTTCTCAGCGCCATCGACATAATGAATTCAACGAGCTCCAGGGCATTCTGCTTGTCAAATGATATAGGATTTGACTTATGGTCGTATGGAAAGAATGATTCGTTCTAGTACCAGTTAGCGTCCGCATATCGGTTGGCAACGGTGCATAATAACCTACTCCAAGCGTCAATCCAAACCGGCAGTGGATGCACTGCAGTAGCTCGTTTTCTGTGTTAATTGATACGAATTTGAGGAGTTCGCCCTGAAGAAGCCTCAAAAATATTCCACCTGAGAGAGCACAGTATTCTCTTGTACCCAACTCCTCATGCAGCAAAGATAATACATGAAATAATTTCTCGTCTCTTTCCTTGTCACCTGCGTTCTCAGATAATTTCTTACGAAAGCATATATAAAGTAGACTATTAAATGTTAACACTACCAGCGTGTTCCAGAATCACAAGGTCAGCACATACCACCAGCACTGGATAAGCATCTCCCTAAATGTTTTCGCAGAGCGAGCATACAGCGTGTTCTCCAAACTCGTAGCGTTGTTACTTATAGTTGAGTCCTCATGAATAACGTACACATGTAGTATTCTCAGTAAGAAAACAACACAGGTTAGCGTTTGTGACGTTTCTGCATCATTAAGCAACTCTACACAGTTTAACAGCTACTCCATATATCATAGATCACCCGTACATACCGACAAGCTTCTCGTCGCCTAGTGCATATTCTACAGACTTAGATAAAAGATCACGCGCCTAGGCTTGTCAGATGGGAGTAACTTCAAATTTTACTGAATCCGTACATACCAAGAAGAGACATTTGAATAAAGTTAACGTCCGTCGTCCAAAATCAATCATTTCATAGCTGTCCGCAGTTAATTCGCCGATAACCATCTTAAGACTGATCAGAAGACAATCAAACGATTTTGATGAGTCACCGATTTGTTCATAAGCTTGGCCGAGTATATTCCACAGATATAGACGGAACTCTAACGACGAGCTCTCGATGAAGTTTTCAACCACTTGCAAATCAAGACGCAGCGGCGACGCTGATTCATGCATATGCTTAAGTACAGTCTCCAGTATCTCGATTTTCTTCTCGGGACTTTCAGAGGGGACTTCAAAAATCCCTGAGAACACAGTAGCTGCATGTAGTTTTGACATCTGCATTACTACACCGTCTGCAGAGATTTCCGGGACATAGGCTCTAATCACAATCAATACACAAGAAGATTCTGAATACACTGCACTTACGTATTTGGAAGCTCAATGACGATCTTTTGTGGTATTGAACCCAACAGCCTTTTGAAATTCTCAAAAATAAGAAAAATGGTCTCATGGGTAGCACCAGACGCTTGTTCCAGTATAATCGATGCCCATTCAAATCTTATCATTTGGTCAGTATCGAACACACAAGGGTTCAGTTAATAGCTACCTTAATCTCAATTGCAGGGCATCTGCATCGTCGGGAGACTCAAGAAGAGACAGTATATCCAGCTGAAAAAGCTTCCACGAGTCTAACCGAGATTTAAATTCTTCAACGGTGTCGTCGCTATCCAATGAGGCATGTTGCTGCAGGTAATCCACAAAGTCGTCCAGTAGGAGCTCAAAGCATGACTGAGAAATTGCACTATATCTACGTCTCGCTTGGTCACCCTCACGCTTCATAGACTCCGCAATAACCTGCATAACCAAGTCGTAATAGAACACGACCAATCCCTTCACGACCTTCGTAAGTGTGGCAGGCCAAATGTACTGCAGGAAATATTCTGTGCCATCTTCTTTAGGGAGGAGTACGCTCTTAATGAATGCAATCGAAGCTTCTTGAAGATACCGTCTGCCGATATTCACTGAGTCCGCAAACTCGGCGAGACCGTCATCATCCGAAAACATCGGCTTGTCTGTTGGAGTGCTTTTAACCATTGCTAAATCTAGTAGACGTGCCGTGCCGGCAGGAGAACTTCTCGATCAGCTCACATTCTCAACAGATATTAGTTTTAAACGCATACTTTTGTATTCCGTCGCCATGTAGTAACACATTGGCGTTGGAATCTTTCCAATCTTGTAAATTTTTCATAAAGTCCTTCAACGGAAGGTCATCTTGCTCTGTCTCTGACTCTGCCTCAGAGTTCGTAATGGCAACCAGATCCCCCAAAGTTGCGCCATAGGGACCCAGGAGTATATCAATAGTTTCAAAAAATTGTTGGTCATTGACCGCTTCTGTAGCAGCGATATTCTGCTCCTCCACTCTGGCACGAACGCGCCGACTCGATCTACGTAGCAGTTAACTCCATGTACATCACAGCCTAATAGAGCTCACCTTTCACCAACATTCTCCTCAGCAAAAGAGCGCCTCTTTCGCCGTCGCGATGGCGACTCCTGATCCACTCGACCTTTTGTACACTCGTCGTCGGGTTGTGAGAACCGCTTATCAGGTGATTCTAACTGAAGCACGGAAGTGTTTGTGTCGCCTTCGGGTAGCTTTATAGTCACCACGATCGGACTTGACTGCGCCTCAGTTCCAGCTCTGCGAACGACATCAGTTTTCAACTTATCCTGGCATACTAACGGAAACTCCTACGTCTTATTTGACAGCTGCAGCAAAGTCTTGCCCACAGACGTCCAGGTCCTGGTACTAACCACAAGATTAACTACCTGTGGCTTGTCATTCGCAAGAGTTTCTGTCAGTCTAGAAAATTAGCGTAACTAAGTGAGCAAGCCTAGGCACCTTCATACCTAATATCTTCCTGAATGAGTGGTTGAAGCCAACTTGGAGTCACCGTATGCCTTTCAATATACTGCTGAACTGTTTCAGTAAACTTCATTCCGTCCAGTTGCTTGAAAATTGGATGGGCCAAAGACATGTCATCGCCAAGCTCGGTTAAAATCTTTTCATAAGTTACTTGACTACTAGAATTATCATATCGAGGACTCACCCTTTGCAGAGCACATAATGCCGACAGATCCTCTATTCCGAGCGGCATATCTGATTCCGCACAATCATCAACTTTAACAATCTTGTCCTTGCTGTTGATGACACACTCAAGAGCAAACCGCGTGAGACGCTTTAGGTTCAGGGCAGGCATGAATGACGCAATCTTCAACCAGAACTCCACATCGCTAGATTCATTAATCATTGCCTGATTTGAAGGTTAGCAGTATCGTGGACCTTAACGGAACATGTACTAGCCTCTGCAAATTCCGCCATCCCTTGAGCTAGTCTATCATGAAGCTCACTAACGCTCAAAGTGTGGTGGCTCAACTTTATCCAATCGAGTACAAGCTGTCCATGGTTCTTGTACGATAGATATTTTAAACCGTAAACTGTAAGTGGTACGTTTCCAGTCTATCAATTAGCCGCTTCCGCTCTAGGAACTATTCATCACTTACAAGCTCCGTCGTAAATATGTCTACTTTAAATAATTCGTTGTATGTTTCGGATGCAAGCTCCCACTTGCGATCGTACTGGGCCTTCAGCGCCTTTTGCAAGAGCTTGAATGCCTCTTCAACCTGAACAACATTAGCATCGCACGCGAAAGAGCATATGTTCATTATCCACACCTGCACTTCTCTAATTCTCTCCTCATTTTCCGATACGTCATCCTCCTCCACGTTCAAAGCAGTGAAAGATGCCTAGATTCGGTAAGTCAAGCGGCCTACTACTCGGTCTAGCTGATCCTACCGCTGTAACCTTGTCCATTGACATATTGATTCCCGCTGGTAGTCGAATTCATCTGTTATCACTGCATGCTACTGAAAACTGGCTTGCCACACAAGAGATGCTACTCCGACAAATTAGTGCGAGAGCTCAATGACAATAATGCCAGGGGACAAATAAGCCACCGCGCCGCACATCACGAAACCCGCAATTGTGTAATCCTTCGGCCGTCCGCGACCTCGGCTGCTCAGCGCGTACATAAACAAATCACCACAACCAACAAATTCAAACTGGACTATCGCTGCAACTTCCAACAATCGGCCTCCACCTGGCATTGCGACATTGTCAATGTTTTATATCTCATCATAGGGACTCTTATTGTAGCATTCCAGTATATACGCGGGTTCCATGCTCATGGTCTGCCTACACTAACTCTATTTCCCGGGGGGCAAAATACAAGGGTTTGTCATCCGATAGCCCTGGTACGACGCTTTCCGATCTGGATAGTTAGGATCTGAGCGTCGTGTGCCGATTTGGTTATTGGGAACCGGAAACAATCATGTCCGACGATATTTCAACCACAACACATTCGCCGTCTGCATGTTCAATTTCTGACCTAGACTCCAGGGTAACAGCAGCCTTGCGGAATACAGCTACAAATGGTACGTAATTATCGCTGGATTTGTCTATATCATGTAGAAATGATTTTGACGTTGGTTATAAGCTCGCACAACTGAGCCAGCTCGGATTCGCGCAAATCCACGCACTCTAAATGTCAAAGATCCTCTGCCTACTACACGAACACGGGGTGCGAACACCTCAACTACTACACGTGTAGGCTTTGGTACAAGCAGCTCGAAAGCACCCATTACCCCTAGTGGACCGAGGTTAGATTCCACCAGTACGAACTTAGATTACTTGATGCTGAACCGATTTCTGTAGGTATTCGGTGAATATTACCCCGAAGACTGGTCTATCACCTAGAGCAAATAGAGATACACCCGCCATAGATGCATCATGTTCGGCCGCCAAGGAGGCGAAGAGAACGACAAAACCGTTCTTGTCGTCGCCCAGATACGCAACGTCTTCGATTGCGGATAGTAATGCTCACACAATTGAAGTTCCCACTCAGCGAAACAGCGTCCGTGAACGGCAAAGATCTAACGCACCATTCGAGCGTTCTCGAGAAAAAATTAGCTGGACCCGAAATTCTCTAGTCGTTAAGCAAGAGCAAGAGTCGGAAGAGCGATTCGAATCGCGACAACCCGGTATCGCATCTGTGAGGCTGCAGTCGTCACCTACTCGGAGCCCGGATGACAGGAGTCTAACAACACCTATATCTATTCGGAAAGTCGCTCTAGCACATTCCGCAACTAGAAGCACACGCACAGTATCAGACGCCGCTACTGTTCGAATCCGTCAGGTACGGCCGGCTGAATCGTCGCTCTCCGGCTCATATGCGTCGCAGCTGGCTTCGTCTAGTAAATCTACAATGACCTCTGAGATTTTTTCCCCACCTAAAGTGGCGAATGATGACGATATTGATTCTGCCATGCAACAGCCTCCTCCTTCAACAGAGTCCAAGCCGAGATTGCCAGAAGTCTCTAGATCGTCCCAATTTTTGATCTCCCCGAAATCCTCGTCGTTTTCAATGCGAGGAAGCCCGGCACGATCCTCTACACATGCTAATGGGCTAGGCGCTCGAACTGTTAGTCCAACGGATGTCCGTACTCGCAAGATATCATTATCAAGTCGGATACAGCCAGTAAGGGATAGTAAAGTCAATAGCATGCATAATGCCATCAAGACGGCAGATAAATCTCCGCCGGCGGAATCGAAATCAGCAGTTTCGCAATCTAGTCCTTGCTCGTCATTGATCGTTTCCAATGCATCGTCTACTGACAAACGAAAATCTGCAATTGCATCTATTGAGGATATTCCGCCTGTGCCCCCGTTGCCAATAGAGGGTGCTAGAACGCTCCAGGTCAATCTAAACAATACAAGGGCGAAAACTCCCGAGCGTGATACGTCAATGAGAAGGAAATCATCATATGTCAATCCCAATGGACCAGCTACAGAACCAAGGCGACATACTAGGCAGTATTCGATGGGGAGCAGAGACATTGACCCGAGTTTAATGCCCCCGCTCAATATTTCAGCACTTTCATCAAAGACCGTCTCTCGAGTCAACGCCATTCCGAGGTCCGCTGCAAATGTGGCAAAGCCGCCGGTATCGGATTCTTCTGGTCCGAACACGTCGACCGGCGTTCTGACGAACTTTTCGGTTGAGAAGGTGGAGATTGCTACTGGTGTTTCTGCTACTGGTATATCGCGAACAATACGGCCAGTGAAGATTAATCAATTAACGTCACCCGATGTAACACTCTGGCGGGATACATCGCTTCGCAGTGTTAATCCAACTAAATCGTCTTTACCAAGATCCCCTCCTGGTATTGACAGTGTGTCGACTGGGAGCACAGAAGAAAATGTCATGTCACCGGACACCGACGAAAATGGACCTAAAGACTTTGTGCCACCCAGTGAGAGTCCCAGTGCAAGGTCTATCCCGGTTAAAAAGCGTCTACATACGACACATACGGCATCATCAATTCGCCAAAAGCTAACTCGCTCGCTTAAAGGACCATTAGAGAATGTGCATCACCTACCAGCGAATCACGATAAGTCAGCCTTGTTCTCATCTCCCCCTCCCCCACTTCCGACATTCTCTAATAATCGGCAAATTGACGCATCTGGTCGACATGTTCAGCCGATTGATTCAACGTTGTCGCCGACAACATCGATCCCAAGTCCGTCTAAACGAAAGTTCGCACTAGGCAGACTCACAGCGTTTAAAGACCGAGCCAAAGCGGATTTATCTTCAGCAAAGTCGTCACCAAGCTCTGGTAGCTCGGAACATTCTCCGCCGGTATGGATTGCAGAGTCGGAGCTAGCCGTGCTTGATGCAACAGATGATGCTGCCGAGCAAGAGATGAAGACCATATCTGAGAAGCATCGCAAGACGGCTGAGCTTGCCAGACAATTGGCTGACTACAGACGCCAGGTGTCGAAGCCAATGCCTGGAATTACTGTTGCGCAGGCAGTTAGAGCGCAAAAACTTAACGCGTATGAGAAGGGAGAGATTCTGGACTTTCGAACAGTATATTTTTGCGGCACGCCGACTTGTTGCAAAATCACGGGTCACGCGGATCCTTCAACAAACTTTGGATTCGACGATGAACGTTGTGATTACAAGATTATTGTCGGTGACCATTTAGCCTACCGATACGAGATTCGTGGTATCCTTGGGAAAGGCAGTTTTGGTCAGGTTGTGAAATGCATCGATCACAAAACTGGAGACTTAACAGCTGTCAAGATAATTAGAAATAAGAAACGGTTTCATACGCAGGCGCTCGTGGAGACGAAGATTCTGCAAAATCTGCGGGAATGGGTATGTCGTCGCTCATCTATACAGCCAATCTATCGAAGTCTACATGGTGCTGACAATATCGTCCACAGGACCCGGAAGATACGCATCATTTCGTTCGTGTGACGCACAATTTCTACTTTAGAGGCCATTTGTGCATTGCTACCGAATTACTTAGTCTGAACTTGTATGAGTTTGTCAAGGAAAATGAATTTAAGGGACTATCCTTGCCGGTTATAAGAAGGTTAGGGTTTTACAGAAGTTTCAAGTTCGGGGGAAGTACTAACCCTCAGTAGATTTGCCAAGCAGTTACTAAGTGCACTGTGTCTGCTTCAGCGAAAGAAAGTCATTCATTGTGATTTGAAACCTGAGAATATCTTGTTATCAACTCCCGAGTCAGCTGAGATAAGAGTTATAGATTTCGGCTCGTCATGTTTAGACAACGAGAGAGGTGTGTTGCTTTAGCCGTCGTGTATTACGGTAACATATGAGAACTAATGATGACTATACAGTATTCACATACATTCAATCCAGATTTTATCGCTCACCAGAGGTAATACTTGGGCTCCAATACGGCCTTCCAATTGATATGTGGAGCTTGGGTTGCATTTTAGCAGAACTTCAGCTCGGTTATCCCATCTTCCCTGGAGAGAACGAGCAAGAGCAATTAGGATGTATAATGGAAGTGTTCGGCCCACCTGGAAGTCATATAGTGGAGAAGGCCAGTAGGAAGAAGCTTTTCTTTGACTCTAATGGTCGACCGCGGCTGGTGGTATCCTCGAAGGGACGGAGACGAATTCCAAACTCGAAGGATCTAGCACAAGTACTACGTACCGATGATGCTGCGTTCATTGACTTTATTGCTTCCTGCTTGCTATGGGATCCGGCGTTACGTCTGAAGCCGGACGATGCTGTTCGACATCCGTTTATTACCGGTAAGAAAATGGACATGCGCAGTCAGATCAAAAGTCGTAGAGACAACCATATTTACCGGCATTCAAATGTTAGTGCTTCCGCCGCATCAGACGTTCATGCACACGGGCGTGTGATTGGAGGTCGGCCACTACCTGAGCTACCCAAGCCACGACTTTATAATTCGTCACCGTCACAGCAGCCACAGTTCGCGACACAAGTCATCAGCATGCCGTACAACAGCGGTCAAATCAAGCTTTCGCAAGGGGCCAGTAGCGCCGTATCCACCCCTTATCATTCGGCTCGGTCCACGATGACTCCAAACTCTAGAGGATCGAATAATTCTGTGGGTTCAGAAATCAAGAGTTCTTCAAGACCACCTTTGGTTCAGCCGAGTAAGAGATTCATATCCAGCGGTGCGGTCCATGATGCCATACCAACGTCGTTATCTAGCAAGAGGTTGAGCATTGCAGCCAACTACGTCCTTTCAAGCGGGTCGACCAGCACCGTGTCCAGTATGCCGAGGATGACGACTAGTTCTAGGAGCACGCGCGTTGCTTCTGAGGGCCTTGCTACACCTCCGAGCTACAGGGCCAGTGGGTCGCCGCCAGCCACCCGCGCGCGGGTGTCTGGGCGGGCGTCTTAGCTTATCGCTTGCTATTAGCTCAGCTTAAGAATTTGTGCATTGTTATTTTCGGCACTTCAACAGGGTACTTACAAATGGGTCACCGTTTTCCTATTCGCATTACTCTAGATTTTGTGATTGTGGTTACCTGGGTTAAAATGTGACTGTTTGCGTTTCATTAGACAGCTTTTGCATGACATTAGAGTGGGTCTTTATTTTATTGTGTATAGTTAACTTAAGAGCACTAGATCGTCTGCAAATTAGGTCTAACAACATAATCGTCCAAAGCTACTAACTATTAAAAAAAATACGACAACCAATTCTTTTAGACGCTTGAACAGCTTGAAAAGTCACATCATGCACTTGCTCCCGAAAAATGCAGGAAAACAAACAAAAAAAATCTACGGCAAGTCGACTAACCACCAACGTTCCACAGCCAACTGACCGATTGTGGCCCGTGTTTCAGGGTCTTTTTGCAGACATTTACGAAGAAACTCTCGACACTCGTCTGAAACCACCCGTCGTAAATCCCATTCTTTGGATATGGCATCTTCGGCCGATCGAAACGGGGTCTGTCCCGTCAAACAGGTGAAGAGGAGTACACCAAGCGCCCAAACGTCACATTTTTCCGCGTCATATGGTTGAGATTTTAGAACCTCGACCGGCGCATACTGTAGCGTTCCGTAGAACCTGTTGAACTGGGTTCGAGGAGTGGTCGGAGTGGTAGGAGTGCCCGGCAGTGACGAGGGGAGTATAATGGAGCTTCCAAAATCGATTAGCTTAATGGTAAGCGTGTCATCGACTAGAATGTTTTCGTCTTTTATATCACGATCTATATAATTATTAGCAATGATTACCGCGTCCTATGCGAGAGCAACGCACGGTAAATATGCTGCGAATCAAGATACCACATTGCATCAACTAATTGCCGCATAATGTATCGAATTTGTCGCTCTGTAAGGACTCTCCGCGTCTCAATCATCTCGAACAAGTCATGACTTTCGCGTTTCGATGCGTGTCGAATCTCCTCTTCAATCGCATTGTCTTGCGCGTCGTCTTCAGACTTGTCCATGTCGTCGGAGGTCGGTGGTTCGTAATCAGGATCATCAGCGGAATTGTACGAGTCCTCGTCATAATCGGTCGAATCATCCTCCATAGACACGTCGCAATCCGAGTCATTCAAATCCATATCAGATGATGTGCACGGCCCAGAGCATATTCCCGCGTTTAGAACTTGCGAAATCGGGAGAACCTTTAGAGGCTCTCTCTTATTTTGCTGAGGCTTGGGATTACGGCTCCAAGGCGTTCCATGAAGCTCAGTGACCAAAAGAAAGAAATGATCATCGGAAAAAAATTCAATCAGACGGATAATGTTGGGATGCGGCGTCTGCGTTAGCCGAAGCAATATGTAGAGTTCCGTCGGCAATGGACCGTGAACCGAATCATGCACCCAGCTATGACGCGGAATTTTTTTCCGATAAATAAATTTCACGGCAAATTCCTGACCATCTGAATATCGTGTGGCCGACATGACAAAGCCAAATCCTACAATATGTGTTAGAATTCTTGATGGATAATGTGACGCGCCATAGTCGAACGCGTCGGATCGCACGCGTACTTACCACCGCTGCCGAGCTCGTCCCCCAGCAAATAACGACTTTCAAATTCCGGGTGCAGCGTGTAGTCCTTTAACTTATCGCAAATCACGGTAATTTTATGTCGCTTTTGTACATGCTTCTGCTTCTGTCGCCTATAACCCGAATTTTCGTCATGCACGCCTATTATGGGCGATCGCTGGACTCTGGACGCGTGGTAGTCATGTGAGGCTACATGCTTTGATGTAGCATGGTCAGTAAGACACCCGCGTTTTTGCGGTTTTGTACCAAGAAAGGCGTCCTGACGGTGAATGGGGGGAAGCTGGAGGCTCGGTGGAGGATTGTGCCTATTATATATCTGGTGGTTGCTGCGATAGCTGGTCAAAGACGCGCTACTTAAGTAAGGAGATGAAGGATGAGGAGGGGAGGATGAAAGAGTGGAAGATCCGGACGAAGAAGAAGGATAATACAGGGATGGAAGACGCGACTGCGATGGTGGTTGCACGTATCCTTGCGACGGGGGTGGTGATGATGGTAAATGTGGAGGAAAATAAGAGCCACCGTTATACATTGTAAGAATTGACGTATCAACTGGTGAGGATGTGGTGAGTAGTCTGGATAGCAAGAGACATGCAGGAAGATCCAAGGCAGGATGGAAGTGGGCAGAGGCGGTTTACTTTCGAGCCGCTATCTGCTAGACGCGGGCCGACGCGTTAACGCGTTACCGGAGCCGCACAGCGCGTCTTTGGGTTTAGGTTCCTTCCACCGGCGGTCGCCAATTCGACAAACCACCATCGAGCACATCCGTTTATACAAATAATATCCGAATAACAAATAATTACAAGTAAACGGTTAAACTCAGATTTTAGATGGCCCATATTCCACTTCTAAGATCATATGCAATACTCGCATGCAGATCCTACATTACACTCACGCCGCGAAAAGCCCAACATGGGCTATTGCTATTCCGCAGTTTCTACCGGCACTTCGACAGCCTGCCCTATCTGAATAGCGTCAAAAAGGCCCGTCTCAGGTAACCTAATCAGCATGTCATTACTAGATGCACATCATATAGAGGAAGAACAAACTGACCCTTTCAGCCGCAATGCCTCCTTCAATTTTTTAGGGGGCTCCAAAATGGGCTCATCCGTCAAGATCCACTGTAAACTGATATTAGCAGCCACCACTCAACGTGTATCCTTTTCTGATACTTACCGTTCCGAAATGCATAGCTAGTGCACGCTTGGCTCGAATATCCTGGAACAGGTTCACGCTATCGAATGGATTGCAGTGAACTTTAGACATAATCCACCGAGGCGAGTACGCTCCAATTGGAATGAGGGCGAGGTCAAATGGTCCTCGGTGCTCTCCAATCTCCTCAAAGGCAGGGCAATGCGGCATCTTTATCGCATAGTCATCTTGATCAACCGGAAGCCTCGGCACATGGCGATATCCGGTATCACCAGCGAAATATAGTTTGCCCTTTGACGTAATCGACCATGAACTCCAGAGTGACTTACCGAAATCAGCGAATGATCGATTACCGCCGTGCTGGCAGGGCAAGCAGCTGATGGTAGACGTCACGCCATTAACTGAGATTTCTCGTTCTTCCCACCAGTCAAGCTCGGTCACATCGTGAATGCCTTTGTCTGTGAACCATTGCTTGTTGCCAAGAGGAACAAAGTAATAGGCTTCCGGAAAGTGTTTCCGAAGCAAATCAATCGTATAATTATCGAGATGATCATAACTGCACAACGTTAGACAAGCAGGATTGGTGTAGAGCAAAAACACGTACTGATTGTGTGAAATAACGACCAGATCAACTGCGGGAATATCGGAGACCTTGCAGGGAGCCGGGGATATCCGGTTAAGACCTGGTACCCATGTGGGAGAACATCTCAATCAAGCATTAACTTATGATTCAAATAACGTAACTGCACATTGCACCACTCTAACTCACTTTTTGCCAAGTACAGGATCAAATAGCACCTTGAGGCCACTGGGCATCTCTACATAGTATGTAGCATGCCCTAGCCAAGTTGCCCTGATGTTTGAACGATCGGACAGAGGAAGATTGAAGTTGGGAGTGATAACTGGCATCATGTCCGCCGAGACGTCCACTTTACGCCATTCTCCCGACAGTTGAGCCCTGAAGACAAAGCGATGGTCAACGAGAGTTGTTCAACTGCACCTCATTCCGGACTTGTGATGACATACCTTAATATTTCTGTGAACTTGACACGGCCCTCTCCCACAGACGGCCACGGGTTGACGAAATGCCCTTTCACAATATGAGGTTTCGTTTTGGCAGCGTCTGGTGACGTCGACGGCGATGCTACTTCAGAGACAATCATTGGAGATGAAGTTATTTTGTGGGCACTGTAAGGCGAGAACACGGTCCAGTAGTTTAGCGAAGCCAGAGATTTTAGGACAGAAAAGACTGAAGACGAAGATGATGATGATGAGTGTCGCTTTCTGACAACGGAAATACAAACAGCACTCTGGAAAGACCTTGCCTGGCGCACACGACCACTCAGCGTCATTAGGACGAGAGCTGACAGCTGACGATGCTGACCAACACAAATCAGCAAGCAGTTAGAAAAACAAGTTCAAACTTGATTGACTCTATGACACAACACAGTTAAGACCCGACGTCCGCCTTGCTAGCTCAGGCAATGAAATTCGACTGAGATCAACTGAGCTGGCATATGAGAATGAGCGGCCTGGCGGTTTCAGAGTGAACAGAGAACAGGAAGGCTGACGGAAAGGGTAATGCCATTTGAACCAAGGTTTTGACAGTTCATACTTTAATGAGCCGCACGGCTAAATACCCATACAATAACCTTGTTAAGGGATTGACAGCTCTATTTGGCTGCCGCAGTACTTTTTCCCTTGCCCACGAAGGCACGCCAAATTGAACCCTAAACCACCCATTCGGAGACTGAGTCAGCACTCAGCCGGATCGAAGCCACCAGGCAGCACACAGGATTCTGGCAATACTGTTCTTTTCTCTCGGTCGTTTTTGCGCTAATAGCTTACGGCGGCGAGAAAGCCAATTGGCTATTGAATGCTGCTTCATCATCGGCTGATATTGCGGTTCTATCTCCCTCGTCGCTGACGTGGCATTGATCGGCTGGTGCGGTCGTCGTCCTCGCCGGTTTCTAGCTGCGGCTGGGAAATAACTTGCTAGAGTCTCGAGGTGTACAAATACAAATATCAGAATCTACATAACTGTCGTCGCCATGAGCTGTCTTATTCTCAAGTCAACTCGGAGCGCCGCAAGGAATGTCACGATAGCTCGAGTCTCGCTGACGGAAGGGAGGCGCTTCATGACGGGCGGTGTTACCCCGGATCCAGGGTCCCAATCACCACCTTTCGCCAACTTCGCCAGCGTTCCGCGATCATCGGCCGATGCGCAGAAATCTAGCGCTAATGCTAATAATGCTTCGAGGATATCTTGGCCGGACAGTAGTTTTGTGGAAGGTGAGGTTACCCACGAGAAGTTGACCAGAGAGATCACAATGTTCTCGCAACTACCGGAAAATTTCGGCGTCAACCAGCATATCCCGATTGATAATGAGTTGAAAGAGCGATTGAGATCTACACTATGGAAATTTAAGGCTCCTATAAGGTTTGCATTTGCCTATGGGTCGGGAGTGTTTAGTCAGGGTCGGTCGTATCAGGTTAGTCCTTATTTCGGGGCAGTCGTCTTGTTAAATTCGTCCTAATGGTTCGACAGAAAACTAAACCGCAAGTTGACCTGATCTTTGGAGTCACGTACTCGCAGCATTGGCACAGTCTGAACATAACCCAATATCCAGACCATTATTCGTTTCTGCGACGACTCGGCAGTGGCGCCGTCAGTTATGTACAGGATAACTTAGGTGCTGGAGTCTACTTTAATCCATACGTCGAGATAAACGGAATGACAGTGAAATACGGAGTAGTCAGCGTTGACACGCTATGCCGTGATTTGCTGTCGTGGGATACCCTGTATCTATCAGGAAGGTTACACAAGCCGGTCAAGATTTTGCGGGATGACCCGCGCATTCGTCTTGCCAACCAGCGTAATCTTTTTTCGGTGATCCGTACAGCACTACTCCTTCTGCCAGAAAAATTCACGGAACAAGAGTTATATCATACAATAGCTTCTATCTCATATATGGGTGATCCACGAATGGACGTTGCGGCAGAAAATCCGAACAAAGTGAAGAACATCGTGGACAACCAGAAACAGCATTTCCACAGACTGTATGCCCCGCTGACAGATACTCTACCCAATATTCAGATCGCGAGTGGGTATGATGGCGTCTCAGAGACTGTCAAACTGGTGCAGGATATGGATCCTGTTAGACGAGGTAACATGGTAGCCCGGTTACCGTCTTCATTTAGGAAAAGGTTGTATGCAAGATATACGACAGTCCTTGGTGTAGAACCCTCGCAGAATCCTGCTCTGCAATCGGAACCGTCAAGTGATGCGAGTGAGGGAGCGATAAACCGCAGTGAAGGTTCGAAATTTGATCAGATGATCGCAGAGCACCCTGAGCTTCGGGCCGAAGTTGCACGCGCTATTAGACACACCGTAAGTTGGCCGAGTTCTGTACAGAGTATCAAGGGATTAGCCACGGCTGGAGTCAGCAAGAGTGCCAAATACATGGGAGAAAAATTTTCGAAGTGGAGAGCAGGGAAGCAGAGTGAGTCTGAAGAGATGTAGGTTATCACTTCCGCTTCATGAAAATGGTTGTAGGTAGGATTTCGTGGACGAACAAAAACGATTGGGATTCGTTGATACTTGGTAATAGGTTGAGTATTCTGTAAATAGACTATAAGGAGTATAAAATTTCTGTCTGAATTGATACCTCTTTAGATGGGATGGGTGCCAAATTGCCCATAGTGTAGCAAAATTACTTTACAATATGCAGTACAAAACCGTATAACAAATTCAAGCGCTGGCATCTCAGATCCTGTGTTATCAATATCAACGCTTTAGAGCCGCAAAACGTTTGCTTAACTCATCGTAGTCCGGGATTTCTGACTTTTTCGCTGGCGCAGGAGCAGGAGCAGGGGCAGGCTTAATATTTTGACCTTGGAACGTGACGCCAGGTCGAGGATTTTCTGTCGATGCTGCAGCTGGAGCGACACTGATCGGGGGCACAGCTACCTTCTCTGGAGCATTTCCAATGGACGGAAGTTGTAATCCTGTGTCGATGACTCCAATTCCACCACCACCTTCGTCGTCGTCATTGCCTTCATCGGCGAAACTCTTGCGCTCAGCTTCGGGCAAGCCGGACCATGGAATGCGATATGTTCTGGCTATTTCCTCAAGATATGCTGTCACAAGTTCGGTTGACGGCGGCTCAATCGTGAGCTTCTTGTATACTCGGGGTGCAACTGACGTAGCCGGATTTTCTAACGCATCACGAGCGAATTCCTTACCGAATTTAGCGATCAGCATATCCCTTACTTGTAACAGCTCCTTGACGTCCGTCCGGCTTGCCGCGTAGATGATAGACTTTACTGGTTCCTCAAGGCCCGGATCGCATTCGCGGCTATAGGTACGACCTGTTAGCAGAAGTCGATTATCTTTTGCCCGCTGAGGCACGCACCGTTGATCAAGAAGTCCTATTCGAGCCAACAAGAGCTCACAATATAGTTCCAATATTTCCAAAAGTTCAACGTTAATCTCTTGTCGGATAATGTTCTCGATCCTAATTCTCGCACTCTCATCTTTTTCGTTAGACAGTAGTTGTGCGATCTAGTGACAATCATACTCCGTCAGTGGAAGTGTTCTTTCGAGAGATATTTGACTATAAGCTCACATCTCTTCGTTGCTGCTTTGCCAGCGCACTTTCCTTCTGTTGAACATGACGTAATCGACTTATAGATAGTTTTAATTGGATCTTTAGGCGAGTCTAGACCAGAAATCATTAGAATCCTATCATTGATTTCGAAATTAAGTGCTTGTACGCTCAATGGATGTTGTGGCGGCATTGCGGCGATCACTTTTTTTCAATTGCCGTGATTTTCACTTGATTTCAGCTATTGTATGGCGATAATACGAAAGAAAGACAAGGTCGAAACCAATGGTGCTGTATAACAAGCCGCTCGGTGGGGTGGGCACGTTATCGATTAGATTCGTGGCTGACGGCAAGCCAGGGGATTATCGCGCAAAAAATGTATTGATGATCTTTGCTAGCGATATGGCAGCAGCAATTCAAACATTATTTTAATAATATTTTGACCCAATTATTTATTAGTGATCTTTGACCCATATACCAAAATATCGTACAACTCCTTAGAACGCCACGCTAATAAGTTCAATGTATGTACAGTTGCCTGCCCATCGCGCAATTCTTACACATCAACATTTCTTTAAACACTGACACACATATCTTTCCCTACACATCGTGTCTATTGTATTTTACTCTAGCCGTTCAAGGAGCGCTAACCGATCTAAGACAACTTGCTTTGAAGTTTCCTCTATTTCGCCTGCGAGGAATACCTCGTCTAGGATTGCATAAACCTATTTCAGTCAACCGCTAAAATCACAGTTGAATTTTAAATTACCGCAGTTCCCTACCTTGTAGAAATTAAAGACAAGGTCGAGTTCACATACGTTGCCAAAGAACGTATCTAGAACCTCCACAAAAAAATGTATTGCCTCCAAATACGCCAGTTCATTATCATTTGAATCAACGCAGACACAGAAAAACAGACCCGCGTATCGACGGTACACTATTTTGAAATTCCGGAACTAGCGGCGCAATGGATTAGTACAAAGCAAAAACTTGAGATTGTTTATATATGCGTTAATTACCTCCACAAAATTAGACTGGTATTTCTGGTCCCTTGGAGCAATAAGTCTGTGGACTTCACCCTTCAGTTTGACTTTCTCTTCGTCCTGTACATCATAGGTGAGTATTTTCTGAGGCAACCGTCATCATTCTTGTGCAGCTCTGCAACCAATTGGATGAATGATTCGTAAAAAGGTAATAACGTACATCGTACGGAGCGTAATACTTTGCTAGCCTGGTCTTTCCCTGGCGATTCTGAACTAAAATAAACTGCAACATGCTGAATATCCAAGTAAT
The DNA here is from genome assembly GCA_030556285.1 of Lipomyces yamadae. NCBI lineage: Eukaryota > Fungi > Ascomycota > Lipomycetes > Lipomycetales > Lipomycetaceae > Lipomyces > Lipomyces yamadae. The sequence continues at coordinate 151,348 of JAKTPU010000008.1, read as the reverse complement.
ATTAAGAAAGGCATAATAATATCATGGCCAAAGTCTGCCGCGGCTCTTGAAAGGCGAAGGAAGTACAAACCCTAATCCAGAGATGACATAATAATACGAAAGATCCGGAATCGTTAAAAACTAGGTTCCCCATGCCCTGGGCGATAACTGCCAACCGTTTGTGTATCAGCTGTTCAGGTCTGTACAAGTCATCCGCCAGGACCGGGACTGCACTCAATTATCTAACCTCGTCAGCCGGTGTTCTAAATAAGGATTTACCAAATTAATATTGCCGCGTGTGCGGTTTGACGAGGGCTACCTTTAAAGGTGTCATACACGGTGCTATATAATTGTGTGGATATTAACAACGTAGCCACGGAAACACGGCTTGACAGACTCGAACTAGGGGCCTAATGTTCTAATTCTCAAGCTTGTTTTTAGTATCTGAACTGATATTTTTTGAAACTTGCCTGGGCCACTTGAAGTAGCGGAAATACACAACATGCCGTCCGCAGAGTCCGGTGGAACAACTGCGGTTTCGCTACCTCCTCCAACCCAGATCCCCGGTGGAGCCGGTGTCTCAGTGCCGCTACGACGTATTCCTGTAGCAGGGCGACCATCTCCGGAGCTAAACATTCCGCCGTGGTCCGGCAGCCGAAAATCGCCGTCGTCGCGTCCAAAGCTTGACGGTGCTTCTTCTGTCTCATCTGTCTCATCACTCTCGTCATCAGCATCAGACTGTATTGCTCCCTCGACAATGAAAAATCATCCTGATCGTCCACAATTACCGACTGCTGTGAGGTCACTGCCAACTTCTAACGGATCCTCGCCTACGACCACGCCAATGCAGCAGCATTCGCCGCAACGTCACAATAAAGCGAGTAACATTCGCGATATTTTCCCGAACTATATGCTCTCTGCGAGCCGAAGTGCACCGAACCTGGCAAGGCCGTCCTGGTCAGGACTAGTTGATCAAGGAGACTTGGCCATGGAAGTCATCGCACTATATCAGACGGCAGATAGATATGTTCCCCGTGTCCCGTCTGTCGGTGATACTCTTGGTCATGACGTGTCTTCTTCCTCAGGTAGTTCAGGAATGTTGGTTGATGGACAAAACAGCCGTCGCAGTAGCGGAGTGTATCATGAGCCGATTCCAGTGCCCATAAGCAAGACCAATAGAACCGGTACCAATCATGCGACCATTCTCAGCTCGAGTACCGGCAGCGGGAATATGAAACTAGGAACCCTGTCTCCCACCGCAGCGTCCAGACCGCACCCATTGTTTCAGTCCGGAAGTTTTGCTTCGTCGACATGGTCCAATAGGTCGTCTTCTGGTGCCTCGACAGTTGATGCGAGGGACAGGTACGGTTTTAGAAAGCAGTCCCAGTATATTACGTTGCAAGAGTACGATGACTGGTGGCTCAGATACGAAAAGCACTGTCAGAGACGGCAGAGAAAGTGGGAGACCCTCATTCAAGACTGTGGTATTCCGTTCGACGAAGAAGGTGTACCGATTAGCTTCCCCCCCAAGTCGAAGAAAGTGAAGCGCTATATTCGCAAAGGAATTCCAGCGGCATGGCGTGGCTCTGCGTGGTTCTGGTACGCAAGGGGCTATGATTATCTCCGTGATAATTACGGCCTCTATGATAGATTGTGGCAGCAAGGGATGTCCTCACCGCCACCTGATTTGGAATTAATCGAAAGAGATTTGCATAGGACATTCCCTGATAACATCCACTTCCGGAACGCTGAATGGCAGAATGGGTCTGTGCCTAGCACACCGGGTTCTGCTGCTTCATCAAAATCAAATACATCTGGTCGAAGGCAATCAATTGTACCTGAGATGCCAATTGTTCAAGCGTTAAGGCGAGTGTTATTGGCATTCTCACTCTATGTGCCAAAGACCGGGTACTGTCAGAGCTTGAATTTTGTGGCTGGACTGTTGCTGCTGTTTATGGACGAAGAGAAGGCTTTTTGGATGCTGGTTATCATTACACAGAAATATCTTCCAGGAATGCATGAGATCAACCTTGAAGGAGCCAATGTCGATCAAGGAGTGCTTATGATGTGCGTCAAGGAGTCACTGCCAAGAGTCTGGAATAAGATTGGTGCCGGACTAGATGGGTTCCACCAGGACGAGATGATAATGCGATTGCCGCCGATCACGTTATGTACGGCTGCGTGGTTTATGAGCGGGTTCATTGGCGTTCTGCCGATCGAGAGCGTCCTTCGTGTTTGGGATTGTTTTTTCTAGTACGTTAACTTTTTACGGTATGGCCGCTTGCTGAATTCTAATCGATAATCTAGTGACAATTCAAAAGTCTTCTTCCGCATTGCGCTCACGATCTTCAAATTAGGAGAATCACAAATTGATGGCATGAGAGATCCAATGGAAGTATTCCAAGTTGTACAAACGGTCCCTAAGCATCTTTTGGATGCCAACGCTCTTATTCAAGCATGTTTTAGGCGTCGTAACGGATTTGGTCATATCTCTCAAGATGAGATTAACGAGCGAAGAAAATTTGTAGCTGAAAAAAGACGACACAATGCTTCAGCCGCTGAGGGACCAAACGGAGAGGTCTTGCTATATAGCGGTGCGGTGGAAAGCTCTGATATTAAGTATCTCCCACGCGCAAATATGTCATCGAGGTACAGGCATTACGATGTGATTACCGGGACCTATCAGTCGAAGAGCAACTTTGGCAAGCGTATGCAATTACTGCGTATGGGATCTACGAATTTGCTATCACTTCATGCTAGAAACGATTATTTTGGTACCAGCCACAGCGAAACGAAACAACAGTCTGGAGAGGGTGATGAAAGTTAGACGTTGCATCAAGAAGCGTGAATGATGTTCGTATTATGCATGGAATACTCGCAGCTCGACATATCACTGAACCTACAAGAATGGTTTTATTGTACGATAGTTGTTACTATTACTGAATAAACACTTTGTGGAGGACATGGGGAGTTAATGTTTTGATTTTAGTATTGAGTGGTTTGTGAGTTTGTGCATCAAAAGTGCTGACATGTGTATTAATGACTTTGGACGGAGGCTTGGAGAACAACATACTTTGGGAACATATCGCAGACTTGTAGGAAATGGGATATTTTGTAGTAAATAGAATATTTTCTTCTAAGTTATTCAACTTTTGCCGAACTAATGTTATCATCAAAACCCATGGATGTATATTCTGCAGTGGCGGTTCAATTAGGACAAAATTGGATCTGAAGACGGTTAACTGACCTACTCTATATCTCTGCTACAATATCGCAATATAAGTTACCGATTGTCCCCTGAGCACACGAGCAAAGAGGAATGGTCGATTGGCTTTGAAGTCTGAAAGCCGCATGGGAGATCGGGGTGGGAACGTTACTTTGCGAAAGCATGTACTTGTAAGTGAAGACACTGACTGGCATGGCATATTTAGAGGGCGAATCGGTGAGGAAGCTCGTATCCAGACCGCTTAGCAAGAGTATTATTAGGATTTATTATAGAACATTGCAAGCACAAGCTGGACATAGGGACTCTAAACGTAAACCAAACAAGGAAAATAACGTCATAGCCACCAAACTGAAAACATAACTTCCGCTTAGTATCCATCTAATTTCTGTACTTCACGTCGCTATTATTATCACTTCCGTAGATATCTCTGACCGTCGGCAACGCGTACGCTCCTTCTTCAATGCCACCTTTCTGCTTGGCACTCGCGGCGACGTGACGCGCATCAAGGGCAACACATATTACGATAGCCGCAGTTGACTGTAACAAAAACGCAAATGCTGCCCAACCCATTGCGTCCATCTTCTTGCCGAGGGTCGCGGAAACTGCTTCAGAAGTCGAATTGTACACCACCGACGCCAAAGTGTTACTATCCCATTAGCTATGGTCCCCTCAGGAGTCGGAAACTGTAAAAATACATACGCAGAGACATGTGTCCAACTAATACCCATTCCCCACAGTATAGTTGCCACAATACAACTCCACAGTGTCGTCGAGTTCAAGATACTGGCGTACCACGACTCCGGATCCTCGATAACCATTCTGGCACATGCGGCCAAAAAGGCTATACCAACGAATACCAAACTGGATAAGATAAGGGTTGGATGAATGATCTGTTCCGACACGAGCTCTGCGAGAGATAAAAGATCGACTGTCGTGCCAGAAGAAGTTTTCACGGACTGGTAACCGCCCAGCACAGTTGTATTCGTTAAGGAAGTGCATGTTATTGTCGAGTTACTTGTTGCACAAAGACCGTAGTATCCAGATTGGACTGAGATGGTGTGGTTAGACGACGAACTGACGCTGAACTTAACCGCGTACACCGAGGAGTATGCTGACCCGCTACCCGTGGATCCAAGAACTGAAAACACTAGCCAGCATTATTAGGCTAAACTGCAATATCATATTAAGTAAGTCAGACTTGCATAGCAGAAAAAATGTAATGAAGAAATAGACAACGATGAGAGCTCTCAGAAACCGGGTCGGCTGACCGGGCTTACTGGAATCAGTAGATAGGAGTTTCTTAACGAGCCAGAAAATCATTTTAAACGTAGGCTTTTGCGCAGATGACACAGATGGGGCGGTTCAAGATCAATGGGGATAATGACGGGCAACTGAGAGGTGAAATAAATATCAATTGCCAAAGCCTCAATTCACAGTGAAACATCGCAAATGTCCGGAAACTACTGAGGCACAGCTTGCTCACTGACAGACACAAATTTCCAGAAACAGTAAGATTATATTAGTGGTATTCAGGCTCGTCCGCGCCGTGTTGGGGCCATATTCTTATGGCGTAATGTGGTACGCAGGACCATCGTCTTGTATCAGACAGGATTCGGCGCGGTCTCCCAGGACCTTTGGCTCAGGGGTTGGGTCCTCAAATGACAAAAACAATACTTATTGTGACGCACAACTATTCAGAGTCAGTTTCAATCTATTAAAGGTATGACTACCCAGCCACTGGACCAGCTCTCTGACAGCTCGACGACATTTCTCAGACCGTACCTACCACAGTCAGCGCCATCGGATCGCCTCTTTGTCACGTTAACATATGCAGCTAGTCTGGACTCCCGCATAGCCGTTGGCCATGGTCAGCGCACTTATCTGTCAGGTCCAGAATCAAAGTGTATGACGCATTACCTTCGTGCGCATCATGATGGAATTCTTGTTGGCGTAAATACGCTACTGGCAGATAATCCATCCCTGAACTGCCGATACCCAATGGCAGGAAAGTCATATGTTGAGGCTTCTCCACGACCCATAATCATCGATCCGGTAAGCGCTCTAAATGAGGCTCGTGCGACTACATTGGGCGACTTTACTGAAGACTGCACAGACATTTCGATGCAAGATGGGGGGTAGCTCGAACATGATGATGGCAGCGGCTAACAAGATCGGCAAGGAACCATGGATTTTAGTTTCCTCACAATGGCTTCAGTCGGTATCACCGACCGATTTAGGGCATATCCAATTCCTTGAGGGAATGGGCGCGAGAGTTATACCGATTACTGGTCTACAGTCAGACGATAGAAACGCATCGTGGGCTGCAATCTTAGAATCGTTAAAACAGCTCGGGCTACGCTCGCTGATGGTCGAGGGTGGGGCGCAGGTTATAAATGATCTGCTCCTGACGACGGTGAATGACGTAAATCGAACGAAAATTTCGCCCGTTGATGTAGTTATTGTAACAATTGCACCCGTGTATCTCGGTAAGAACGGAGTGGAGGTCTCACCAACAACCGCAATTGATCGTTTGTACGATATCACATGGGAAACGTTCGGACGCGATATCGTGATGGCGAGTTTCAATAACAAGTCTCGACTAGACCCTTGACTGTGCGATTCGATTGAATGCAGTTAACAATATATTAATCTGTTTCTCTAATGCCTCTAGTTCCCATAACGCATTACAAACTTGTCGACAAGGACTTATCTAAAAATTTGCTGTTCCATACTGCACCAAATATGGTCCATTTTTGTATTCCTTCAGAAGACAAACGGAATTAGATTCCAATTTCCCTCGACTGAGTGAGCTCCGAATTTTTTGATGTAAAACTTGCGACTTTGTTCCGCCGAGGCGGCCAGATTGACTGCAGTCCATACGACTACAGATATAGTCGCTGGCGTAAAACCACATATCCACGCTATGGCCCAATATATGACAACTTCGGCTGAGTAGTGAGGACAAACAAGGTATTTGAACAACATTGTCGGAGGGGGCGGTGAGTATTTCTTCAATTTAGACAGCTGACCATGCGCAGCATACTGAGCGAATGCCGCCAGTAGATAGATAATAATGGCAATCTTAGGAACTATCTCGTCCTTGTCTTCGATAGCCAGGGTGTCTAACGCGTCACTCCATGTAGAGGTTGTCGCGGCAACATAGAATAAATGGCCGACAATGTAATGGCCACCACGCATTCGTGCCGTCTCACTCATCTTCTCAACGAATGCGCATTCAAATAATCTTCGAAAACACTGCAGGGCGATGATGGTAGTTGCAGTTTTCGCACGAGTGTATGATACATTAACTTCGCGCCAGCTAAGAATTAATGCCGGATGAGTGCCGAGGAGCCACGTAAGCATCTTCGTCAGAAAATCATCCATATGAATCAAGCAGCGAACTGGAAAGGTAGCCGCGCCGGTGTGGCCGAGATACAACATGGCTGAAGCAGACGCGGATAATGACAATCCCAGGACGTAGAAGTGACTGAACCACCGTTTCGGCACTGTGAAATTAAGCAGCTTGAGGATGGCATTAAACACAGATTCCGCAAGAGATTTGTTTGAAGTTGAAACTGGTGTAGTTAGCTCGAGGGTCTTGCCGTACTGGAGCAGATAGCCCAGGTCGGGCACGAATCGAGAAACAAGGACAGAGGATGTGAGGGCGTACAAGATTAGTTGGACAAAAAATGACAGGACATGCATTTTGCCATCGCTCTGAGAGACAAAGGTTATAAGATGAACATGCCAAACTGGTTGGTCAGCTCAATTCGTTAAAATTGCCCACATTACGTTGCAACTGATTGTGGAGATTCAGGGGTTGATTATACCTTTGCCCTAAGGTTTAGTCCTTGATTGCAAGGTAACTACAGGTTCATGAAAGAGCGGTCAGAACTGAACTCATTGACGTTACTGCGTTTAATCCCTAATAGACATGTAGAGGAAGACGCGACACCGAATTCTCCCCAAATTCATAGAAAGATTGAGCGACAAAATAAAAGTTTTGGCCTAGCTAACTACGAATATGGCGGCCCAAGAACACAACTTCTGTCCAGAACACCACATCGTCATTTATCAACTGGAAATATAGATTAAACTGTTGGTAAAAAAAATTTCAGCTTGTTTATGTCCTTAAATGAATACGGTAAAGCTGGCTAGACGTCTTGTTTGCATGATGCTGGCGCATCGATGTGGCTGATTGGCGTCGGATTTTAGACGATGTTGCCATCCACGCTAAACCTCAATAGCACTATTACTAAGTGGGTTAGGGTACGATTACGCGATTGCGAAATTCGAATTCGCAAGCACGCAACAAAACGCACAGTAGCTTGCGACGGCCTGATTGGAATTTGATAGAAATGGACTGTGGGTGGACAAATCTGCCGTAAACCTAGCGCAATCGGTGGAGTTCGTCTACTTGAGTAGTAGCAATGCACGCTTGTATTAATAGCCTTGCCTTCGCACTTCACCATGGTGGATATCTCCATATACTGAAGTCACGACAAACCACTGCCACTGCTCTCCAATATGTCGAACTCGTTCGCCACTATTCAGTCAATTGCAGCGTCCACGTTCCGCAGTACCCGGGACAACAGCACAACTGTTGAGAAGGACGAAACTGGCCGATTAGTACTTGCTGGTGACGCATTTCAGGACGCTTCGTATCCGAAGTACCTTCCTACATGGGATACCACAGAGCACTATGAGCCACTGACTCCGTTCCAATTCGTAGACCCTGGCACCCGTGCTGATCCAGAATTTCCTAACTTGTTGTCCAAGGACAACGAATTGCTGGAGGTCAAGAGATTGACACCTAAGTTCGGCACAGAAGTCCGTGGAGTTCAGCTGTCTCAGCTGTCCGATGCGGGCAGGGATGAATTGGCCCTCCTCGTCGCCCAGCGAGGTGTCGTTGTCTTCCGTGAACAGGATTTTGCTGATCTGCCTATTGAAGACGCTCTGAAATTCTCATCGCATTTTGGTCGCAACCATATTCACCCCACTTCAGGTGCTCCTAAGGGCCACCCAGAAGTCCATCTAGTCTATCGATCCAAGAACGACTCAGTCTACGACTCCTTCTTCCAAGATCACATCTCTTCTATTGCCTGGCATTCTGATGTCACCTACGAACTCCACCCCCCAGGGACAACTTTCCTTGCCATACTCGACGGGCCCGAAACTGGTGGCGACACCATCTTCGCCGACACAGTAGAGGCATACAATCGGCTGTCCCCAAAATTTCGGGAGATGCTTACTGGTCTTGAAGTCCTTCATTCTGGCGTCGCTCAGGCACAGTCTTCCCTTGGTCAAGGCGGTATTGTCCGCAGAGACCCCGTTGAGACTTTTCACCCTCTGATCCGGCAGCATCCTGTGACTAAACAGAAGGCTCTCTATGTCAATCCGCAGTTTTCTCGCTACATCAAAGGTCTGAAACGCGAAGAATCCGACGCAATTCTCAACTTCATCTACGATTTCATCTCGAAAAGCGCGGATATCCAGGTCCGCGCGTCATGGGAGCCCAAATCTGTTGTTGTTTGGGACAACAGGCGAACTCTCCACTCTGCCCTGCTAGACTGGGCGTCCGGCGAACGGCGACACGCTTTCAGGTTGACTCCTCAGGCAGAGAGACCCACAGAAGACTGGGACGAGGCTGCGAAGAAAGCAAAAGGACATAGCAACTAAAATGGTCATAAGAGAGGTTTCACATATTTGGGGACTTTGGTGTAAATATTACGGCGTTGTATGTAGTTAGATTAATTAGATCCTCTTGCATATTGCAAAACGCGAACTGTTAGCCCTTGCTGCTTTGCACCTATAGCACGAGAAGGTTAGGGTTATTCAAAGACGGTCAGACCCCCGGGGCATACCCCTTCATCCCCAATACAACAAAAGGCCTGGTATCTTGCCCATGAATCTCTTAAGAACGATAAAGAGCTAAGTATTAGAGCTGCAGCGAAGACCTACAACGGGTCTTTCACGACCCTCTACCACCGATGTATCGGCCGAACTGCACGACGCGACACCTCCCCCTATTCACAGAATTTTTACAAAACTAGAAGAGGACGCTCTTGTTGAGCACATCCTCGAACTAGCGGCGCGATCATTTCCGCCTAGGCTTAGTGGTGTGGAAGATATGGCTAACCGACATGCTTCACGAGCGCGAGGCGCCACGCGTTGGTAAGAACTGGGCCTCCAACTTCGTACGGCGCGGTCCAGAGCTCCGTACACGTTTTTGTCGCAAATACGACTACCAGCGAGCTAAATGCGAAGATCCCAAGGTGATTCGCGAGTGGTTTGAGCTAGTACGGAATACTAAGGCCAAATATGGTATCTTGGATGATGACATCTATAACTTCGACGAGACCGGGTTTATGATGGGCGTTATCTCTACCGCTATGGAGGTCACCACCTCGGAAGGCCATGGAAGGGCCAAATTAGCACAGCCTGGAAACTGGGAATGGGCAACTGCGATCCAAGGTGTGAATTCTCAAGGCTAGGCAGTCCCGCCGTTCATTATCCTCGACGGCAAGTATCACTTGGCCAACTGGTACAAAGAATGCGACCTTCCGTACGACTGGGTCATCGCCACCACTGATAATGGCTGGACGACGAATGAGAAGGGCCTGGAATGGATCAAACATTTCGATAAGCATACCGCAGCTCGTACGAAGGGCACACATCGTCTGTTAGTCTTGGACGGCCGCGAGAGTCACCACTCGACTGCGGTCGAGCTCTATTGCCAGGAGAACAAGATTGTCACACTTTGTATGCCTCCACATTCGTCACACTACCTTCGGCCACTCGATGTTGGGTGCTTCGGGCCCCTGAAAAAGGCGTACGGTAGCCAGATCGAAGAGCTAGTGATGTCAATGTCAAATGTTACCCACGTGACCGACCGCGGTCAAGATTCATTCCTCTATGCATTCCGTGCGCTCTCGTTGCCTCTATGACCGAGTCAAATATACAACCTCACCGCCTGGCACCCCCGAAGTTTGGGTCTCTAAGACGCCACAAAACACTGTAGAAGCAACTGCACAGTCTAAACCTATCAAGACTCGCATTTCGAACCATCAAAATAGCTCTCCAACGTCATGCTTGACGCGGTGTACCAATTTGCAATGGGGACGCAGGCAATTATGCATCGGATGTCCCTCTTAGAGGCGAAGAACTCGAGATTACGGAAGGCCAACGAAGCGCTTAGCAAGCGCCGTAGAGCAAAAACACGGGTACAGCTTGGAGGAGCGCTTACCGTAGAAGATGCACAAGATCTACTGGACCAGAAGGTGAGCAAGTACAGCAGGAAATACGACAGAATGGGCTTCCGTCGGAAGGGGAAGGTACCACGGTGCGGCACTGTGGCAAATTCGGGAAGACCGGTCATAATGCACGAACCTGCTAGAAATCTCTGAAGAAGAGAATTCTGGGTAGTTTTAGTTGAACTTTCGATGCGGTGGTAATATAATATGGGTTAGTTAATGGTAGTACGTAGGTGGCGGAAATGTCCTAACTCGGGCTGAGCAAACTCGCCCAAATTCCAGAGTGAGGGAGACCGCTGAGGCTTGCCTCCTCGTCATTCTGGTCTTTGGGCCAGATGGTGTGCAAAGACGGCCATCAGATTCGGGGGTGGTTTTGTTCTTGCAAGCAAGTGAATGTGTTTAGCATCCCCTGACAGGGTAAATATATAACCCTAACCTTTTCGTTCTTAGGTGTAGGGCTCCGACTATATTGTTTAACTGTTGACCTCTCACAAGACACCACAATTGCCCGCAGCAAATTTGACTAATCTGACTCTCCGTCCTCCGAAATCTACCAGCCCGAAGGAGTCGCTACAACATATCTCTTCGATATCGGCCGCTGTATTGCTAAGTCCGCCCCGGCGTTGCGGTCCGAAGACCGCCGGTGCCGAGTGATGCACCAAGACTTCCTGCACGGCCACCATGACAATCCCTACTGCCAAAAATATGATGACGACAATGGCGCATTCCACAATCGGGCCGGGCGGGTATGCAGTGTCTGCGCAGATAAGCAGTGACGGAGAAACGAGATCGACTTCACCAGAAGACTCAACCGCTGGTCGCCTTCGAAAAGTTGCCTGTGTGGAGTGTCGTCAGCAGAAGGTAAGTTGTTGAGCTTATAAATCGTTCTGTACAATCGGTTAGCTAACTGTGGAGTCTAGGTTAAGTGTGATGCATTTCAGAGAGATCCTGAAGCGTGCACACGGTGCGTTAAGCGTAACCTGCCATGTTCCATCAAAAGCGACTTCAAGCGGACGTATAAGAGAGCGTAAGCCAAATAGCGATTCCAAATACGGTATTGGGTTTCTAAAATGCATTTAGGCGCTTAGCTGCTGTTGAGAAAGAGGTGGAGGAGCTACGACGATCTTTGGAAATGCAGAATTCCGAGCAAGACATGGTATCACGCACACTGCTCGATCTCGCTCGCGGAAATTCAACGTCAGGGTCTACTGCGGTATCCAGTCCGGCCACAGCAGCTGCGAATATTCCTAACGTAACAACTGGGCCTTTAATGAACAGCTCGGTTGTAGTTACCGATGGATCACAAGTTGTGGGGCCGGCACCTAAGTCCGCCTTGCGAGAGATCGAGAATGCGACTCCTCCGAAGGCAGCTGCATATGGACAACACTTCCTCCGACTCAGCGGGCACATTCAAGAAGGACATTCACAGTCACTAGGTAAAGGTATTACATTGTCACAACCCGCTTCATTTCAGATGATAGATCAATTTGCGCAAGACAAATCCTTTGATCCCAACGTACATACGATTACACCTCGAACACTCGAAGGCTTTACCGTGACAAAGGACCAAATTATTGGACTCTTTCTCGAGTTTCAATCAAATTATCATCCGTACTTACCCGTCGTCGACCTCGCCAAAGGCCCAGACGCCATTTACATTAAGTCGGATCTTTTATTTTGGATAATCTTGGAAACTGCTTCCCGCATATACTCAGACGTTTGTCTTTTTCCAATCCTCTCGTCGAAAGTAAAAGAACTCGTTGCTCGACAACTCAACTCGCCGCTCAGGACAGCTTACGATGTTCAAGCGATTCTAATATTTACGGTATGGCCGCCGCCATCTGGTTCCCTAAGTTCAGACCCGAGTTGGAACACTTGCGGATTGGCTATGTTTAATGCTGTAAAGCTCGGACTTCACTGCCCAGGTAAGACACAGGATTTTGGCCGAGTCAAAGTTAGTCCTATGGTTTCAGAGACAGAGGAGCAAGTGAAGACTTGGGTTGCGTGCAACATCGTTGCGCAACATCTCTCGATGGCGCTCGGTTATCCCACTTTCAGCATGTATGATTGGGCAGTGACCAATTCTTACCGGAGGGAAGGGTTTATTTCCATGCCACGGGATCTGAAAATTCAGGTCGAGCTGGCAAAATTCTGCGACAAGATGGTTCGGCTTCTAAATCGAGATTCTCGTGACATCTGCGGAAACGTGGACTCACAGACCCGCCGTACTGTTATCCGGGTTCTAGCCAAAGAACTTGATGAAATCGAACTCAGCTTGGAAGTCGCATCCAACATTTGCAAATTTTTAATTCTCGTCACGAGAACTCAGTTATACGCTTACGCGTTTCTAGACGAAGACTTGGAGTCAAACACGGATGCTCTGACGTTGGCGTACCAGGTTGCGATCCAAACAATTTCATTCGCGGAGACTTTGGATGTGAGCGCAATACCTGATGGGAAATATTCAAAGCTACTGTATCTTCCAACTTATATAGAATTGGATATCGTCGTGGCAGCCTTCATTATTCTGAAATTACAGTTTTCTTCCTTGTCAGAGACATTAGACGTCGAATGTGGCAAACGTCATTTTGCCAGTGCAATCGCGATTATGCGAAAATCGTCTATAAAAGATAGCGATTTCCCTATTCGCGTATCTACGATCATGTTTCAGCTTTGGAAGCTACACAGCAAGGACAGGCTGGATGCGATTCGCGATGGACGGCCGCAATACATCTCGCCTCGTCTTACACTCCGGTCTAGAATGGCAGCGAGCGTGTTGTTTGATAGTATTTGGGTATGGCGTGAACGATACGGAACGTTTCAGGTGCAACCCGCCGGCGCTGGACAGGGGCAACATCATCCGTTGCAGCCACATCCGCAACAAGTGCTGCAACACCAACCTCCAGGACAGCAAGTCCCAGTCTCTAAAATCCAGTCGCCGAGGCTGCAAGCAAGGCGAGGTCCGAGCGGGGAGCCGGAGCTGCGCAATGCGAGAGGTGTTATGGCATTGTTGGATAACACGACCACTACTTACGACCCTTCATTCGAACAGCAAGATCCGCCGCTGCCATCTCCTCTAAACGAGATTTCAATTCCTCAGCCTGTGATGCCATTGGCTCCAGGTGCTGCGCAGCAGCACCAGCATTTGCCGTCCATGGGAGCCGATGAGCTTGTCAATTATCTCGATAATGAGGCGGTCGCATTTGATCATTTATATCTAGATTGGCAGGAAATGGGTGTTCTGTGGGACGATATTAATCTCTTCATGGGACTGACTGATGAAGAGTCAAGGGGAAATGTGGTGGGATAGAACTATGACAACGGTGTGGCCAATCCATGGAGTTATAAAGAGTTATGCAGTTATAAGTTTTTTTTGGGTTTGTGGCATGTATTGATTTGGAGTTTAGAGGGGTGTGTTCATATTACATTCTGCCAATAACAGGTTCATGACAATGTTGACTGCGATAAAAGATTAAGTAGCGTTGTGCTAGATGCAGCACTCAGAAGCTGCGTTGTATGATGAATAGAGCTTAAGAGTGTAATTGATTCAGTCTGAGCTTCGCTAGATGCTTCAGGCGCAACGGAAAGGCCGTAGTGTCTTCGTCTATTAATATGGCTGTTTCTCCTACATCTGAGAGATTTTGTGTCCGAATTTAGGTGGCAAAGTCGAATTGATGAACGTCTCTGTTAGAAACCACCATACAATTTTGCAAATATAGTTCTATTAAGACTTTTGTTTTTTAGCCGGGACCAATTTCAATCAAGACTTCAGATCAATTTATTACCACCATTATTTGGCGCAATGTAAGCTGGCGTGATGCGGAGTGTCAGATCAGTAGGACTCGATGTATATTTTGCAATATTTTCGGAACTTGATGAGCCTGCTTCGTTGGTATGATCTCGATATCTGTCAGTCTGTAGGTCACTAGTAAAACGTTTCTTTTAATTGTTGATATGCCAGCTTATTGTGGCAACGGCTCTACTATCATGATACTGCCCAAACACACAGGAATCTACTTGTTAGCTAAGGCTGTGTCGAATGCGGACATCCGCGCAATTTGACCCTATCCGCCAAACAGTCCTATCAGCTATCAACTGATGAACTCTTAGACCTCGGGACATGATGACGTTAGCCATATTTTTGCAAAGATATATAATGATTCTCACCAGCCCTTGAAAATATTGAAACTTAAATGTGGGACCTCGAAAAGCCGCCAAAAGTTTCTTTTTTTGTAAAGAGTGCCTGCGCGTCATCTGTGGGTGGCGGACAGAATTAGTGTAAACGAGAGTCAGGGTCATCAGTCCGACCGGGTTGATCCTTACGCTTATCCAGGACAATGATCTGTGACCGAAAAGGCAGAGCACACAAACTTCGCTTTTGTGGGAGACTGCTGTTCAACAACTTTCAGGCATGCATGGTGAACGCCACCAATGGTACATACTTGCTGGTCGTGGATGTTTATAACAGATAGACAGTACGTGATCAGCATGCGGAAAAAGGAATTTCAAGCACTAAATATTTGAGTATTCGCATAATGAAGGTGTTCTCTATCGTGCTAAATTTGCATCAGATAATACCCTGAGTCGGTCATCGTTTCTGACGACCTCGATTTCCCAGATGTCGTGCCAAAGTGGCCCAAGTCCCGATGAATGCTTTGGCAGATGGTTTCCACAGACGATCAGTCGACTCTGTGGATGGTCACAGCAGTAAAAAAATACGTCACGAAACTGTCGACACTTAATTTAGGTTCCCTCGAAAGTTCCCTCGAGATAGTTAACTCCTGAATTCGGCTCGCAAGATCCGAAAGTCAAATGTGGCGTTGTCTTGGCTTAGCTCAACCGCTATCGGCCCGACACCGGCCGAGGTACAAACATCAGAAGTTTGTAGTCTTTTTCTGGCCTTCGAAATGCTGCTGCTCCTAAATATAATTGAGAGCCTCCGCCCTCGTAGTCCCCAGTGGTCGTGTGAGTTGCACTCATTAACCTCACGCGTCCACTGGAGGATGAAGAAATTCGTGCGACATACTGACGTACATTGGGAACTATATAGTATCTCTTTAAGTCAGTCCGTGAACAATTTGAAATAACGATGTCGCATAGTTCATTGGTGGCACCACCACTGGCGACCGAGATATCTGCTCGGTCGCCAGAACCAACACATACGGAAACTGCGGATCTAGAAGCTGGAGCTCAAGTTACCAATTCGGTGTCCCAGGTGCCGTATACAGTTTTCTCTCTCTCGCACAAACGCGCCATTTGTGCAGCGGCTACATGTGCGGCAATGTTCTCACCACTAGCAACAAATATCTATTTTCCTTCCATTACTCTCATTGCGTCAGACTTACATGTCACGGTGGAGATGGTTAATATTACAGTCACGACATATATGATCTTGCAGGGTATTGCACCCACAATTTGGGGCTCATTCGCGGACGTGCTGGGCCGGAGGCCGATATACCTGATGACAATTACCGTCTTTGTGCTTGCAAACTTGGGCCTGGCATTACAGCATTCGTATGTAGGACTTCTCGTCCTTCGAATGTGTCAGTCCGCCGGTTCATCTGCGACAGTCGCAATCGGAGCGGGTACAATTGCGGACGTTAGCGCACCAGCAGAACGTGGATTTTACATGGGCTTATATTCGGCTGGTGTCATGGCGGCTTTATCAATCGCACCTGTGATTGGTGGCGTATTGTCAGATGCTTCGTACGGATGGCGCGCATCTTTTTGGTTTTTGTTTGCAGCCGGGTCAGCTCTGTTATTAACACTGTTTGTGTGGATGCCCGAAACAGGGAGAAATATTGTGGGCAACGGCAGTATTCGACCACGAGGGATCAACATGTCGCTTCTCGACATGCTATCCCGCCGACGCAAACACGAAGAGCATCCGCAATCTAGAGCGACTACCAAGAAGACACTGAAATCCGCAAACCCACTACATTTGCTTACCATCCTCTCGCAGAAAGACGTCGCCCTAGTGCTGTTGGCCAACGGTTTGATCTACACAGCGTTTTACTGCATTACGGTTGGCTTCTCCTCGCAAATGGGAGCCATATACAACTTAACGACACTGAAAATCGGGCTATGTTTCATTCCATACGGGGCGGGCTGCACGATTGGCAGCATTGTCATTGGCAGTCTTCTCGACTACGAATTCCGCATTTTCGCGCGCAAGTCAGGTTACGGTGACGGTCGCAACATCCGGCAAAACCCCGATTTCCCAATCGAGCGAGCGCGGATGACGTCGGTCTGGTACCTCGTCGCCATTACAGCGGCCGATACACTCGTCTTTGGCTGGACTTTCCGTGCCAACATCTCTCTGGCTGTACCGCTTGTGCTATTGTTCATCAACGGTTTCACTATAACGGGATTTTTCACATTCGAGCAGGTGCTGCTCGTGGATCTGTATCCGCAGGAGTCGGCATCGGTCACTGCTGCCAATAATCTGGTGAGATGCTTGCTAGGTGCGGCAGGATCTGCAATCGTGGATCGTGTGATTAGTGCGATTGGCATGGGATGGACCTATACTATCGTGACTGCCATGGTGCTGCTATCCATTCCGCTCCTTATCGCTGAGCTTCGATATGGACAGAAATGGCGAAAAGCTCGAATCGATAAGATTCAAGGTATCTCAATAGACGAAGCCGTCGAGGATAAATTGGCCGACACGAAAAATGGCGACTGCGGCGAAGGTGAAATTGATAGTGGCGTGATTGAACATAGCGATATGCACGTCAAGGAGGCTGAGAAGTCATGAGTTTTGGTGTAAATAATTGGAAGGCGTTCCTTTGGCATTTACAGCGGATAGATGGGGGATAACCGTGGAATAGATTCCAACTGTATAATAGCATAAATTTTGGCATTTGGCATTAACTTAGATTAAAATAATGATTAGTTCCCAATTCTATTAACAAGTTATTACCCACAATTTCAACCAAACTTATCGTCTATCCAAAGTCGAATGCAAAACATGTTCCCTCATCAACATCGCCATTGCCGCAGTCGCTACGCCAAGCACGCAACACAAAACAAATACAGCTCTGGACGCGTCCAAATACGCTTCTCGGACAATAGGAATTAAATATGACGGCAGTGTCGACACTTCGTCAACGCTCTCTAGGATCCGATTAATGACAGACTCCGCCTCGGAGCCGAACACGCGTCTTCTGAGTGAAGACCCAAGTACATTTTGAAACACACTGGATGCGATGGCCACGCCAAGAGTGGAACCGGTGCCGCGAAAACCATACTGGATTGACGTCGTCACGGCCTGGAATTCGTGAGGAACCGCGGCAATGAGTGCGATTAAAGTAATTGTTAGCAAGGAACCATACGAGGCTCCCGGAATGAATGTGTAGAAAATGACTGCAGACATGGATGTGTGGAGACCAAGAGTGCAGATAAGTCCTGTTCCGACGATATATAAGAAAGCTGATAACAAGGCAAGCCTGTAATACTGTCCCGTCTGTCGCATATATATTCCTGAACCAAACGATCCCACGGCCACCCCTACGAAGTTCGAAACTAAGCTCGATCCGGCTTTGGTTTCGGACACGTCGCGGACAGCGACAAAGTAAAGGGGAATGTAGAAGAGAAGGGCGTACACTGACATCG
Source organism: Lipomyces yamadae (assembly GCA_030556285.1). Lineage (NCBI taxonomy): Eukaryota > Fungi > Ascomycota > Lipomycetes > Lipomycetales > Lipomycetaceae > Lipomyces > Lipomyces yamadae. The sequence goes on along the minus strand of JAKTPU010000008.1, from coordinate 133,276 downwards.
TCATGAACCAGTTGCAGAACGCTGCTCCAAATATCGTGCGGTCTTTAAGGAGCTGTACCGGGATGATTGGTTCTCGGGCGACGCGGAGCTCAATATAGATGTACAATGCTAAGAGACCACCGGATATTGCCAGCGAAAAGAGTACCAGAGGGTGTGTCCATGGAAGCTGATTACCACCCACAGATACCGCGAACAAGAATACAACCAACCACAAGACAAGAGTTCCCGCGCCGGCAATATCGACCCGTGCGAGTAATCGTTCCTCTCTAGCAAATTCCGTCTCACCCTCGACAGCCTCGTCATCTGACAAATAATGGTCCTTTGCCGGTAAATCAAGAACAAACCAAATCGCAAATGTCGACACAATAGTCAGTGGCACTTGTAACCAAAACGCCCACCGCCATCCAAACACCGCCGTGACTGCACCCCCAAAAATACCACCCAGGGCAGCCCCGGATCCGAACATAATGTTGCCAAATCCTTGAAGCACACCTCGTCGTCGTAGAGGTACCAGGTCTGAAAGTGTAATTGTCGACAAGGCCGTAAGACCGCCGCCTCCAATACCGGCAACCACGCGTGCAAAGACAAGAAACCACAGGTTCGTGGCCATTGCACAAGCAATGCAGCCGATACCGAACGTAATCTATTATATTAGCAAGAACGGCTTGAAATTCCGTTAAGTGTAGCTCACATTGCTAAATAACAACCCGGGTTTGCGACCAAAGATGTCCGTCAGTTTCCCATACAGTGGCTGAAATGCAGCACACGCAATCAAATACGCTGTGGCAATCCATGACACGTTCCTGAAGCCATCGAATTCAGAGGCTATATGCGCCAGCAAAGTCGCCACTATAGTACCATCTAATGCTGCCAGGAATACACCAATATACAGTGACAAAAATACTATAGTCAGCTGAGTCGTGCTGAGCTCGCCAGGTCTGCTCGATGCCGATGGAGCGATGCCTCTGGTCGAGGAACCGAGTGAGGCTGTGAATGACGAAGTTCGCGAAGATAATCCCGATACAAACGGATTGGGAAGCGTTGCATGGGTTTGAGCAGGTAATAGTGGTTCCGTGACATCGTCAATGTCGCCATCGTCAACTATGACTGCATCCTGTTTAACGACCTCTGGAGAATGTGTCGAATCTCCTGGAATTGTCTGTTCTACCATTCTCGTAGCACGTCCCGACTACAAACGATAAGACATGAAATCCACAAATACCGATAATCCCGGTGGTTTCAATCATCCAACCCTAACCGTGATTTGCATTTCACGGGACATGGACATAATTTACAAGATATGGTACACACATAATTGGAAATAAAACATACAAAACGACTATCAAATGCTACTGAGTAGACAGTTGTCCTCAAATATGTAACATCAGCAATAATTATGACGCCAAGACTCAATCAGTGAAGGCCCATTTTCTCCGCACTCAAACTCCTCGATTTTTTAACTCCTAAATTATCCATGATGCTTCAGTAACTCAAAAATGCTGGATATGAACATATATGACCTTGCAGAAACTCAATGTGACCAATTGTTAAAACGCGCTTGATGAATACCCCAATTCGCCTTGTCGATCGCATTGGCAAACCAAAGAACACGCTCCTACACTAGTAGCCCGATAAATCAATTGAGCCGAACTATATTTTCGTCTTAATAACCATCCCTCGTCGTTCATAATCATAAATTTGCCCAAAACTTGCTACTGCATTGGTACTCTACAACTCAGTCAGCTTGAGTAGTGGCACAAATCCGCAAGAAAACACCTAAGCCCTACCGGCAACCGCAAGATTCCACCCCCAATCCAGTGCGAGCAGTTCATAGGCGAGAACTGTGAACACGACGACATGGTGCCGAATAATTGGACTTGGACGGACATGACGATAATGTCGTAAAACAGTGAGACCAAGCAGCCCATTCTATCTTTCCCCTTCTCTACTGCTGACCGTCAATATGGTAGGGCTACACTACTTCCAATCGTAAATATTGGTATACCGAGTTTAGTTAACACGCATATTATGTCTGCGGGAAGAGGTTGTGCGGTGTAGAAGAGTGTTGGGGATAGGCTGCGATGCTGCCCGAACGCACCGGTGGTCGCTCGACCAAATCGAGACTCGGTCTGCGCGGGGACAACCCAATTGGCGGGGGAATTAATCTGTCCGAATATGAAACTTTCTTTTCGTCCCAGCTTAAGTCCATTTAAGACCCTTTGGTCTGAAATTGTCAATTTGCCAATGGGTGCAGAGTAAAACTCGTCTAGGTGATTTATTTATTTATATTGATAGTTTGACATTATAGTCTGGAAATTTGTGATTCACTAATGCAGTGAAAAAATTATGTGTTAAATAGCTAGATAAGGTAACTTATGGCAAATGATACTTTCTCACCTGGGTAACTTTGTGTCTCCGGGATCTAAATACGGACCCTGCCGTGAAATCAATTCATCTCATTAGCTAGAGATTTCCTATCATACACTGTAATTATGATTGATTGGCAATGTGGGGGACTCCCGATTGTTTAATATTGACTGGCATATAGTTATCGATCGCCAGTCATCTTCAGACTACAGTGGCGAGAACGGGAAGATTAGGCAATCATATAGCGACCTTTTTCCAGGAAATATTTGGATCAGGCGTGGATCAGTTAATGCTGCATGAATTGTCCAATACTTGCCGACAACGATTTTTAGGTCGCTGCCCAGCGCCTGCGTATTTTTGCGCCGGCAAATTCTGTCGACAAGGACGATGAATGACTGAATAACACAATCACTGCTCTGTAACATGTCGACAATCCTGGGCAAAGATCCCTTTTATTATTTTGTTGTCGGCCCTGGAATACCCAAAAGCTGCCGTGGTGCTTCCATTCATGACGTCATGTTTCTTTCTCCCACCCATAACTTAGTTATAAGCTGAAACCCTGTCTCGCCCGAAACTAGAAATCAATCCGCCTTGTCTTTCGGCACTACTTCTATCGAGAGCCAATCAGAACTTACTTATTCTATGCTGGGTATCGAATTATATTTCAATTATATCATAAGAGATTTATACTCTCCCCTACCCAAAGCAGGCAAAGTTGTCAAGTAAATGTATCAAACTAAGGTGGTTGTAAGAGTGTCATTCTGGAGGTCATTTAGGGTACATTCGCCTTCGAATTTTCCAAAGTCAGCGATTAATTTGATGAAGCTGTAGTAAGTTGTCAGTTAACACCCCAGAAGCACTTACTACCGGGGTCTGCATCGAATTCTCCAAAAAAAATTCCCGAGGAATATGTCAAATCACTTGTTTATCATTTGTTTCACACCCTACCAATTAAGGTTCATATTAAAAATCTAGCCCCTGAGAAGTTTAGGCTTAGTGAGCCGCAATTCAGCCGCACACCTGTGTTAATTAAAGTTTACAGTTACCAGAAGGGGTACGAGCATGTGCCGCGAGAGATGGATCTGGAGGTGAGCAATGGAAGGGAACTGAGACTCTGGTCTCTATCTCTACTGATCAGTCTCAAGGACATTCAGGTGATACATATTGTATACCCAAGAAAACTCCTCAAGCGAGGCGTGGAGACAACAAAAAGTTACAAACTTATCATCGCAATCATGGGCCGATTGTTCGCGAGTTCAAAAAGGGATCTAGTGGCGATGGCCGTCTAATACAAGTGAAAATCCGAAACATATTCTAAAGCGAAGAGTACAGGAGCACATTGGAGAAAAACTAACTAGATCGAGGAGCGAGTGGAGAGACTCAAATGATCATACGGAACTGCGACGATCCCCCTCTAACACTCTGTAAGGGGAGTGATCATTCTCCAACAACTATGCTCCCTCTGAACTATAATCCGTGTTAGAGTGGTGATAGATTTACGGCATAAAATCTGTCGACTGAGTTTATCTCCAAAGTAACCCATTTCCCGGCTGCACCCGATGCTATCAAGGTACATTCGTCGGGCGCAGCGCCCAAGAAAGCAACCTCGACCGGCAGCTCAACTACGTCCCTGCAGAAAGAATTTCTTAAAAAAAATCGGCGTGGTGATTGAGTTGCAGGGTTGCTTGCTGACTCAGCGCGCAAAATTTATTATTCATCCGGCCGGCAAATATAACCAGCAAACATAGTCTCTCTGGCTCTCTCTTGTCACAGCCAAGCCTCCTCTTGAATTAGACTAAATTTCCCGTAGCTGGTTGTGACGCAGTTTGTGGAAGCCGACGAGCTTAACTCTGTTTTCATGCAGGGTAGGCCCCCCTCATTTCCCAACTTCGAGTTTGATATCAGCAGCTCCTGATTATTTAAGTTAGGTCCGTGCATCGCGTAGTTGAGCTCGTTTCTAAAGTGATCCTCGTTCAACTACCACACGCAAGCTAATCGAATTACCATGGATACTCAGTTTATATGTCGCTGACCAATTATTCTTGCCGCGATGATCATGTGGCGGTGCCTACTGATCTACTTGAAGATCGACTCCACCTTGACCCAGCACAACACCATCCTTGTTATTCACACCCCCGAGAAATCTCCAATGATTAAGTTTGGACATATCCCAGTGGACCGTCATGGGGTATTACATACTTCGTGGACACCATGCGAGCCCTTCGTTGGATCGGTCCAATGCACTGTGACACGTGGTTCCATTCTTTTGTCAGTAAGGCAGGCGTTGAATATATAACGAGCAATGTAAACCACTCGGTTCTCAAATATCCTTGATACTTCGCACCAGGTGTCGACATTGATTGCCGAGTCCCTCATAAGCCACTTTTTTTTGGTCAGGAAATTTTCAAGAACGATGTATGTCCTGGGGCCTGCTTTACTGGCCATAATGGCTACCACAGTGGTCGCCGAGACGTCTTGGAAGGACAAGATTAAAAATGTTGTTGTTCTGGTAGAAGAGAATCGCTCATTCGATACCTTTGCCGGCGGATTGACGTACAGTAGCAATATCGATGGTCTTGTCCACCGCAGGTTCTGCAACCCGGCAAATGTCTCGGACCCAAAGAGCGTGTACGTCTGCGCGCGACCGATCGCGATAAACGTTGCTCCTGATGACCCTAATCACGGCATCAGCGGTGTCAACATGCAAGTCTTGAACACCTATCATCCGGATGAGGCTGCTGTCGATGCAGGATACGAAAAAGAAAATATGATGGGATTTGTGACGGAACAGGCTTCTACATACGAAACCGTCAATATCACACGAGCGGCTGAGGTCATTAACTACTATGCACAGGACCATGTCCGTGTCTTCGCTGCCATGGCTGAAAATTTCGTGCTTTTCGACCGCTGGTTCGCGGCCGTGCCGGGTCCGACCAACCCCAACAGAGCGTATATCACATCCGGTACTTCGCACGGTCATGGCAGAAACGACAACGCCTTTAACGTTGCCGCGCTGCCTCAGCGGTCCATCTTCCAGCAACTATCTGAGAATGGAGTCGAGTGGATTAATTACCAGAATTCGACCACTCAGCCTATGCTTAACCCTACTACCGGTTTCAATCCGGACTCTCTGTTTTACAACTGGACTTATACATCTGGCGCGTGGGAAACTAACATTAAACCAATTGCCGATTTCTATGCCGATGCAGCGGCCGGCACGCTACCTGCTTTTACGTATATCAATCCTGAATGCTGCAGCTATGATTCGTTTCACCCTCCCTCGCCAATCACAACCGGCGAAGGTTTCATTAAAGGCATTTACGAGGCACTCCGCGCGTCTCCCCAATGGAACGAGACACTTTTCGTCCTCACTTTTGACGAGCATGGTGGATTCGGTGACCATGTACCCCCACCTGTCGACGTTCCTGCGGGAGATGACCTCACCTACACTGAACTTTCTCCGGATGGCAAGAACATGACATTCAATTTCGAGCGCCTAGGTGTCAGGGTACCAACCCTCTTGATTTCACCTTGGGTCGGGAAAGGAGTGATTGAGCACAAAGGAATGAATAACGGCGGCGAATACACCCACACGTCGATCGCGGCCTTCATTGCCGAACTCTGGGATCTCGATAACCTTACCCCGCGTACTGAGTGGTCATCGACCTTCGAGCATCTCATTACTGATGAATTCAGAAACAATACGCCGGTCACGCTTCCCAACCCGAAGCCCTTTTAGGATACCGTGTAAATTTGCAAATGCCCGAGTGAGACCTAGTCACCATTTACACTCTCGACAACCGCAAATAGCTGGGCAAATTCAGTTCTTGTTTCATCAATGCCTCGTGAATATCTCATTCTAGAATGATTCTTTAGTTATCCCGGTATCTTTTTTTATATACAATCAATTTTAGTTTCCACGACTTTGAACCGCCCTTTGTATAGATAGGATGTGCGAAGAGAATGTTCTCTTGGCGACCCACCGCATTCGCGACTTAATCAAAAAAAGTATGGCATGTGTAGGCGTGTCGACGACGCCTTATCACCAAGGTTCCCGCCCAAAAAAATCGACAAAAGGCGGATACGCTGGAACGATTGGTGAACAATCGTAACTCGCAATCTTATTTCTCTAATACGATTACTATATGATTAGTTGTAAAAGAGTTTACGACCATTAAGAGTAGTTATCCGAGCAATGGCGTGAGGTCGCCAGCAAATTTGTGCACGTGACTCAGCTGTTTAACGAGGAATTTAAGCTGCAACCCTTGTAGACGTCTATAGGAATGCGATTACTTTTGTAACCCAAATAATTACGATTTCAGACATCATTATTAATGGTAGCCTGGCAAGCATGCGTTTGCTAGTATGCAACAACACAATTTCAGCAGCGAACTAAACCTCAATTACCAAATTCGGTTCGTCATATAAAACCCGGACCATACAGCTTGTAAATTGCCATAACTTGTAAATTGCCTCTCATTTACCTAGCTATTAATATGTACACGTACCACAGAATGACATGAAAAACCGATTCGCTTAAGTTGAGCACCCATCCAAACACAACAAAAATGAAAATCTAATAATGCAAATATATGCCGTAAGCAATTATTGTATGACTCGACAAGGCACGTCCTTCCGCGATGCCTAATGTAATGCAAACCAAAGCACCAGATTGTAAAATGCGCGAAATTTCCAACAACATCTTACGTAGGCGCATACTTGGATACCTTGCGTAACCTTTCGCCATACATATAGAATAATACAGGAACCGGCATAAGCAAGATGCCAATGCAACCAAGTAAAGTGCCTGCCCACTGCACATGGAGGTTATGGAATAATTGATCCGCGAAAAGAGGGAATCCAGCCCCGAAACAGGATCGCAACATTGTATTCGCGGCCATAGCGGAGGCTGCGAACATAAGGTAGGATTCGATGATATATGTCAATGAAGTTAAGAAAATCAAAATGATGCCGCAACCGACGAAGAGACCAGCAACCGTTGGAACAATCCAATGTACATGTTGGTGGTAAGCGCCAGTCCATGTCAACCAAAACAAGCCGATGGGAAAGATCACGGCTCCAATGATGGTTGGTATCAATCGAAGTTCTGGTAAAACCCGACCTCCGTTGGCCGCCATGGCACGGACTTGCCTGGGTTCAAAAGCAAGGACTATACCGCATCCAATTAACTGTCCAATTATCAACCCGATGTAAGGGAGCTCTCCAACGGTGGAGGACATGCCATAGCCTTGAACAAAAATAATAGGATAGGCCTCAAGAAGCAAATATAGGATACCGTAAATGAACGCTGAGTAAATGGAAATCTACTTACAAGTCAGCAAAATTTCTCATAAAGCATATCTTGATCTTCAATGACACTTACCAGAAGTAAAATCGGCTCCGTTGCCAGCATACGAAGGGGCCTTGAGAAGTTCTTCTCAACCAATTCTTTAAGATCTAGCTCAACTTGCTCCTGACGTGCCTGAATACCCCAATTGCCAGTCAACCGTCTGAGTTTGGAAGCCTTGTTCACAAGAACTGTCGGCGCGTACGTTTCATCAACCAGGAACACAATTCCAATCAATGCAGCACCACCCATAATGCCAGTGAGGTACTCAGTCCATCGCCAGCCGAGGTAACTGGCAACAATGAAGGATCCAACAATCGGGCCAAGTAAAGGTCCGCAGAACACGGCCGCGACAAAGGTGGCCATCGCTGCCCCACGGTATCTGTTACCAACGATATCTGCGAATGTAGCCGGAACAACAGCCAAGCAAGCGGCACCAGTAAACCCACCAAAGAATCTGCAAAGCATGACTGTCTGGATATCGTATGCACGGGCAACTGCAAACTCGAAAACGGTAAATCCAAACATGCCACACAATATAGGTAGTCGCCGGCCCGACAGCTCAGAGAAGGGGGCCCACAACAAGGGACCTGAACCAAATCCCAATACGTAAAGGGAAGTGGGAAGTAAAGCGACCTCGACAGAGACGTTGAACTTCTCCGCGATATCGTATGTGGCAGCGGAAAAAATTGAGGATCCTAAAGTAATTGCAAATGTGCTAAAACCGAGGACACTCATAATCCGCAATTTTTTTGTAAACACGAAGTTCTGAGGATGATCAGGATCATTGGGGCCGTCGAACTCAACAACATAGCTTTCGCGATCAGGCAGCACTGGGGGATATGGTCGGCCACCTCCGAATGGAGGCAGTGGCTCGCTAGACTTTTTAAAGTCTGGTTCTTGAAGAGGAGCTCCAACTGTCTCGCTTGCAATTGACATAGCGGAGCGTATACGCTCGAGCGAGATGGGATCCTCGCAGTTCATGTTTGCCGGCTCGACGCCGACACCTTCCAAGTCCTTCATGTACTCCATCCCGCTCTGGTCGGTCTCGGTGAGGCTGCCGGAGGAGCCAGGGCTCTGACCTTTTTCGATGTCAGTCATGATGGATAATACTTGGGGAAGTCTACGTTCGACGACGTGTCACGACAGTGCGTATATATATACATGTTGGTACACAAGTTATATATATTTCACATTGAGAGGCCCCCGATTCCAACTCTCCGACTTCATAAGGCCCATTGCTAGTAATTTCGGCGTGTCATTTCTCCGAAGACTAAAGACAGTGTGGAATTCGCCGAATCGCCGAACAAGTGTCTAATACATAACCTTTGTGTGCCGCCGCACCACGCCACAAGTCGGAAGTCGGACGCCTCACGATCCGATTATCCTGAGGACACTTATGAGATGTCTTAATACTGGACCTCTACATCGCTCTTACGCGCTCAAAAATCTCGGAGAAAACTCGTCCCAAGCACAATGAAAGCATCAAAGCACGTTTTGGCCCAAGCTGATGTAATCTTGTACTTTCGCAGGTTCGGATCTCGGCGACAAGCTGACATCAACGGCATCTGCATCATCATCCATGACATCATCGTGCGTCGCCACAAAGCAGTTGCTCCCCTGACTTGCATGCCGGGGCATTCAAGTCAGTCAGACAAAAGATAAGCTAAATAAGATAAAATGGCATATTATTTGATGACATGCATGGTGCGACCTAAAGTCCGAGGCCGGGTAACCCTGGGCTTTGCCGACTGAGCCGAGAAGCTCTTTGGCGGTCAGCACTAAGAAAAAGCCGGGGCCTCTGTTGTTGGCGGTATAAATTAAATTTTAAGTTGAATGAACTGTTTTGAAAGTGTCCCACGCATTCGATCAGCACCGCTTCAGGAGAAATGAGTCAGGAATTTTGAAAAATTAATATGGCCCGATAAAATACGTTAATCTTTATTGAGAAAGGCTGTACGCGGCTAGATTATTCATTCTCTCTAGGGGTCAGTCACGTGCCTGACTATACGATTTTTTGCGCGTGACTCAGGTGATGCTCGTATAGTTAATCGTAGACTTTTACACCAATCGTATAGTAATCGTATTAGACTATACGATTACGAGTTACGAGTTGCTCGCAAATCGTACCCACCCCTAATTCTCTCGTCTTAACGGCGTCGCTTGTTGCGTCCCCAGTGCCAACCTGCCAATTGATTGACAACAGTTGTCCAGGATTAAATGCCGGTATGCATATACTAAGTAGGCGCATACTTTGACAGCCTCCTGAGCCTTTTCCCGTATATATAAAACAGCACGGGCACTGGCACCAAAATAAACCCCAAGCATCCAATCAAAGTACCAGCCCACTGGACACCAAGGCTGTAGAACATAGGGCCAGCAAACAACGGAAATCCGGCACCAAACCCAGATCGGAGAAATGTGTTTGCAGCTACAGCCGATGCCGAAAACATTAGGTACGCTTCGACTATGTAGTTCAACGCAGACAGAAAGATCGAAATCAAACCCATTCCGGTGAAGACGCCAGATATTGTGGGAACAATCCAGTGGACGTGCCTGTGATACGCACCCGTCCACGTCAACCAGAAGATACCGATCGTGAAGAGTACACCCCCGATCATTGTAGGGATCAGCCGGAGTTCTGGTATCGGACGGCCCCCGTTGGCAACAATGCGCCTGTATGTCATTGGTTCGAATGCTACTACCATCGCACCACCCAATATCTGGCCGATCAACACACCGAGGTACGGGAGCTCCGATATCTGGAATGCCATTCTGTATCCTTGCAAGAATATAATTGGATACGCTTCCAGGAGAAGGTAGAGAATGCCGTATGCAAACGCCGTGTATATGGAGAGGAGAAGCAAGATTGGCTCAGTGAATAGCATCCTCAATGGCCGCAATATGTTATGTTGTAACAGCTCCGACATGTCGAAATCGGTTCGTTCTTGCCGTGCCAGAATGCACCAGATGTCTGTCTCACGTCTGAGAAATTGGGCCTTCTCCACCAGAACTTTCGGCGGATACGTTTCGTCCATGAAACACACAACGAGTGCAAACGACGCGAATCCCATGATCGATGTGAGGTAAGAAGTCCACCGCCAGCCCAAATAACTCGTGACAATAAATCCACCGACTATCGGCGCGATTAAAGGGCCAGTGAACACGCACGTTGCAAATATCGCTATTGCCATGCCACGCGTTTTATTTCCGAATATATCCGCAAACGAAGCTGGCACAACTGCAAGACACGAAGCACCAAAGAAGCCGGCGAAAAATCGACAAATCATCATGGATGCAATATCTGCAGACCTTGCGACAGCCATGTGAAATATCGCGGTCACAAACGTCGATATCAACGTCGGCGGTCTTCTGCCGTACAGTTCTGATATAGGTCCCCATAGCAGCGGACCGGATGCGAATCCGGCCACGTACAACGAGATTGCGAGGATACTAGTCACACTGCCAATGTGAAACTCTTGACGGATTGAAGCGACTGCGGGAGCAAATATGGACGATCCCCATGCCACGACGAATGTCGCAAATCCTAGCACGGCCATTAATGTCAGCTTTTTCGCAACCGTCCAATTTTGAGGATGCATAGGATCATCAGCACCATCGTATTCGACTATATAATTCTCAATGGCAGGAGGTTGAGGCGGGTACTCCTTGCCCGCGCCGAACGGCGGCAATAACTCGAATGCTTTCTTGCGCACCTGAAATTCCAGTATTTCGGATTGAATTGAACGCGCGGATTGCATACGTTCAATCGTAACTGGATCGTCCGGGTTAAACGTTGAACGTCGCTGCCGCAGTGGTGGCCTGGTTGCAGGACCCAAGGGACCCAAGACATCACCCCCTTCTAGCTCCGATTTCTGCATAATATTGTTTTCATTGTCTTCCTTCTTTTTGTTACCAGCTAACAATGACGCATTGCCTGCTATTTGATATCTCTCAGGCATCTGATTTTCGCTGCGGCCTGTCACTGTACGTTGTGTTGAATTCATGTCACTACCGTGAGTGTTGTTCTCGTAATCTGAAGCCGCAGCGTGCAATGCGCCGGTGTCAGTGTCTTCTTCCAGATGGCCTCCTCGTCGCTGGTAAGGCTTTGCTGTCGGCATATTGCGTGGCCCGGTGGAGCAATTCCAGTGAGAGAGGAAGTCCGAAATATATTTTGTGCACGATTGATCTCTCACGCGAGCAAATACCCTTTCACTCAATTATCTCCGATGTCGGTTCCTCTAGCACTTTTCTCGCGGTATTTTGATTTTTTTTTTTTCCATTAGATTATTATTGGTCTTTATTGGTCTTTCAGTGTATGTCTTGCAAGTACTGCAAGTTTTTCACACGCAGTCCAGTCACTCAATGACGTCACCCTACCACCCGTGCATGCATAGGGTTAGGTGACTGTGATGGAACTCATATTATATGATACGAGCAAATAACTGATCCAATTTATCTCAAGCCAATCATTTACTAAACCCGACAAGTCAACGCACTATGCTGCGACAAATTCGTGGTGGCTAGGGCATGGTGCCCGCAGTTTTTCCCGCCGATGCGCTCTTTTTTTGTGTTTCTTTTGGGTCCATATCATGGACGTTCAACTAGCATTTGAGCAATTAGATAAATGCCACAGTTACCGGATCATGCTCTTAATCTGAATGCCCGCTACCAGATTTGAGACTGTAGGCGACGTAGCGGTAAGGATATGTTACATCTTGCTGAAGCGTGCAAGCAACCAGTGGCAAAAAAAACTTATAGCACATTTTACTTCCTCTTCCTGGTCGCCAAACTTGCTGGATTCCGATATATCATATCCGCAACGGCCAGAACGTCGCCAATCTCCTTCGGATCATGCACCCTCACAATTTCTGCCCCACCAGCAATGCAAGCCGATATGGCAGCCCCCGTGCCTGCCACTCGATCCTTGGGTTCCCGGCCAGTCAATTTACCAATGAACCCTTTCCGGCTAGGTCCCAGAAGCCACGGCAACCCATCAAATTCTCGTCGGGAATGAATGAAGAACTTTAGTTCCCGCAAAATGCTGAGGTTTTGACTAAAGCTCTTGGCGAACCCAAGACCGGGATCGAGAATTATGTTCCACCGTTTAATGCCGGCCTTCTCTGCCTCGCGTACGCGCTCGGCGAGCTCATCTGCCGCGCCCGTGATCACATCGTCATTCGCGTATTGCGTCATACTCGCCATAGTTTGTGGCGTTCCTCGCATGTGCATGAGAACGATGGGTACATCGAGTTGCGCGGCGGTTGCGAACATGTCGGGATCTAGCATGCCGGCCGATACATCGTTTATGATGTCCGCACCAGCCTGGATAGCAGCCCTGGCAACGCTAGCATAGTATGTATCGATTGAAATTACAATATGGTCGAATTCCTTATGGGCGCGAAGCAGTTTGATCGCGGGTAGCACGCGTTCGAGTTCAACCGCCGGGCCCGGGTTTACGGACTTTGGGTTCGTGCTCTGTCCGCCAATGTCGATTATTGTGGCCTTGTTCGCGACATAATCGCGCGCTGTTGCGAGAATGTCGTCCGGAGATATATGGTCGCCCCCGTCCGAAAACGAGTCCGGCGTCACGTTTAGGATTGCCATAAGGTGTGTCGGGGTATGGACATGATGAATTGTGTCAAACATGAGCTGGTTGATGGGGCCCCGCGGCTCCTTTAGCGGTATGACAGTGTAGAGGTCAGATATGTATTCGTCTGGCGGACAGAGATGGTCCAAGTGCTTGGCGATCGTGGTGCAACTAACCGGATGAATATAATCGGGTGCAATCTGGGCCAGAGGCCGTAGAACAAACTCACGTTCCAACATTAACAAATGTGGAATGGACAGAATCTTGCCATCGCGAAGCACAATGTCATCGTAAAGCAAGATATCGAGATCAATCGATCTCGGTCCCTTATCGATCAATTTTACTCTTCCAAGCGCATTTTTCTCGACGTCCTGTACGGCAGCCAATAGTTCATGTGGCGTCATTGCAGTCGCGACTTTGCACACCGCGTTCAGGAACCGGGGTTGGTTCTCGACATACATTGGCGCACTTTCGTACATGGACGAAGTAGCCAACACTCGTATGCCGCGCTTTTCTAGTTCGATCAAGGACGCTGACAGAAGCGCAGCTCGTTCGCCAAGATTGCTGCCCATACCGAGATATGCAATATGTTCTTTCTCATTAATCTGTCTGAACGCGGTGGCTTCAGTCGAATAGTACCGTCGGGACCGCGTAATCTGAACCGCCGGACCTCTCGCGAAAGCGATTGCTCTTGGCTTCTCAGCCTTGATCGTGACTTTATCCAATGCCTTGTCTACGCACAAGAATCGCGCTAGTGCGGTGACAAGGGCTTCAATGGTCTGAAATGACGCGTTTTCGACGGCCTACCCAATGTTAGCAACCCGCATATTTTCCATAATAAAAAAAAAATACCATAGCTCACATTAACAACATCGTCGGCGACACGAACAATGTCAATACCACCACTTCCCGGCCCATGGACTTCAACGTCAATAACTACTTCCTGTTTCTCTAACCGCTCCCATGGATTCACACCGATAATCCCAAACACATGCAAACCCTCAATAAATGCCTTCTCATCCACATCAACAGTAACAGGAACAGACCCATAAGGAGCGTACTTGTGCATTGCAACTTCCACGCCTGCACCGTCCGCTCTTAATAATTTCTTTGGGAAACAAAGTCGCACCCGAACGTGTTCGGCCCCAATGCCAAACGCAGAAGCAATGACCTCGACCGCCAACTTGCTCGGGCTGCCATCATCAGCGGCTTTGCTGCCGGCGTCGTCGTCCGTGGTGGCCTCGACAACTTTGGTTATCGCCTTTGAGAGCGTGCCATAATGCACAGATTCGGCCACCAAGTCCGAGATTCCGGCAACCGCAACCGGCGCGCGGACCCAAGCGTCGACAGTAACCGGCTGACTTTTTCCCGCACGATGCCAGGTATCTAGGCCTGCTTTACTTGTTTTCAGCGCAAGTCCCCGTATTGATATCACGTCGGGAGGCAGAATCGGTGGTGGCTGAAAGTTGGACATGGTCACGACTCGTCGGTTAAAAGCAGTAGGACGAAAGAGCCGAGTCCCAAAAAGACGGGGTATGCGCATGCAACGGTTGTGGGCTCTATAGCGAATGGACCTGTTATAGACTTCCGCAGTATAATCTATACTTCATCAAATGCCTCGAACAATGAATTGTCGCCAGGATGGGCTAGTTATCGCGGGACTTTTAACGAAAAATTGCGTCGACGTCAGTGCGGCTCGATAATATTTTACACGGTGAAACATTTTTTTAAGCAACAAGACCGGGTAAAGAAGTAAAAATCCTTTGTTTTGCTGACCCGACAGCAAGCCAAATGAGTATACGTGAGATCGCCGAATTACATACATCTTGATACATATATCATCTATTCCCATTTCCTCTCGCAGTCACTATCTTACCCCACCTATTATTTCAAACTACTTGTTGCCGTCATCATCGTCTTCAAACCCTGGCCATTTAAATTGCTTGGCCATCTCAAAATAACCGTCCATAAGCTCCGCCACGGTCGCAGAATAATCCGACCCATGAATCATGTTGCGCAACTTCTGTGACCCTTCATCACGCACAAGCCGCTTAATGGCTACAATCAGACTCGGCGAGAATTCTTTATACCAGCGATGATCGTACGATGTCAATTTGACGGTGGCATGCAAAATGTTAGCCGGTTCATTCCTGGCCGTATAAATGTCGAGTAAGCCTTTCAAGGGACGGGAAGAAAGCCGAATATTCATGCACTGGGAAAACGCGTCCGCTGCTTCTTCCGTGTGTTTGAGCCGCATTGCCAGCGCGCCCAAAATTTCCCATTCCCGTAGACTCTTATTGTATGGCAACTGTTGTGATTTGAAGTGCGCGAATTCGGCCCGCCAAAGCGTGTACACCCGCATGTCCTCGTACATGACCATAAACAAGTTATCCAGCCACCGTTCACAAAGCCGCTTACTCCTGAACGGTGTAGGGGAAGCCGAACCTGGCTGTTCAGATGTACCGCTGGTAGTTGAATGGTGCTCCTCGCTGCCTTTCACCAGTTCCGCGTCAACGCTCTGGACAGGCTTGACAATGTCGGCGGTCGACATACCTTTCTTGTCATCCTCGTCGCCAGCAACGGATCCATCCGGCGTTTGGCCAGTCGATAGCGATGTCCCGTTGACGGCGACATGTGATGCGTTACTGTCGGCGCGATCATGCTTGCGTGCCTTTGTGCCGTTCGTCTCCGTTTTTAGACTTCGGTACTCCTCCTCCATGATAAACACTTTGCTTCTATATTTCAGCAACATGTCCCATCCAATCTCGTGCACGATCTCGACAAGCAATTCATACGCTTTAGCAAACGTCCCACGCAGAGACGCGGCCGGAAGGCGACTTAAAGCCGGATCAACGTTCACATTCTCGTTCTCGCCAGGTATGGCATCGTCAATGATGTCCTGGATCACGCCATCGACTGGGATCGGCAAATGGATTCTTTGTGCGACCGGCATGCGGTGCAAATCGACATTTTGGTAAGGAAACATGGGGCATGAATTTAACGTCAAGAGCGCTGACTGGAAGTCATGCTGCTCTATGTAAACTTTAACCAGACGCGCCCACGGACCAAATTCGGATGGGGCCGAGTTGACAGCTCGCTTGGCTGTGGCCAAGGCAAAATCTAGTCTGTTCTTGGACAAGCAGAGTCTGGTCTGTATATCCAATAGATTTGGATCGCGCGGTGAAGCTCTTATGCTGTCCTGTAACAATTTCACTGCCTTGACTTCTTCGTCTATGGATTTTGTCAATGTGTGTCGTTTTTTTTTTTTTTCAAATATCGAGAAATTGGCACACATACCCATGTCTAATAGCACGCGAGCCAGTAACGGGGCAAAATCTGGCTCCTTTGCCCGCAATTTTTCCAATAGATTTAGGCCCTCGTTATACCGTCCTGTTATTTCTAAATACTTGAAAAACGTAGCAGTCAGATTATTCGATAGCAGTGTGGGCACTTGGACTTCCGATTCCGATCCTAATTGCCATCCTAGTCGAAAATCAGTATTTTTTTTTTTGTTTTGGCTTTTATCATTGTCTTTGTCAACGCATATATTTTTTACGAACCTCTTGTAAACAACTTTTCAGCCGCGTCAAGAAACTTTTCTTCCGCCTCTCGATTAGGCAGCGGATTAAACCGTCTGTAGGCCGTGATATTATAATCTTCGTCGTCTGCGAATAAAAGTGCCCTTACGACAGAGCAAAGATATGTCTCGAGCATGATTTGATTTGTTGCTTTATGTCTGTGGTTGTTGATTAGCTTCCCTGTTAAACAGACAATAAAGGCTGCCATGTGTTTTTTTTGTTAAAAAAAAAAAAAAACTACCGACTTTTCTCCGCGTTCGTCGATCACGAAAGCTTCAACGGATCCAGGAATATGCACGCGCACACGCAGATCGACTCGTGATAGTGCATTATAACAACTATTATGCAGAGAAAGCCAATCAATCAGCCCCGACTTGTTGGCCCTATATTTGGGAAAAACCGAATTAAAAACCAAAATCATACCAGTAAACGCCGGTCTGGATCTTCCAATTCTGCTGTTTGCCAAACCACAATTGTCCTTCACCCGGCGCATAAGAATATGTCAATGTATTTAGATACGCAGCAATGCTAGCCGATGACGTATCTATTCCCGTCACGTAATGATACGTGCCAGCCTAAAACACACACACCCAGCCCCCGTCAGTAAATCGATCCAACCAAAAAAAAAAAACAATCATCAATACAAAACAATTGAAAGCGAACCTCTTGTACGTTGGTCCTTGCGTGAACTTTGGTGAGATGAACGAGATCTGGTGGACCTAGCGAATGAAACGACGATAATGCCGCAGTCCGGGCATTCACAGCTTCCCCAATCACCATTTCCTGGATCCTATATCCCAACATGCCAAGTTAGCAAACATAATAAAATGATAAAGAATTGGTTGCCGCAGTCACAGATTAATCGCAACCGCAACAATAACACCCTCGGAGGCACACTCGCTGGGGGGGGTCGGGGTTTAACTCACTCAGGCACGGCAGTCGCAACCATCCTGTACGCCAGAATGCCAAATTTTTAAATCAATATGTTGATCCTGGCGGAGTTATCGAATTTGATCTGTCTGACAAAATGACAACCAAATAATTGGCGGTAATTTTTACCGTTAAAACTTCGAGAGAGAAGGACTAAACACCGCAACGTAATCGAGGCGGGACTTTTAACAGTTACTGCAACCTAACTCGCTTGCTTCGTATTCAATTCTGTTACCCGGCCAACGAATGTAATACTAGCTGGTTTCTTAAAAGACTCTTAGCAGTGAAACAACCGTTAACTACTTAAACCGGGTTATATAATTCCAACAAGTAATTTTCAATCGTTACACTGATATTCGCCACATCGGTATAACGTTCGTTCTACAATAGTTTATTGTAAAAATGATATCAGACACACAAAAAAAAGTTTCAATCCGACCTCGATACACGCCGGCGACTTTTATACACGGTCTCTTGAGTGCCACATCTTTGTTCGACGCTGATGCCATTCTCTTGGCAATCCCATTGGCGCAGTTCGACGACGGTTTCCGGACGTGTTACGGATGATGATGATGATGACAAGCCAGTAACATTACTGTCACCTTGTTGTTGTTGTGCCATGACGCTCGCCATCGTGACCTCGGAAGCGGTTGGTTCATCCAAAACGTTCAACTCGTCATGATCGAAAATGCGGGGCAGCAGTGTTGCGAAGGCGGCGAAGAGTAAGAGGATGGCGGGGAAGCCGACGGCGGCGATTGTTTGCGTGATGGCAAACGTGCATCCAAACGCGACAAGCTCGATCGCGACAAACAAGTAGATCGAACCCAGTCTCACGCGACGGAGTGGCTCGCTTGGCGAAGTTAGAGCCCGGTCTTTGCAGAGGTAATACAATTTCAACACAACGCCGTTCCCTTGCAATGCCGTCAACTGTATATATATCATAATTTCTTGGTCAGTTTTTGTCCCACTCGTTCCCCTAATACAAACCAAAAAAAAAACGAAAAAACTTACGCCCATAATCCAAAACAAGCCTGCCAAAACCGCTTGTGGAACCAAGCCGAGGACAATCAACAATGGTCCACTCATTGTCCCTAATATCAGCAAGCCATGAGCAAAGTTGCTCACGCGCTGTTCAATAACATTTTCAATGACCGGCTGTCTTACTACTCTGCCATCGTCGTCGTCGTCGTCGTCGCGATGAGTGATGACGCATAACGACATTGTATGAAAGGGGGCTTGCGGAATCAATCCGTTCGGGGCCGGGATGCCCAGAATTCCCGCGATCCCGGTGCTGAGGCCCAACAAGAAAAAATCCCAATGGAACGCGCCCGGTTTTTTTAACGGGAATTCTTTGCCCTGGCAAATCAATGACGAAACATTGTGATCGAAATAAAACAAAATCGTCAACAAGACCGCAAACGGCATGGCCAAAAACACGTCGCCGACCGAAATGCCTTGCCAAAAATGGATGAACCATCCATCCGGTCTAGCTGGCGTGCCTGATGCGGTCGGATGGAATGCTGGCCCGGTTGGCAGGGTCTCGATGTCGTAATTGCGCAGTTTGCCAATGTGGATGAAACCGGTGAAAAAAATCACAACCAATGGCGTACCATAGTCGGCCAAGAATTGACGGACCGGCCGCCGGAATAATGCACTATTGTCACCAACCAGGTCGCACATGTACCCGAATATGAGCACGAGCAGGGCCAGCATGATGGATATGAAGCCCTCGGTGTCGGACTGGCCGAATTGCCTTGTCAGGACTTGGATGCCCTTTTGGAGATAGATAAACGCTACATAAAACCCAAATATATCGCAGCTGAACCGGGTCACATAGCGAAGTCCTACGGGAGCAGGTTGAGGAATTATAGATTTTCAAAAAGAAAAAACACCCGGAAAACCACTGACCATTTACACCATTTGAGATTGCAATTGCAAAATGCATGACCATAGACCACCTAGATCAGTTCAGCCACCAAAAAAAAAAAAAAAGAATAAAATTTGGATAAGGACAAGGACGTACAAACAAATCCAGGCCATAAACGCAAAATATGGAGTACCCCGGGGCGTAATTATTTCATACACGGTATAATTAAACACAGTAATTGGACCTGTTGATCGTAAAAATCGTAAGTGGTGTAGACAAAAGCATAGCTGACCAAAAAGAAAGCAATACCAGTAACGCCAACAATGCAGAGCGGTTGTCCCGCAAACACCGAAAACAAGAGCGAGCCGAGGACGGAGGCGAGCAAGACTTCATTAACCCCGTACGAACTGTGCGTTTTCGAGAACCTTTTTTTTTATTATTAATCGGATTCAATAAATATCGGCCCAATTAACCCCAAAATTATTAAAACTTACATGTCCAACGCAAACGCAATGGCAGGTAGCACACTAAGCCAGAGAGTCAGCCCAATTTAATATTCGTACACGATCCCGGTTCATACTTGGCAAAGTACATGTAAATTGTAGCCGGTATTATGCGGTAATTCCACGCGTCGACCGTCCAATCGGCAAGATAATACGGTAGCCTCTTTTCAATGTCGTTCCGCATGCCGCGGAACGCTTGGATTCCAAAAATCGTAAATGACATTTTGCCCGCCAAGAAGTGATGGTGGACTTGTGTGTTGGTGGTGACGATGATTACTTTGGGACTGGTTCAGGACATGACTGGTTATGATGGACCGCCTATGCTATCAAAACCTCGATATATTGATCTGGGGTCTCGCCAGAATCCGCAAGTCGTGAAGGAAGTCGGTAAGTATATACGATGCGACTACTTGGGAGTGTGTTATGATATTATGTTAAAAAGACACTGGTGATGGCGGTGCGGCTCAATTATCGAGGGACGACACCAACCGTTGTGTCTTGCAAACACAATTATGATATATTCCTCAGGTACTCGTTATAGTTAATTAGTTGACTGATAATTACACGGACCTAAGCCACAATAACAGGTAAGTACAAAAACACGGATAACATATACAACCGACATTGACACAAATTACAACAATAAAAAATGAAGAACATAAATTAATAATCAATAACAACCAAACCCATATGATATTATCATCCCTCGTGGATGATCGTGGATATTACTCAACACACCGACCTTCACACACACACACACACACACATATATATATATAGAACGAAAGAAAAAAAGAAAAACAAAACCATGAAATGAAATGAAATGAAAATTAGAGCACGGGATGTTTTATTTTGTCGCTAACACATGTAATGCGGATACGGCGAACAGACAAAGGAGGTTTAACTTATGAGCTCTCCTTGAAGGCCTTCATGACGGCCTTCTTGTTGGCCTCAAATATTTTCTTTCGCTGTAGCTTCTGGGCAGCAGTGACTAGTCCGTTCTGGGGCGTCCATTCCTCTTCATCGATTACGACGCCACAGATGAGCTCGATGCCGGCGAGGCCGCCCTTCTTGCCGGCGTCGAGCAGCTCGTCCAAGACGATCTTGCGGATAGTGGGATTGTGGACGAGTTCACCAATATGTTTACCGGCAAGGCCTTTCTCCTTTGCGAGTTTAAGGAACGCTGGTTCGGCAGGGACAATGATGGCGACCGGCTTGACGTGGTCAGGGTCGGCGTAGACGCAGATGTTGGCGACGATGCTGCATGTGCGGTATATACTCTCGACCTTCTCGAGCGCAATGTATTCGCCGTTGAGGGTCTTGACCAGGTTCTTCTTTCGGTCGATCAGCTTGAGATGACCATTGGGGGCCCATTCGCCAATGTCGCCTGTTCGGAACCAACCGTCTGGCATAAACGCGGCCTCGGTCTCTTTCTCGTTCCGATAGTATTCTTTGGCGACGGCGTCGCCCCTGATAAGAACCTCACCCTGTGGAGGGTTGTTGGTCGACAGATAGCCGAGTTCAGGTACGTCGACGAGTTTGATATCGACGCAAGTTGTTGGGGCACCGACGGTGCCGATCGCGTGCTGGTACGGTGACATGACCGTGCACATTGCCGAGGTCTCGGTCAGACCGTAGCCGATGACCATGGGACAGATAACTGTCGAGATGAACTGCTGGGTGTCTCTTGAGATGGCAGCGCCGCCGCTGAAAACAATTCGGAGCCGGCCACCGGTGGCGTCTTTGACCTTCTTGAAGATGGCAGCGTCGAGAACTCCAGCACCGGGAATGCGCCAGGATTGCATGAATGATTTTGCGTGATATGCGGCCCAGAACACTTTTGAAACAGCAGCTCCCTGGGCGTTGACTCTGGCAATGATGCCCTTACGGACTGTTTCCCAAACCGCAGGCACGCCGACCATGATTGTCGGCCGGAACTCGGCTATGTCACCTTTGCAGTTGCGCACAGAAGTGTCGGAGATTGTCTTTACGGTACCGTAACCGAGCGTGCCACCCCAGAACAAGCAAACGAGCTCGAAGACAAACTCGAGAATGTGAGCGAGCGGGAGATAGGTTAGCAAGTAGTCGTGTTCGGTGACGACGCCCTCGATCGCGCCGTCTGCGCCGGATACGGCGGCGATGACGTTCTTGTGGAGCAAAACGACACCTTTCGGCGTACCAGTGCTTCCGGACGTGTACATGATGCAGCAGAGCTCTTCAGGCTTGGGCGGGTTCGGCGGGGCCGGGTTAGCCTTGCCCATTTCATATAGTTCATCTAACGAAACCAACTTGATGCCGGGGTGGGCCTGGTTGATGGCGGCGACGTGGGACTCCTTGGGCTCGTCTTTGTAGATGACGTACTGGACCTTGGTCGCGTGCGCGAGGGGACGGACAAGGGTCGGCAGGAGGGAGGCATCAGCGAATACGGCCTTGGCGTCTGTTTCGACAAGCGAGTGGGTCAGACCTTCTTCGCCGAGGGTGTCGTAAGCAGTGGCGATTGGGATTGATTGTGAGCCAGCAGCGAGGGCCATGGTCAGCCATTTGGCACTATTGGTAGATTATTGTTAGCCAAAATAATGAAGTAAAACCGCAAGAGTCAGACAGACCTTGTGGCGGCGTAGATCTCGAGCAGAGTGATTTCGAGATGTTTGAGGCCGGCGCCGTAAATGTGGACTTCGTCAAGGAGTTCCTTGTAGGTGATGAAGGTGTATGGCGACAGCTCAAAGTAATTCCACTTCTTTGGGATTGTGGTTTCTTGGCCGTCGACGATTTTGGTGACTAGTTTTGTTTCTTCATGGATCTTGATGACTTTGCGAGACCCGAGCGCGGCCTTGTCGGCGTACTTTGCCGCAACGAATTTGACGAGGTCATAGGTTGTGCAGATGCCGTCAGCAGGAGCCACCCTCAGCGGCGAGCCAGCCGGGGACGCGTTGATGCTGCGACGAGCGGGGACCTCATTTTTTGCGGTAGGCAAGCCGGACTCCATCGTGTAGGGCGGGGTCTTGCGCACGACGGGCTTGTGGAATTCGTCGGCAGGCACGATTGTGTGAGGAGCCATTTCGTTGTCGGCAAACAAAGGCAGCAGACGAATGCGGGAGACGATCGAGGAGCCGGGGTGGAGGGGCAGAGCAGAAGACGAAGCGGGAAGAGGAAGAGGAAGAAAAGACGGAGACTTTGTTTGGATCTGGCAGACCTCTTTTCTTTAATCAGAGGAGGGGGTGAGGGGAACAGTTGTACCGCTGGTCTCCGTTTTTTGAGGGTCGAGGAATGCGCGGCGCGGGGAGTCGCACGATAAAATCAGTCTCAGTGCCAAGTCTCGCGACAGTGTGTGCCCACTATATATTATTGCTGGGCACTATCCTGGTAGTTCTGGAACAGGTTATTGCCAGTGAGAATCCGGGCGTGTGCAGAACCAGAACAACACAGCATCCATCCGCAGCCTATTTAAGCTCATGCCCTAAAGGGTCCTTTGTGGGGACACTCGCCAGAACACAGGCTTGCAAGCGATCTAGGGTAAATGGCGAAACTACAACGGGTTCCCAACGAGATTTGTTCGGT
This sequence comes from Lipomyces yamadae, assembly GCA_030556285.1. Lineage (NCBI taxonomy): Eukaryota > Fungi > Ascomycota > Lipomycetes > Lipomycetales > Lipomycetaceae > Lipomyces > Lipomyces yamadae. The sequence goes on along the minus strand of JAKTPU010000008.1, from coordinate 109,536 downwards.
TTTCGCTCCGAAATCTGACTGACCCCACGCGGCGTCATTTTTGCCGATCAAATAATCAGCACACGACATCTGGTTCCGCTGTTATTTTTTTTTTTGGGGAGGGGGGGTCGGGCCCTGTTAGGTCGGAGTAGTTAACAGTGGTGATAGCTGGCCAGAAGATATGTTTTTGGCCATATTTGGCCAGATTTGCACTTCGCTTGCGTGCCACTTCCTCCTCTGGCTTAAGCCTGCTGATGAAGCCTGCCTGCATTGCTGCAGGGGCAGTTTAGTTCGTGCCTAAGCCGAAGATGGCGCAGTGCTGGACCCTGTCAGCGTTAGCGTTGGGGCACCAACCACGCCAGGCGCGACCGCAACCTGTTGGGTCCAGCATGTCTGCATCGAATTCGACATACTTGTGCCTAATATGCACCAGCTCTGTGGTGCTGGCACAGTCCCTCTAAGCGAACAGAACATTCATTCCCCTTCTAACCGAGCACCCCCCCGATTATTACGGCTACCGACTGCCATTTTCGTACCAAAAAATTCCTCGGCTGACCGAAAATGAAAAAAAGCCTGCATGCAGTCTAACAAAAATGAATGCAGGTCCCATCAAATGCCAGCAAACGAACACGCGAACACGCGCACACGATGCGACACATGTGCCATACTCGCCTTGTTGCGCTCGGAATTGCCTCGGGAACAACTCCGCACACCGCAATAGCAGGTGACAGGCAGATGAGCACGCATCCATAGTAGTACTATTACAAGAGTAGTACTATTACAAGAGTACTATTACAAGTACTACTAGTAAAATAGTACTACTACCACTCCAACACTTCCAGCGTGCCATCGCCAGAAAACATCACGGTCACGTTCACATGGCCAGTACAAAGTCGGCCGAAGAATTTGGCTAATGCCGGCTATACATAAGTTATATTAATTGTAATCTAATTCTCTTGCCAAGAACAACATTGTGTTCCCATGTTGGTAGTAGTGGCAATTCTCTGCTTCTGCTCAGCAGCCGATCAGGGCATCATCATCATCATCAGAACACACCCATCGCTGTGCCCTGCCCAGTATCGGCCGTAGTAGTTAGTAGTTACTGCTTGATCCTCATCACCTGTGCTGCTGCTACTGATCACAAGCAATCAGGAGGATTTAACCATACATATGCCCGTAGTAGAAATCTCTGCCACAAGATATCGGCCCCGATCCCCTATTTCGTCGCAAACCTCCGATCGGTTCCGACCTGCTCCGAACTTCTCCGAATGGGTTAGGGTAACCCTATTGCGACGAACGTTGGGCCATTTTCGTTTGTCCTGCCGAGCAAATTGCGCTGTGTACAATTACGACTAATATTGTCAATATCTTATCTCTATCGACTCGAATCATCCAACATGAGGAGTTTGAAACCGTCTTCGCACGGTTCATCTTCTTCGTACCTCCGCAGCCGCCGCCGCCGGCCACTACTATTACATCTACAATTACCGCCACAAGTTTGCTGCCATCAACAACGGACGTACGCGGCGGCAGCCAAGCCAAAAAAGTCGTCGCCGACAACAACAAAAGGCATTGGCGTGCAATGGGCGCCGAAGATTCTGCTCGACCCGCTCTTTCAGAACGAGTCTGAGCGTCGGAGACAGCGACGGCTGGCCCGCAGCAGTCTGCTGGCGGCCCAATCTCCCCACAACAATAAAGACAGGGCCTACATGCAACGCGAGGTGCCGCTAAATGACATCCTCGAGTGGATCCAAGAAACCGCACCGGACCTACCGGACTTGCAAGAACGCCGGGCATTAACTGATCCCATGGGCGAGATGTTGCGAAAGTCCGGCTGGAAAATTCATAGCTCACCCACCGGTTACAATCAACTAGTAAGGCTGTTCAAATTTCGGGGCTTTCAAGATAGCTTTCTCTTCCTCGCCCGGCTGTCCCAGATCGTGACCTTGTCCGATCATTTTCCTGAAATCGAGTGGGACAAACACCATATCTGGGTCAAACTCAAGACGTTCGGCTTGAACGCAAAAAGGCAACAAGCCGACGATCCGTCCGCGGTCTACTTTGTCTCGAAATCTGACGTCGATATGGCAAAGCTCATTAATTCCCTTGTCGACGAGATGGCAGCAAATGACCAGATCTTACCAGACATACTACCCACCGCTGCCAAGCGCGTCGGCCGGAATCTACAGAGAGACATTGAGAAGATCGTCCAGTCCAAAGACGATTGCAAGTTAGAGGAACTCGTCCACCAAGTCCTGAAGTTACAAGTTTCATGATGCATGCCCGATTTTTTGCAAAAGGAGTTATGTTTGGTCATTTTAATACATTAAGTACATAGTTGATTGTTTTTTAATCTACTTTTCTCCGTATGTCGTAGTCACTCGCCTGCCGCCTTACGGAATTGGGAGTTTTGAACCCCCAACCACATCATGCATGACATCACTCTCAATAAATAAATGTCAGTCAAAATCCCTTCTCCGAATCTCGCCAATTGAGTCGTCCCGAAAAACAGGATATCAAAATCATCCACATGATGATAGACTCGGCAGATAGGCCGGGCTCCTCGACCCTGGGCTCCCCACTCTTACGCGTTCCCACCGAGATAAAAGTCAAGATAGCCACATTCCTCGACGGCGAAAGCCTGATCGCGATAGGGTCGACCTGCAAGCAATTCCTCACACTCATACACGACAGCGAGGAATGCTGGAAATCAGTCTGTCTCCCGATCCTGCTCGACTCCCTGCCACCCGACGTGCCACTTTCGCCCGCTCCGTACAAATCTTACCGAGACCTATATCTGTCCCTGCGCACGTTCGCCTGGTTCACGCCGGGTCTATGGCACGGCAACAGGGACCTCCTCGGGTCTTTGTACATCTCCCGGTACAACCACGTCACTGGCCATCTCGAAGCCCATGAAGTATTCTGCGTGCACGATCGCAGTGCCATGCTACCTTATCGCGAATGGTCACTCTCGCCCGCCGTGTTTGTGCAGGATTTTAATCCTCGCATCGACCGCTCGCTGGCGCCAGTCGTCAAATTCGGGCCCAGGACCGAATACGGCAAAAATAACGAGATCCCGCAACCGAGGTCTCCGCGGGGCATGACAACGACGTTCTTCCATGCCGCACCTATCCTGCCCGAACGCATTGTCTATCCCCAAATGAATCTCTGGCCGCCACAACTGATCCCGGCCGATGACAGGACCAGGAACGAGAGTCCGACCGGGTTCAGGGGCCATGTTTTGCATCGCACCGACGCCAGCACGAACCTGTTTCGATTAAGGCGATGGATCTCGTTTATGAATGCCGATTCCCACGGCGTCATCATGGGCGAACGGGTAGAGACCATCGCCAGGTTGAGACCGGACCTTTACACCCGCAATCCAGAGTTTCCATATCGGGGATTGTGGATAGGCGATTACGAGAGTCATGGAGGCGAATTTATCTTGTTCCACCAGCCGACAAAGAATCGGCTCGAGGCTATCAAATTGACAGGTAAACATTTTTTGTTGTTCGTGTGCCATATTGATACTGACCTACTAACTGCTATGCAGGAGATCCAAACGTTCCGCGAGCAGAATACTCCTTCGTTGTCGACGACTTGTCACATACAGAGCGGGTCTGCTCCGAACCTGAATGGCCCGGTGCCAGGGTCGTTGCAGCACAGGGCCACACGGCGGCCTTAAACTTCACAAACAATGCATTCTCTCCAACCCAGTTGATATTAATATCAGACGACCTCGTCGCTCATTACTGGATAAACCTGTCGCGAATAAAGAAATTCAAACGTGTAAATATCGACGATTTGATGCGTGGTGGATCTGGATTATAGACACAAAGTTGGTTTTTTTTTGTAAGGGTTCATTCAATATATACATAATCGTAGTAACTCGCACTACCTCTACGTCAACAAAAAATCTATGTACAAAAAAAGAGGTAAAATATACAACCAAAAAAAAAAAAAAAAATAGAACTTTTTTATTGTCCTCTACTCAATTCATTTTTTTGGTTATTTTCCGCAAAGCTTTCACCATTTCCCTTCTTTTGTCCTGTCCGGTGGTGGGTTGCCCTTGCGTTGGCATATTCATCATCGAATAAGAATCAGACCCTCGCCTGTTCAATTCTTCGGCCAAAATATCGCTCAACCTTGCCGTGCCGCCGTCATGGTCGTCGACGCTAATTTTTGCCTTGCCGTCATTGCTTGTACTACCACTGACTTGATCCTTGCGCCGGTCCAACAAACTGGCATACACTTTTTCGGCAAACGTGCCCATCTCGACATCCATAACCGACACGGTCCTAACTTTCCGTACATTATCATACGAACCTAACGTCAGCCGGACCCGGTTCCAGAAATTGAACATGCGCGGATGATGATGATGATGATGATTGGACGCGTAAAAAGCGATCCTGGTCATGAACATGAACGCGTCCTCAAACGTGTCGAAATGAAACGTCTTTTGGATCGCCGACACTTGGCCTCCTCCTTCGTCTTCGGTCGTCACGGACCACGGCAAAGCCAATGTCGTCAGGCGCGCTAGTGCACTATCCGGCGCACTGAATGTCGGTGAATCTGCGACCGTCGTGGTGGACTCGGTCGCCACAGATGATGCTGCCGTTGTCGTTGTTGCTGTTGACCTCGATGCAGCCGGTTGATCGACTGACACTTGTTTGCCGCTCTCATCATTAGACCGAGGCCGATTCTCTCCTACACTACTAGTGCTCCTGGTTTGAACATCGTCGTCCTCGTCCTCCACCTCCTCCTCATGCTCTTCATCTGTCCTCAGTCTTGTCGCACTTGCGTGCAGCCGCCTTTGAAAACGAGATTGGTTGACCCACGTCGGACTACAGTTTCTCGTCACATATCGTACCGCTAGACGATATATTGGCCGGCCTTGTAACATGGTTGGTTAATGCCCATCCCGCCGGGGGTCTCCGAGGCGCGCGGAGCTCGCATCTCGTGTCGTCGACAGTGAAGGTGTCCTATAGGTTTAGGGTATTATGCACTTACAGTAGTAATATTAAAATTAATCAATTTGCCTATTCTACGCCAAAATTTAACAGAACCGAAATATTATCCGACAAAAGAGCCAAAAGAGCTATTCTACATTAAAATCATCAATTAATGGCCGCCGCCACAGCCGCACCCCATATGCTACTGTCGCCAGTCACGGCCAATATTATCTTCTTGCCCCGCCTCTGCCCGAGCAGGTTCAGGAACTCTTGCACCCGGAGTCGAAAGCCGGAGTACTTTTCTATGACCGATCCCGTGGCCGCAACCACAATCTCGTCTCCGTCGCCAGGAGGAGTGGAAGGCGGCAACACGCCGACCGCAAGGGCGAGGATGCCGGCCGCCACAACCGCGGCAGCCCGACTTGACACGGCGTAGAATGCGGCCTTGATAAATTTCATTTCGTCGATCGTGATACCTGAACGCCCTTCCTTGCACGGATGTCGAGCCAGAAACTGTTGTCTGGCAAACTGTATGTCGAGCTCGCCTTCAACAACCGACATTGTTGACGTGTCCAAACCGTATGGTCTATCCAACCCGGCCGGTACGCTACTGCTCGGTCGAAACTTCAAGACCGTGTCCCGAACAATATAGCGCGCAAGCTCCGCAATGTACCTTCCAGACACCATCATCTCAAACGGCTGGAACCCGGGCTTCTCGTTCGAGGCATCCAGTTCGGCGTCCCACCTTGTCCGCGGCAAAATATCGGTTCCAAACATCGACAACTCTGTATTTAATATGCATTCCGCGTATCTCTCCAAATCGCGAGGATTACACCTCGATAATTTCTCTTCATCTAGGCATGTGATTGGAACTTTAACCGACGCGTTCACGCCAGTGCCAACGATGACGCCGATTTTACACCGCCGATCGGTCTGCATGTGGGACAGAATCGTTGCAACAGAATCATTGACAACGGCCCGGAGGTCCATGTCCAGGCCGATGTCCTTACAGCATTGCTGGAATACAGTGCGAAGGTCCCAGCCGTAAATATCTTGGCCCATGGTCGCGAACCCCTTTCCCATGGACAGTATCCTCCCGCTCGATACAGACGTTTGACTATACGTAAATATAAATTAGTCAAAAATACCAGCTTGAGGGGAGGAGAAGAAACACGCACTCTAACGGAAAACTCCACGTCAAGCCAACAGGCACGGAAATACCTTCCTCAATCCACCCATTCGCTTCCGCGACATAAACGACACTCTGTAGTTGACTGGCCAGCCACAGGAAAAAACTCTTGCCGTCGATATTTCGGATCGCGCCATCTAGGGGCTCGGACGTCAGATACCGTAACTGCCGCGAATCCTGCTCGAACGAGACCACTCCAATACGAAGAGTCGATCCGCCGACGTCGACAGCGATGAATGTCCCTTTCTCAAGACCAGTTGGAAGGGCGGATATATACGACGGCAACATAGTTGACGGCAAATATGACTCTGGGGCTTGCACGTTGGAGGGCGAGGATGACGAAGACGATGTCGTCGTCCCGGGCGCTGGCGGCGGCTGCGTCGGGGTGTGCACCGTCTGCGTTGCCATCACCATCGAGTGCGCGAGTCCCGTCACGAGCTGATCTAGCGATTCAGACGATAAGGCCGCGGCCAGTGTTGCGAGATCAGGATCCGCCATCGCGACCATGCTGATATTGTGGGTGGTTTTTGGTGTGTGCCTTGGATCAGATCCTACCGAGTGCTGGGAAACGCGCTGAACAAAAACAACACTCTGGCGTTTTGAACTGTTTGATCTAAGGATCCGTCGTCAAGCCGGCAATGAGACCACGTAATTTTTGATTTGCCGTATTTATGTCTATAGATATATGCTCATGAAACCACTTGCCGTGTTGGACTCCTAACTACTTATTTGCTCTAAAAAAAATGCGGGATCGGATCCGACCGAACGAATGTGCGTCATGTGATTTCATTGAGCGAGTTAATCCTAAGCAATTTTCTCAATTTTAGTACTAAGGTTAGGGTTATACACAGTCACTTGATGCACATTTAAACTTGCATTTTTAGACGGCCACCAGACACACGTTTTGAACTTGCGGAAACCGAACGCTTCAACCAGTAGTTATGAAACGTCTTTGCATATCATCCTCCCCCTCCACCGAATTTCGTACCTTTTGTCGCGACATAGCGACACAGTTGAATAAGAATGAAGCAGCTCGCCTATGTGGACTGGGTAGAGGTGCTCCGCTTTATAGAATGGAAGCCTCTCCTCCACCATAAGATGGGCTATCTCGATCTGAAGAGGTTGAGTGCTCATGGATCGCCTGTGTTTGAAGGTTGGTAAACCACTTCTCATCATAACAAAGATCAGGAATTCAGATAACCAGGAAATACCGTAAGATAATATTAATACCACCTGGTATGGTAGCAAATGTAGATAAACACAGGAGGACAGAGTTCAGAAGCTGTGTCGATCTCTTTTAGGGGACAGCCTTTGTCTTGGAATTACCAATCTGGTCGAGGCCACAAACACTAGGCAAAATAATTAATTCTGTTAAACACAGGACTTACTCTAATCTAATTTGTGTCCAGTTACTAGTAACAAATTAACAATGTAACACATATCTCGAGAAGCGTAGAACCGATTGCACGCACAGGCCTGCACAAGAAAATCACCTCGTCTAGAGAAATCGACTTAAAAGTAAAACTCGCGTAAAGCAAGTGCCTATTTTTCTGGTTTCTTCGTCTGATTTCGTATCCCTCTTCGGACCCGGGAGTCTACCGCTTTCATTCCCGCTGAACTGCACCAAGGGTTTTGTTTTAACTTTCTCATCTACAATTACACACCTTTCCACATTTCGCACAGTCTGACATGGAATCCGTTCGTGAAAAGGGTGAGTTGAAATACGCATACCTGGCCGCAAGACCTACTGCCGAGAGCAGAAGGCTCTTCACAACACTTGTATGCGCATTCAAAGGAAAGAAGCGTGCCAAGAAAGAGGATGTTGTTAAACCCACCAACCTGCAGCCACCATAGCTAGCCAAGAAAATCCAGATTATTATTATTTAAGCATGATCAACACCGAACCTTTTATAATACAATAATGTGCAAAAAAATTCTACTCCAATAAATTAAACGGCAAAACCTCAATTGTCCATTCAAGCCACGGCCGCCATTTTGGATCCTGTAGGTACAAATTACAAATTTGCTGCGCATCCACACGCACTCGTTCTTCCTGCCACCACGCGCTCAGTAGCGACACCACTGCCAAGAAGTGAACAAACACGATCAATGTAACCGGGTCACGGAGTCGTAATCTGGCGTGAAATTCTTCGGAGAGAAGGAAAGGCCACGTAAAAACGTATTTCCGCAGGTCTGCTGGACGTGCGTGCCGAAATGCGGTAACAAGCTGGGAGAGTAGTTGGATTGCAGGCATATATATCTCCAACTCAGTCTGCTGCTCGGCAAACATCGCCGAACACAAGCCAAGCAGACTTTCTAAAGGACTTAACGCATCTGGCCCCGCGGCAGATTCCAGACTACTGAAATCGATTCCAAAGATTGATTGCAAGTCAATCCCGGACTGCATGTTTTGCATCTCATGCACCACCGTTCTAATCCCAAGTAAAATCGGTAGCCATCTGTCAATCGAAATAATCGTCGCCGTCCTCGAATCTGCCTCGATCTCGGAAGCCTCCTTATTCTCGTCTAACATCCCCCCACCTTCTGCTTCATGTCCTTTTTCGTGATAAGCGAACGATTGAATGGCGATGAGACTTCCAGCCACAGTCATGGCTTCTAAATTCCCCACAGTTCGTTCTCCACAGATAGCTGCTCGAAATGTTTCAAGTGATCGTTGCCGGTACCATATCTCTGCCCGACTAAAATACAATTCACGTTCGCGCGAGATTTCCAGGTCATCCTGATCGACAGATTGTGATGTGGTCGACGCCGCTGCAGCCGCCGCCGATTTAGCCTTGTCCTGCAAGAACAACATGTGTGTTGCGGCGATGGTGAGGATCGCGTACATTAAGAAATCATGTCGGAACGCCATCCGCGGGATCTGTGTTAACCATAGGTCGCCGTCAGTGACATCAGACAGGGTCGGTGACGTCACTGTCAGGAAGTGATGCAACAGTTCCAATTGGGCCATATTCAAGTTTGCGAACTCAGATTCAGGTTCGGCCAAATCCGCACTGGCAACTGACGCCGGAGGTCCCGGGGTGGCCGCTGCTAGCACTGGGGAGGGCAGCAATGACGATAATGAAGGAACCTGAAAATGTCCTGAACTTGCGGCCTTTGACGATGGTGTCGATACCGAGACTGCTACCGGCACAGATGACTTGCGGTGACTCACGACATCCGGTGAACCAACACTCGATGGCGGCGAAAGAGCACCGACAGGCTCAAACTCTTTTTTAACGGGCCCGCCGACTCGTGCCGACTTGCCATTCGGCTGCGCATGTGTAAGGTAATCGCAGTCTACGCCGTGCTTACGGCAATTAAAGCACTGTGGATGCTCCTCATCACATTTTATCCTTCGCTTCTTGCAATTAACGCATCCTTTGCGCGACTTGATATGTGACTTGCGGGGACGAACGATTCTCTTTGATTCTGCAGCTGGCCCTGAAGCTGCCGTTGTAGACAGTGTGAACGAAAGCTCGCTGCTCATAATGGTAGGCATGCGTTGTCGGCCAGATGTCGGCGGTGCCGGACTAGTTTCCCGGCGTACTTGCATGACGCTGCAAACCGCTTCTGTTGGCGTCGTCGTTCGAGACGCATTGGATGCAATGGGTTCGAATCCAGATGTCGGAATGTAACGTTGCTGGAGCTGCGGAGACGTGATCGAGGCCGGCGACAACGGTGCCAGCATCGAGTCTGAGCTTTGCGTCGCCATTGTATTTCGACAACTAGGTCGCCAGACAAGGCCGATGTGTCAGTCAATGCAGAGTTGCGGTAGTGTCGAGGCGAGCCGAAGCTGCGGCACGACCACTAGATCGCGAGTGCAAAAGTGTCCGAGCCAATGACTCTTGCGACTATGCCAAGTACTGGCGAGAAATGCGGAGAGTATTATGTTGATCAATATTAGGGCCAAAGAGAAGTCCACAGGCCATGCTTATTAGCGGGCGGCTCGGGAACTAATTCGGATGCAGGCGTCGCAAGCTCAAATCACTGGCCGGGTAAATCATGCGAAGCCCCACGACGAGTCATCGAAGGTCTAATTTTGACATCGTGGCCGACAAAAAAGACCTGACGAGCTGGATGGCGACATTCAGTTAATACAAGATGCTGGCATTCCTGTGGTCCCACAATCCCTGAATTGCTCCTGTATTCGGTTTTCGTTATTATATCTTGCTATGATGTTCTCATTTTCATCTGAATTATAGATAATAGACGACGTTTTGAGTTTTTATAGTACGAAAATATATTCTAAACAAAGATCTAGCTAGTTCTAAGTAGTCATGCAATGTAATCGAACGATTGTTCTCACGACTGAGCAAAGGCTTATAATCACGTGAGCTATCAGTGGATACTACGGATATCCGTGGATATCTACGGATACGGATATGGACAAAGCCAATACACCTGGATACGGATACGCATACGCATACCGATACGCATACGGATACGGATATATTTTCTGGATACGGATACGGATATGGATAAGGAAAATTTGGCCTGGATATTATCCGTGCCGATCCCTATTTGCTAGTGAGCTGTGGTTCGTGTAGTAACTCAGCAGTTATCGGTTTAAATTGATGGCCGCCTCCTGAAATTGCCCGTAATATATATACGATAGCATTGGACTCCATCGACACGATGTGGAAGAGCACCGGGACGAAATTGCTTCACTCTTCCAGTGAACACTCAACACAGACCCCAACAATTTTATGCTATGCCCACATGGCTCTACCGCGCGGACTGGCAAAGTGACCATCAATAGCGAATTCACCCACACTCTTTCTCTTCAAGTCCACTGAGAAGGTCTAAATTTTTGCCCGCATTACCACATAATACACAAAACCCGTAAAATAACCGTATAATTCCCCAATAGTACAAAATCGTTATAGAGAAAAAGAAAATCCCTACTTTTGATAACGCCCTACCTGGCGGACTTCTTTCTGCACCCGATGCATGCTAACTGCCAAAACAAAAAGGTTCCCCACGTATTCAAAATTATAAAAGGCATACTAGTACTCTGCATTCATCATCAATCCTCTAAACACCGTATCGTTTCCATAAAACGCAGACTGTCCTGTGCTAGCGTTACCCGCAACAGCTTGTCGCACCCCGCCAGGACCGTTAAACAAGTCGACATTTGCACGACTGACCGCGTCTGCAAATCTTGCCGACCCTGCATTAGTCACTGAGCCAGTAGTGCTATTAGTATTATTTCCCGAAAGATTCGCTACCGGATTACTAGCCCCATTAGAGGACGACGCAAGGTTAATCCAATCCATCATGTCGAGATCAAAGATAAAATCCATATTCGGGTCATCGCTGTTGCCGCCTCCAACACCAAATGTGTCGTCCATTAAAAACTGCGACATCGCGTCAGCAGGAGAAATATTTAAGGTAACTTCTTTGCTGCCGGGAGTAGTTGCCGCTGGCGGCGGTAAGAATGACTCCACCGGGGTCGGGATCACAATACCCTTGTTGTCATCATTGGGTGGAATAGCTGGTGTCGCTACACCAACCAGAGGCGAGTCGGGTAGTTGGTATCGGCCATCATTGGCAGCTGCTTTCAGGAACATGCGAGATAAATTCGCCGTGCCGTCTGATCCCATCGAGCTATTATTGTATCCGTACCCTAGCAGGTCATGCAAGTACTTTTCGTCATCGTAATCAGCATTAGCGGCCTGCTGATATGCCTGGGCAGCGGCCGCGGCCGCGGCTGCCTCCACCGCGCTCTCATCTACTGACTTGCGTGACCCTAACTCGGACCGGATGCTGCTGTTCCGGGGAGAAGGCATGAAATAAGTGCTGCCAGTTGTCGTCTCAGCGGTCGTACTTGGCATGACAGGCCCACTGCTATTCAAAAGACTGTTAATCTGGCTAATATGTTTGTTCCGGTTGTCCGTCGTTGCTCCGTTAGGGGTGTTGGCGTAATTCACGGTACGTGATGCTCTGGCGGCCCTGTCCATTTCCTGCAGAATATTTCGGTAACGTTTTGCCGACGGATCGCATTTTCCGTAATGTCCCAGAATAAAAATACAGAGAAATATACCGCGAGTGATGTAGGATTCGACCTCTGACCTTCGCTGGTGAAAAGACTCTAGCAATAAAACTATGCCGGCTGTGAATATGAAGTATGTCATGAGATGCGACCGGATCGGTTGCTGATTATGAGCAAAGAATGTCATTACGAGATCCACTGAGCGGGCGGCGCAGAGAACGCATGCCGAAGATAATCTCGAGACAGTTTTTGCTTGTGCGGGGATCTCCGACGGCGTCTTGGCGACCATCAATAAGAAGAAAGGTCGGGTAAGAAGAATAATGCTGTTGAGGTGTGTTAGGTGGAGACGCAAGAGTCCTTGATTGCGGATCATCTGACGACGAGACTCTTCTTCCGCAACGCTATCGACACTGAGTTTTCGGTCATCCGGGGCACCAAGATGCAGCGATGTGAGCTGAATATCTGGCTGTAATCCATCGCTCCATTCACGGAGACGCGTTGCCAATCTCTGTGATGTGGAGGACGAGATACTTTGAGGTCTGTATACCAACAAGCAGATATCACCAATAATCTCACAAAGCTTCGATAATTCAACCACAGTCCTGTTTAGTAAGATCAGCTCGGACGTGTCACGATCATCCCAGTCGCAATCATCAATTGCAAGTGGTCTGCCAAGGCTCGATGACCAGAAGCGATCCTGAATATACAGTGTAAGCCACAATCGTTGGCGCACTATTCGCTGCGGCTTAGAAAACGTCATATTGACACATTTTCTGTGCATTCCCAGAGCCTGTGCAAAACGAATTGCCGTGCCTATGGATGTTAACAAGAGCTTCATTAAATAGATCACACCACAGATCTTACCGAGTTGAATCCAACTTGCGTTGCGTTTGCAAATAATTTGATAGTAAAGACACATCAAAAGGTACGCTTGTACGACCCACAAGTCGCCATCCTCTGCAGCATCATTCATTAAACCGAGACCGCTTTCGAAAAACAAGGCCGGATCGATTACGGATTTCGACCCGCCTTCCTTAGGGTTGCCTTGAATGTTGGCGCGGCTCGACTGAGACGTGTCGATTCCGGAGAAAGGCGGGATATTGAATTTTTCAGCATCTAGTTCCTGCTTTGAGCTGACAAATACGGCACCAAGCGCACAGGTGAAATGTAACAAACACAACCAATGTCGCGGTGCCCCCATCGGATTTCTGTATGTCTGGGCAACCTGATACCGAAACTGGTCCATATCAAACACATAATCAAACGCCTGCACGTTATCCTCGAAAGCTTGAATTAATTCGTTCGTCAAACTGCGGGGTGGCAATTGGAGAGGAATTATTGATGCCGTATGAGTCGGACCATCAATAAATCGAAACTGGGCAGGATCTAGAGTAAAAGACGAATCCCCCATGACTTTTCGAAATGCTTTTCGTGACTGTTCTAAAAATGAATGCACACCCCTCTCGCCCATATATCGCATGTGGCCCTTCTCATCCCAGAGCAAGCGTGTATTTCGGCCATCGCCAACCGTTTCGACCTGATACTCGCTGTTGCGGTGGGACCTCTTCCGATGATAGCGCTGCTGCTGCTGATTCTGTTGGACCTGAACTTCCGGAGGGGATGGTATTGAAGTATCAGGCGAAACAGGGTCTGATACAGACGAGTCCGATATCGAGGACTCATTGGAAGCAACTTGCTTGCGTGACACACGACGTCCACGTTTTTTTGAGGTCAGTCGTCCTTCAGAATGCTCTGTCGAAATGGGCGATGCAGCAGAACCGTGACGCTTACTGCGCAGATGGTCGTCCTTGGGCAGTTCCGAAGCCGTCTCCGTCGTGACAGACATTGAATCATCGGGGTCGCCAGTGGTGGCGTGCGGTGACTGCGATGAAAACGCGACAGATGGACTTCTACCAGGAACTATCTCGGTCTTTGTCGGAGTGTAGTGGCATACGAAATTTTTTTTCTTACATATCGAGCAAGGATGGTCGCCATTACACTTGTTTTGTCCGTTAACAGTTGGCTCAGGGTGTAGTTAGAAGCACATGACGTCAACATACCTTTTGTTTCCGCCTCTTACAGCTGTCGCAAGCCAGGGCTATTCGTTTGCGCTTAGCAGGATCGACTCGCCTTTTTTGTTTACGCAGCTCGGCAGAAGAAGCTGTTTTACCGCGTACGGGTCCGACAAGACCGGCAACTTTCGACTCGACTGTCTGCTGGGAAGATTCGTTTTTGATGACAGATAAACGTTCAGAGACTTCAGGTGAGGGGGAAGTCATTTTGCACGGGATTCTGACTAGAACCGCCAAGTGCTGAATTGGATGGTCAGGAAGGGAATGATACCGCTCACAGCTGCCCCGGACGCACGCCAGGAGGGCTTAATTATGGCGTTTTGATTGTGATGCTGAGACTGCTATGGGAGCAAAACACGACCGAAAATCGAGGAGACATAAACCCGGTCGCCACAGCGAGACTGTGCTGATCTGTCGGTTATTTTTTTCTTCGAGGAAGTAAGAATCTATCCCAGATAGAAGCGGGAGAACTCTTTCTGAGATGAATGCGGGGCAACGGCATCTTTCCGAGGCCACCCGATGTAAGCCGAAGTCGTCACGTGATCCAGCTGATGATTAGTGATCTTATCATGCTCGATGATTATGATCACCAAAGTCGATCCAAAGTCGAGCTTACTTGCTAGTTGCAATAGACAATGATTGTCAACCGTCCGCTGGGCACTGGCCAGTATCCATTCTGCACATCGCACTCGTGGTCACTTTTAAGCACCGTTTTACGTGCGTCCGCAAAATAATATCGTTCTCACTGCGGCTCAGTCATGCCATCGTTAATATCAGCCCATTGCCTCGCCTGTGAATGAAGCATAGACTCTATGAATTATGAATGTTTGGAAGTGCACCGCAGGAACTTGATTCGACCATCTAGGATATTTCGTTGTTCGGCCCTCCATTGTACGTAGATACTCGTATGAATTAAAACAACCCGATAGTACAAAGCAGTCCAGCGAAACCTATCTATACATACCCCTAAATTAAGAATGCAGCACGACTCCAGTCATAACAAAAACAAATATTCTGTGAAATCAAAGGACCATGCTCCGTGAAAAGACGACAACTGATGAAAATGACAACATGCTAAACCTAATTACTTTCGGAAATTACTCTTGCTTACCACGACACTCATTCTTTCCCATAGATCCCTTTACTAAGTTCACCATCGCGGCAATGAATTCCTATTTGTACTCGTACTCGGAGTCATGGTTACCTCATTCTCCGGCTCTGATCCACAACCCCCATAGTATCGGTTTCATCATCTATTATCGTTGCGGTACATGGGTATACATGATAAAAAACAATCTTCATATCCGTAAGACTTAGCAACATCCGGGCCGAAAACTCCACTGTCATGGTAGCTTCGGCTAATGCAGACGGTGACGATGGCGGTGTTGAAGTGTGCGTTGCTCCGTTGGTCAAGCCGTTGTTGTAGGCGTGATCTGGTTGCGGCACTGTGTCCATCACATAGTGGATGCGTCCAAAGATGGCAAACTCCCCAGATCCATCTGCTATGTTCTCATGCGGATTGCCGGTAGCTTGCGTACACGCAGATGCCTGCAAGAACGGAAAAACAATGTCAATTTCGTGACGTCTGGATGTAATATTCTTCCACAGCGTTCTTCGCAATCGAAAAATTTCTGCTCCTTCATCAGTAAAAGACACAACATATAGGAAAAATGCGCGCCCTACCTGCTCGGCCGGCTGCAGTTTTGAGTCCGACGATGTAAAATGCACTGTCGGCGAAGAAATTGACGTACTGCTCGTCTTGGTCGGAGTCGTCCGCAAGAGCAAAAAATTGCGTCATGAACTGCTTCACGCGCTCATTCGTATATCCTGGCGGATATCGAACTGCGGGCCGTGCAGCCACTCCGTTTGCGACGGCGACGTAAGACTCGCGTGTGAGCAGCGAACTGGTGTCCATCGCTTGCATAATGTGGTTTATGCCAAAGAAACGGAATAGCGTAAATATTCAGGTGCAACCGCTCATTTAGCCGCGGCCTCGTCGAGCGAGAAGACGAACTGTCGCTAGAGAATTATTTTATACCGGCAGTGTGTCGTATGGTAACTTGGTATAGCTTACTTGACCTCTTGCCAGGCGAGAGTGAATGCCAAGTGCAGTACTTAAATAGTCGACTCCGAGAATCGTCAAACCAGTCGGGGTTTCGGCAAAACTCAAAACACTGGCCACCTGAGCAAACCCTTGCCCAGGTTCCGAAAACCCCGGTTCCAAAACGCATTTACGTTCCGCAATCGCCGGCTGCAGTAGTTTTATAATAGTTGTTTCTCATTATTTATACGTAAAGTGGACGCGTTGCACTTCGGACTGCAGTGGTTTGTTGATCGGGAAAAGCTCGGCAGCCCTAAACCGACAGGGTCAACATCTGGTCACTAAGCGGTTGTGTACAGCGGGTACCACGAAGTCTTTGTTTTCCTGATCTCTTACCAGTTCCGCTTCGGATGTTCACTGTCAATATCCAGAAAATGGCAGATTAAATTGCAGATGAACCTCTTAATGAATCGCCCGTCTGGGGCCTCTATCGTCTCTCTGACTGTCTCGAGGATCACAACATCCGACAATGTGGGCGCTTCGAGCAGAGAAAGCGAGTTGAAGATGCTCGTCGAGGAGATGTTGCAAGAGCACGTTGAACAAACGCGGGCTCTTTATCGTGAGTTAGCTTTCTGCGCCTGGAAGTGGAGTCACAATTAGGGCTCGGGACCGTCAGCTCCTGTCGAACGCGGGGCTGTTGGCTGATGACCGGGAAATTTCCTGGACATAGAACGGTACTTTAGGGATGGCCCGTCAGTAAACCTCCATTGAAAACGGGAAAGAGTTATTATCCTGGTGGAAAGCAAACCAAGGTTTTTGCAATCTCCTGAGTCGAGTGAAGCGAGCATGGCCTTCACCTACGCCCTCGGCCCGACCGCCAGTCTGCAACTGGGGACAGCCTCACAATAAACATGGTCCAAGCAGACTACTACTATACTTCCGGGACCACCTTCCTACTCGTAGATGCCACCCCTATTCCGGTGGCCCTCCGCCCTCGACATGAGTCGTTACTTCTGGGCAGGAGAGGTAGATGAAGAGGAAATTATGGCGAAGGATTGCCGGAAGAGTCATAACCTTTGGGCTCGCCGGGCTCTTGCGGCATACCTTTTAGAGATAACAAATTTTGAGGGTGCATGATATACATAACGAACATTCAGGGTTTTGCACAGTGAATTTATTGACGCTGATATTAGTTTATAATCTCTAGTTATACAAATTACTCTTTTTTCTCGACAGTGATCTTCGTATTCTCACTTGCCATGTCCTTCTCGACCATCAAGCTTCGGAACCGTCCAATCGCAGGGAAGCCTTCCATGAATCCACAAATGCACCATGCCGCCCGCTTAATAGTAGGGACACGGTACATTCCTGTCCATATATACAAAATCACCGCCTCAATAGCATGATACACGATCACACACCAATATACCGTCTTCAGTAGCTTCGGCACAATCTCGATATCATAAACCTTATACTGCCTCAAGACGAACTCCTTGTCGTCTATCACGGTCGGGTTCCAGTAGACATAGTACGTGCTCAAGAGCACGAGTACGATAATCGGGATCGAGTGCCACGTAGGCGGAGTGAACTTGTCCAGCGGTGTAATCGTCGCGTAACCCAGTCCTTCGCTAGCCTGCATTGCCATGCCGACCAGTACGTCCCGCGCGTCCGCTAAACTCTTCATTGGCGGGTTGAAGTCGATCTTAGCTTCGAGCTGGTCGATGCCCTTGTTGTGAATGATCTCGTACCCGATTGTGATATACTCTAGCGTGAGGTCCCGCATTGCAATGTTCCGTGTCGCAACAATGCCCTTGTAGTAACGAAGATAGTCTTTTAATGACACTTGATGCTCTTTGTTCATATACGATATGATGCGTTCTGTGATGGACTGTGAATTGCTCTCTGGACCGGAAGGTCGTTCGCTTCTAGCCGGAACTGAAGTCGGTTCAGACATTCTGCCGACTGTTAGAATATCTCCAACTTGTCACGATGAAATTACCTAGAAAGTACCTCTTCTAATGCAATATGTACGACAATAATCACTCTTTTATCCACGCTGAATGCGGATAACACCCACAGTCGATCAATTGCTCTGTGTTTCTCGAATATAGTTTACTGAACAATATATAACTTACAGACGGTTGTTATCCAGCTAATTGCCCTAACCCTCCCCCCTAACCGCCGAGCCCTCAGCACCATGACTAGACAGCCATATTCAAAATACAGGGGGTTGTATTAAAGGATTATCGTTTTGTCATTGAACGGAGTGATATTCCGGAATTTACATGAATTTCCTTTAAGAAATACGTATGCTATTCACAACCTTGCCTTTAAGTACTTTTGGCCGCGAGTCAACATAGCTTCAGCCTCAGCAATCATGTCATCAATAATCGCCTTGGCGGGTTTGACGTCTTTGATAACCGCGCAAACCTCGCCCATCAAGTAAGGATATGAATATTCCTCGATAATCTCCGGTACTTCCTTTCCCGATTTTTCGTACTGCTCTAGCTCCCAGGGCACCGGGATCTTTCCCTGCGACGTCAATTTGATGATGTCGTCCTGGCGATTATTTTCCCAATCCTCGACATATGGGTTCCGCACGATACGAAGCGGCCGACCGGTGTAAATAATAGTGCGGACTGTGTCGTTGTAGCTAGCGTTCATAATAGCTTGCTGGTGGGCTCTTGACGCGCCGGCCTCCTC
Source organism: Lipomyces yamadae (assembly GCA_030556285.1). Lineage (NCBI taxonomy): Eukaryota > Fungi > Ascomycota > Lipomycetes > Lipomycetales > Lipomycetaceae > Lipomyces > Lipomyces yamadae. The sequence continues at coordinate 90,605 of JAKTPU010000008.1, read as the reverse complement.
AGCGCAAACAAAACGCGTACCGACCCAGACAGCTCCGGCACCCCACCTTATAATAGTTGATTGTCAATATGTTTGTTGAAGTTAAAATACGCAGCGGATCGACTTACATGAGAGCAGCGGCTAAACCTTTACCGTCGCATATACCTCCGGCAGCAATGACTTCAACTTGCTTACCAGTAAGTTTACTCTTCTTGCCCTTGACCATCTCAACAACAGCGGGGCTATGGTCTAATCAGTTCTTCAAAACTCTTTTGAATCTTAAAATAAATGTCGGACCAGCCCACATACATCAAGATGCTTGTCGGGATACTCCCAGTATGGCCACCGCCCTCTCCACCCTGGGCGCAGATGATATCTACGCCATTCTCCAGAGCCTTGATTGCATGCTTGGGAGCCCCGATCATGTTCATGACAGGAATTCCTGCCTCGTGTAACCTATCCACGACTTGCTTCGGTGGCACACCAACAGCCGATACAAACAAGCCTGTTCCTTCCTCAATAATCACATCAATAAGCTGTGGAAGTTGGCCCTCTGTGTAATCGTAGTTCGTCTTGCGCGCGCTGCCGCCAACCTGTGGTAGCAGTAAGTCCACGCCGAACTTGGTAACGCCCGGGGTCAGGTGGGCTTTTATTGCCTTGATTTGCTGGCGGAGCATGTCGGGACTGTATTTTAGGCCACCAATAACGCCTAGGCCACCTGCATTCGATACTGCAGCTGCAAGAGCCGGACGTGCAAGTATGTTAGTTACTCAAACAATGGAGCAGACACGACTACTTAACAAAAAAAGATTCAACTTATCTGATGCCACGTTCATGCCTGCCAGCAAAATCGGATGCTTGATTCCAAACAACTCAGTAATCGGGGTCGTGATCGCCATCGTTGCCTCCCGTATAATTTTCACAAACTACAATCAGTCCCCAATATTGCAAACGAAACTAGAAAGGAAGAAAGGGGTCAAAACTTATATTTTCATTTCCACAGCATGTGCACTGAACCCGCGACATTCTTCGCCCGCGGCACAATGAAAAATGCGGGGAACACAAACACCCAGGCGTGCGGCTGATTCCGCTCAACAGCAGGGGACACAGCCAATAAGCAATTATCGATGTTAATACGCGGGCTTTACTTTAAAAAAAGACTTACTCGAGATCAGCGGTCGCTGCACTTCGGGTTGCCTTTTGGCATAATCATTCGCCTTTACAACAATGATGACAGCGACGTAATTTACGCTTATTATTCAGCTAAGCAGTTTGAATTTGTAACAGAAATATAAAGACTACTTACAGATATAACCTCCGTATCGAACAAGTGCAATATAGACCATTGGATGCATAGTACACCTTTTCGCCATCTTGTCACATCTAATGTACACATAAACAAACCATGACGCCGAGAACCCAAGCACGGGAGCTAACAATACATCACAGAAACGGAAAACATAAATCAAACTAAAAGCTTGAGGGCTTAGTACCACTCCGTCAATCCCAACGCGGCGAAATCCGGAGTCGTGCCTGGAGTGCAGTTATATGTCCTGTTGTACGCAAGCTGGGGCATTATACCAGCGTCGATTCCCCGCTCGTAGGACCACTGCGTGGCATCGGCTGTTTCTGTCTTCCACGTCCAGTACATAAAACCCCAGGCGCCGCCAGATTCGAAGGCTGTCATTTGGGATTCTGCAGACATTAACAGAAACTCCTTATACTCGTCACTGTAATTCTCGGGTTGCGCGTTCGCGAGATCGCATGTACAGTTTGTGCCGCCCGGACACGATGGTGTAAGAACCTGAAGGGACGGGTCCGAGACGTTCAACGTGCCCTCCCATCGACTTCCAACGCCGACATTGTTAAGGTATCGCAGACAGTCCGTATCTGCTTGACTCCATTCGCCGACTATTGTCGGGCCATGGCCCGTGAGAGGGTTAGATGAGGTCTGCATGTCATTTACCCACTATGCAAAATATGTTAACTGACTTCCATCTAGAAAACTAAGCTTTAGAACGAACATACAGCCGAGCAAACAAAGTCAATCTTTGTGGAATGTGACTGAGCAATTAGACCCTCGTTAAAAATCATATATTCATGCATGTCAAGGACCATTCCGGGATACCGAGACTGGTTGAAAATACCGGCCCAGGAGCCTGCACCACGGAAACCATCGCCAAAGACGATATAGCCTTCGTATCCCTTCTCTCGTACAATATCGTAGGCGTTAGACGTCCAGCTGATAACGGTTTGAGAGTCAAGGACCATCATGTTTGGCTCGTTTACGAGACCATATAACGTCACCACGTTCTTGTAGCGTTCCTGCGCGAAGAAGGCTGCAAGCCGCTCGTGATAGGCGAGGGTAAGATTGCCATAGTATTCACCCATCGTGCCGTTCAGCCAAAGAACTGGACCCTGATGACCACTGTGGTTCCAGCCGTTGGCGTTCCCAGGAACTGAATGCAGGTCCACATTGACACGTAAGCCATACTTGCGCGCCCATTCTATGGCTCGAAGAAGATACCGCCACGAAACCTTCTCGACATATGGGTCACCTTCCAACTTCTCGACAGTCCAATAGGGGTATGGGATCCGGACATGGTCAAGACCAGCATCACGGATATCGCTGAATGTCTGCTCAGTGATGAAACTCATGTAGTGCTTCTCGAACGTGCCCTTGGCATTGTCGCCAAGTTGCTCAGAGAGCGTATACTCGTCGACGATTCCCTGACCCGCGGTATAATTTGTGAAATAAGATGGCGTTATGAATGGCTCGAGAACAAGCCATCCACCGATGTTCACTCCCCTCAACGGCATTTGTGTGTAATTGAACGACTCGGTCAATGGGGGGACGTTCATGTTTGCGCGTGCAGAGTTGTCCCAGGTCGAATTCAGTCCCATGATCGATAGTCCGCCAACTGTCGCGTTGGTGAATGTCAAATTAAAATCGGTCCTATCCAGCCAAGTCGAGACGTCGAGAATTGATCCTTTCGCCCAAGACGGAGTATCACTACCCGGAGGCGGGGAGCCACCACTGCCGGATCCATTGGGATTTGTACTATTTGCACCAGGACTTGACCCTGAGTCACCACCAGAATTGCTGCCGTTATTCGAACCTTTTGACGACTTTGATCCGATAGCCACAATGCCGACGGGAACCAGCACCGCAGCAAGTATGATGGCCACAATGCCGACAACTAGCAAAACAACGTTGCGCTTCCGAGATAACAATCTCCTTCCTCCTTCGGATATTCGTTTCTCTATCGACGGGGCCGAGGGACGCGAACTGCGGGACACAATCGGCGGCAGAGGCGCCGGACGGTGCGTAATGGTAAATCGCGACTGGGTATGTGCGGGATTATCATCGTCAGAAGAATAGTCGTAGTCACGGATATTGAGCGAGTCGACTCGTCTGCTCGCACCTATGCTGCCAGCATGCGGGCGGAGCTGAGTTGTTGAGGTGGTTTCGTCTGGAGGGACAAAATCTAAAGAATTAGGGGACGGCGATTCTTGATTAGGACGCAACATTGTAGCTCAGAAAGTTTCACCTTAATACTCTGGCTGACAAGGTGTAGTAAGGATAGAAAAGAGAGAGAGGCAGACAGACAGCAGAAAGATGAAGATTTGTAAGGGAAATGAGTGGCCCGTGTAGACCGCAAGACTGACACTGAGCGGGACTATATTATCACACTTGATTCCTGTGCAACAGACCGTCCGTCACGTCTTGTATACATCACATCTGCAAAGATGCTCTAGTAATTATTGGCTGTTCTCGTATTTATTTCCATGCTGGTGGTCGATCTATCACATTGCGATGCCTGCAGACACGCTCGGCTGCCCTTAATACGTGCCCAACTGAGATCTGCATTTACTTTACTAATTTCGACACGTGGAGCGGTCATTTTGTTGCAGCTTGCATGTAAGGCGCAACAATAGTTTTACAGTACATTCCCAGTTTAGCATCCTGGTCTTGGACTCGACCCTTTGTTCCCCGCAATTAATTACATTTAAAACGTAAACATTTATTGAGTTGGGACCGCCCTGGCCAAAACAGGTTTAGCAACCAATCAAAGTTCCAGGCTGCTACGGCGCTAACCGCATTAGGCAACCAAAAATGAGAAGGTTCGGGTCAGCATCTAGGAAAATTGTCGAGCCGGACCCGAGGCTCGGGTTACGCGTCATTCACGCGTGTCCTTGGGATCGTTGCTATTATATTTTTATATTTCTAATCAGTGCTTGACATAAATCGACTAATCTATTCGCACGTTCGCAGTTTTCATTGCAACTTTAAATCACACGTCGCTGGACCATGGTGCCTCTTATATCAGGAACATGCTGCACATTCCAGTTCAATGTATATATTATATATTGTAATACGCGAACATTGCAGCATAATCATTTGTTTTTCGTTCGCAATTGTAAGCATAGCATCTGAAATATCGTCATATCCTGTACACCCTTTACCCCGAAAAGTGCTGACTTAAAATAATAACGTGAGACTTCACAAATCCGAGTGTACCCTGACCCCAAGGAGAGCTAAGTTGCAAACAGAACATCCAAACAGCCTCTAAGCTACAATATCGGAAGTCCGCTCGCACTCAATGGCAACTAGCGCACCCTTGGTTTGCAACCGCGCAAAATGCAAGCGTTTCTCGCTGCGAATGCGATACTCCGCCCTGATCAAGTTGGAGAGCCAAATTAAGGTACATGACTGCCCAGAAATTAGATTAGCGGTGCGGGATGGCGCTTAGTAGAGCCATTCTCCGTCGATTAGCGAAACCGCTGTGGAGCCTTGTCGTGGGTACAAGTATTATGACATTCATAAACTCTCAATATTACTTGCGAACACGACGGGTCATTTCCTCAATGAGTAATTATGGAATGGGCGGGGGTGAGCATATAATAAATGTTATCATGATTGTATTAAGTCGATCCCGCACAAAAGCCGGACATAATATAACCCTAACCTTCTCTTGCAATAGGTGTATCATACTCATGCGGGATATCCAACTTAGTGCGGCTTCGGAGCAAAACCCCGACGCCGCACCCCGCCATGCGGCCCCCGTAAAGTGATGCTGATGGTTCGTTGACCCTAGGATTCCCCGACTAGTTACATGATGGACGAATGCTCGGGATGCTGAGCTTCCCCGCGCTTGGCCAGATGTTCTCGCAAGGAACAATAAAGCCAGGAGGACCGCCTCATCGCGGACCAGTAGTCCAGTATTAGCATCCTATAGTCATCACTGTGGAAAGAGTCATGTCTACGTCGCCAACTTACATGTAATTTTGGGCCGAATATTTATTATCGTTAGTTGCGTTCAGAGTGAAAAACAACCTATCTAGCTATTTGATTGTACCTCTGCATTTTATCGCATTAGCCAGGTACCCCCTGGTTTCAAAGACAGCTATGTGTACCCCACCAGGTTGGGTCCAGAAAACACTCTCGACAGCTTGTTTTTCTTAAGGTCCGAGGATGTTCAAAAGTCGTCGGAGCATCAACCCGTCTACATGTCGTTGACGTTGGAAACGGTTAGGGTTTCGCCCTGAGGTCCCGCACTCAAATGGCACGTAGCGCACGCTTGGTTTGCAGCTGCAAAGCATTTCTCGGCCAAAGTCCACAATTATGTGGATTTAGCACCCGTTGTATTGCACTGCATGTAGAAGAAACCCTAAACCTTATGAAATAGATACGATATGGAATTTTTCTTTCTGTCGTCCATTGCCGTAGGTCACGTTGCAAATCCACTCAGGGTACGATTATTCTACTACCAAGATTTACTGAAAGGCAAAAAGAAAATGGAGGCATCTTTAAACATCGCTAGGCTAGTAGGAAACCGAGGTCCATACATGGCGAGCGTCGTTCGTGCATTGGGGAAAACCCTTTGAAGAAACTGGATCATTGTCGTCACCAGACAGACGTGGTCAGCACAAGAAGCTTCGAACTGCTCTAGATGATGAAGACATTACAAACCCTGAATACTTCAGAAACACACCGACAAACCAGCGAACTGCAGCAGCACTGAAGGCCTTCTATGAAAACACAGTCTATCCAGAATACAGTGGCAGAATTGGGAAAATGAATATATCTTTAACCACAGGTACTGGCTATCTCCGCAAGTCGGGGTTCTCTCTAGGTCGTCACACTAAGGACATCTACTTTGACGGTCATGAGAGGGATGATATCGTCCAATATCGGCAACAGTGGGCAAAGAGAATGATGGCATATCGATCGCAGATGAAAGAATATGATGGGACAGACTGTGACAGTGTGATCGAATCTGTTCTTGCAGCCGGTGCTAGAGAGATGGTACTCATCACCCATGATGAGTGTTATTTAACAGTAATGATGACAATGCCGTTACCTGGACCGAAAGGGGTGGGGTGAATAAGTTATTAGGAAGAAAGGTCAGGGACTAGGCTTGATGGTCTCTGACTTCTATTGCGCGTACCATGGCCCACTGTGTTTCGAACAGGAGACCTCTCGAGTGATTCTCGAACCTGGAAAAAATCGAGATGGGTACTGGAAATCGGGACATATGGTGAAACAGCTTGAATTGCGGCGAGAAATTCACCCTGGATGCGTTGGACTATGTTGCTTCGATCAGTCGTCTAACCGTCAGGCAAGCTACGAACTTACTGGATGTTGGATGGCACGCAGTTCTCAATATCGAATCACTATTATCTCCAACAACCGTGTTGTGACATCTAAGTTGGTCCACATAGTTAGGCTTATTGCCTTTCTAGCAAATCCCAGTGCACTTAACTGGGCGTACCTGACCGAGAACGGCTTCCAAGCGATCCACACGCCGTTCTCTCACACATGTGGTCGAGGGCAGAAAAGGGAAGACGGACAAGTGGCATTCTGCATCAATGGTTTGTACCACGGCAGGTTTGCAACTGTGACTGAAAATCTGTCACAGAGACTCTGCTTAAACGGCGCGCGGCCATTATGCCCTGGTCATGGAGTGCCGCCGGTCAAATGTATTTTTACTCGCCCAGATGGAGCTCGAAAGCCGTGTCTCAACCAAGAAGATCACGTTCCTAAATGCTCATGTGCAAGACCCTGTTTTTAGTAAGATGCTCAACGGCAACATGAAAGAAGAACGCAATTTGCGTGTCTAACGTCTGGGATGAATTTACGGAATCGGCTTACTGCAATATATACGGGATTTTTTTTTTTTTTTGTGTTTGAAAATGCCAGTTTATTGCTGGCGAAAGGGAGCACCGGGAACTGGCCTAGGTGCCTAAAAGTGCAACTAGACACGACACGGCCGGGAAAAAAAGTAGTGTAATCGTGGCAGCAAATTTGGATTAATTTGACAGAGCAATAAAAAAAACGCTGGATCAAAAGCCGACTTCCCTGTACCCATGAATTAATTAATTATCATAACGTTAGCACTATTCGACAATTATAAACCCTTACCTTAAAGCGACGGTCGCGTACTGCGATGGCCCCGGCCGCATTTTCACTATGACGGCGAGCCTATCGCCTTCTGGAACTCTTTGAGCGACGAGCTCGCTTCTGACTCCGCCCATCCTCCTCCGGCTCCGACGTCACCTCGCCAACATCAGACGCGTCAGCGACCTCCGGACGCTACAATAGCTGAATTAGGACTTTGCGGTTGTCATCGCCGGACATTTTCCCTGTCAGCTGCATTTAGTATGTTCTCAGCTGAAGTCTGAAGTTTTCGTGTCCCTGTAGGACGACCTTTTTTGGGAAGAGAGGCCTTAGGATCTTTAAGGATAGATGAGAGTGTTTCTGGATCGATATTGTGCCAGGCGACGTCAGGAAGAGGGCGTACCTGACTGACTCTCCAACGGGGACGTATTCCGTGACGTCCAGAGGCACACCGAGCTCCCCAGCTGGATTCGATGCGAGCATGGCAAAAATAGCGGTCTCCAGTTGCACGGCTGCAATTATCTCTCGTGCCATCCTAGTCATTGTAATGCAGCTTTTTGCTAACCTCAGCATAAACGAGCTCCAATGCCGATCTGGAAATTGCCGTACACAAACTTGCAGTCTCGACTTCGTCACGGATCTCGAGCCTGACATGCAAGCTTTCGTTCGCTAGGAAGACCCGCAGGCAAAGGAATTCCAGGTACCTAGATCCGTTGTATTCGATGGAGACGAAAAAGGCGACACCATCACTCTGCTTGGTGCTCATCGAACTCCTGCTTTGCTGCCCCCATATTGATATCCTGGGCCTGGCGGATTCCGGGAGTTGACCTGGGAATGGATGGTGGCCCCTACGCCAAAGAATCGCCACAATTCCTTAAGAACACGGTTATCAACGGCCATATACCGCCTCCCGAACAAAAATTTGTTGTAGAGCGGAGAAAGCGCGATTTGCGCCAGATGTGCCAAGCGGGCATAAGGTCTTTTGGGCCTTCTGCCCGAGCTTTTATATAGAAAGGTTGTCAAACGGACTTGCGCAGCGATTTCGGAGCTAGTCCGAACCCTGTATCAAGTGCGTCACAATCATCGTCAATGCAAGTAAAAACATAATTGTCAATTCCTATGATATAACAAACTTACGGACAGGAGTCAGCACTAAGCCTGTTTCGTCTAAGTAGCCTACGTGGTTACCCTAATCCTCATATACACCCAATTTTGTCTGAAAAATATAGATGTGCATTGATTGGCAAAGGCTCAGCGGAAGTTCGATGATTACAACTTAGCTGAAAGAAGTTACCTTGGACCCGCCTGGTCACCGAATAATGTTAGCAAATGTATTATTTTATCAGGTGACACTTCGGTGATGAGACACGTTACAGAAAGTAAGAATATGGACATAAGAATACAGTAATACAGAGGCGTCAAAAACTGTTTCAAAAACAGATAGACGGCTGACGCAGCGTCGTCAGTGGCTGGCGCACCAACGACGACTTTCTTGAGTCCTTTAGCCGTGACTGATCCATCACGATTTCCTTGTAGACTCCAGCGGCAGCCAAGTCTCTGACCTTGCGCTGTTTGGGATTGAGCGAGTGGAAAGAGTCGTCTTGCGCCACGTCTGGAGAGAAAGAATATATTTTCTCCGCACGACTCGAAGTTTTCTTCACTTCAAGCTTGACAGTAGCGGGATCGTCATTGTCAGAAAACGACATCGAGTTGTCGAAAATGTCTTCTGGGCCGAAGCAGTGGAGACAGTCTGGATCGAACAAATATCCGTTGCAAGTTCTCTTGCGAGAAACGACGACTTCAGAAGAGGCCGTGGCCGAGGATGACTCGCTTGGTCCGGTGACTTGTCGTTCATTTTTAGTAATTGCAGAAGACAGAGGCTCTTCAGTGGTCATGACGTCTTTATAGACACTAGTACGAGACATTTCCCTGGTGCCCCGTTGTTTGAGACCGAGCCAATGGAACGAGTCATTCTCGACTGCTGGAGAGAACGTGGACGCTGTCTCCCAACAGCCTTGCAAAATCGACGTATTAACTTCAGCCTCTAAAGTTGCGGGATCGTAAGAGCCTGAAAACGACACCGAGGCGTCGAAAATATCTTCTGGGCCGAAGCAGTGGAGACAGTCTGGATCGAACAAATATCCGTTGCAAGTTCTCTTGCAAGACGCGACGACTTCAGAAGAGGCCGTGGCCGAGGATGACTCGCTTGGTCCGGTGACTTGTTGTTCACTTTTTGTAAGAGCAGGAGACAGAGGCTCTTCAGTGATCACGACTTCATTGCAACCTCCTTTGAGATCTAGCGCGTCGAATGAGTCATGCTCTTTTTCCTTGACATCAGCCTTGAAACTACTCGCGTTGTGAGAGTCCATAATGTCTAAAATCGATATCAAACGGTCGAGAATGCGTCGCCTGATAAACCCTTGCAGGCAGATAGGATTGAATCCATGTATATAGCAGGCTGAAATACCACAAATGAGTGTCTCCTCGCAGACTTCGACTTCAGCTGGGGCTTCGGCATTCAATGTGCTGCCTGGCCCGCTGACTTGTAAGTCGTCCTTGGTACTGAAAGGATTCCGAGAGCCTGCCGCATTAAACACGCCAATTTCAGAGGCGAAAGACAATTCCTTGATCTCGCATTCTTCCAGATCCAGCGCGTGGCATGAGTTATGCTGACCTGCTTCAGAGGACGTCGAGACTGTCTCCCAACTGTCGTCGACAATCGGTGCCTCAACTTCAGCCTCGAAAGTAATGGGATCGTAACAGTCAAAAGACGAGACAGAGTGATCGCGCATGTCTGGCATGCTTACGTAGTGTAGGCCGTAAGGATTGTATCCGTATCGATTGCAGATTGTCGTGTCACCTACGATAGCATCGTCGCATACTTCAGCAGCGGCGGTGATGAAGGAGCACATCTCTTCAGTGGTCTCGTCCTCTTCGTCGTAAAGTTCAGTAGCAGCGGTGACGAAGGAGCACGCCTCTTCAGTCTCACCATCCTCCTCGCAGTTTTCACTGACGGTGGTGGTGGTGAAGAAGCACTGACCTTCTGCTGTCATGACAATCTCCTTGCAGGATTCTGCACAGACTCTGGTCGTCAGTGGCTTGCTCGGGCCGCGGTCCTGTAATCCTACCTTGGTAAAGGTAGGATCCAGGGAGCACGGCTCTCCAACGTTAACCACATCCTCACTAATTTCGCCAGCTGCAGACAGTTCCTTGAAGTCCTCCAGATCGAGCGCATGAAGTGAATCACGCTCGGCTGCTGGAGAAACCATAGACACTGTCTCCCAGCTATCTTCAAGAACCGAGATATTCTCGGTCTCGAAATTAGAAGTATCGTAAGAGTCACAAATTGACACCGAGCTGTCGAGAACGCGTTGGCTGTCAAACATTTGGAGGCAGTCTGGATTGAATCCATGTATATTGCAGGCTGAAATGCCGAAAATGACCATCTCAGAGCAAACTTCAGTGGGAGCCATAACAAGCTGGTTGCCAGGCTCGCTGACTCGCATTTGGTTCTTTGAATTGGCAAGATTCCGAGATTCAAATGTCCCTCCGATCTCGCCAATTTCAGCAACAAAAGACACTTCACTCTCGAATTCTTGCAGTTCGAGCGCGTGGCATGAGTCCTGCCCGGCTGCTGGAGAAAACGTAGACACTGTCTCCCATCTGTCTTCTAGAGTCGAGATGTCCTCGACGCCAATAGAATCGACATCACGAATGTCGTAAGTGTCGGATAGCAACACGGAGACATCGGCAATATCTCGCATGCCCGAGCAGTTATTGCCGACTGTATTGAGCATATATCGACCGTAGGTTGCCGTACGGACGACGACGAATTCCTCCGAGTCTTCATCAGGCACAGCGACGATCGCAGGATAAGTTTGCCCGATGACCTCGGATTTATTGTTGGTAACAGCATGATTCATCAAAAACCACGTCTCTTCAGAGGTCTCGACAGCCTCCTCCGAGACATCAGCATGAACAGAGACGGTGACAGGCTCGAGTTGGCCCACAACCGCAGATACATTATTGGTAACAGCATGATTCAAAAAGCACGACTCTTCAGAGATCTCGACAGCCTCCTCCGAGACATCAGCAGGAACAGAGACGGTGACAGGCTCGAGTTGGCCCACAACCGCGGATACATTATTGGTAACAGCATGATTCAAAAAGCACGACTCTTCAGAGATCTCGACAGCCTCCTCCGAGACATCAGCAGGAACAGAGACGGTGACAGGCTCGAGTTGGCCCACAACCGCGGATGCATTATTGGTAACAGCATGATTCAAAAAGCACGACTCCTCAGAGTTCTCGACAACTTCCTCCGAGACATCAGCAGGAACAGAGACGGTGACAGGCTCGAGTTGGCCCACAACCGCGGATACATTATTGGTAACAGCATGATTCAAAAAGCACGACTCTTCAGAGTTCTCGACAACCTCCTCCGAGACATCAGCAGGAACAGAGATGACCACAGGCTCGAGTTGGCCCATGACCGCCGATACATCAGTCGTAACAGGATTCAAACAGCAATGCTCGTCAGTGGCAGAAACGAGCGCCACCCCGATCTCGTCAACGTCAAGACCGGTTGTAAGTGGATGATTCAAGGAACACTCATCATGAGAAGCTTCGAGTATCTTGTCGGAGATTTCACCAGGAACGGTCGTCTGCATAATAGTAGAATTCAATGAGAATGGATCTTCAGTGGTTTCGCCGACCTCCGAGACTTCAGCATGAACAGTAAAAATCACGGGCTCAGATTGCCCGACAACCGGGCATTCAGTCTTGGTAACAGCAGGAGTCAACGAGCACGACTCCGCGGCAGTCGTCACGGGAAATACAGTATAGGCAGTAACAACGCCAATGCTGGTGGTTTCCTCAGTGACGGGAGTGTCGTTCGTCGCCTTGGGCTGAAAGGTGTTGTGTAGGGGTGAAACTAAATCTTGTCATTATAGGTTCTCTCTAGGCCGTATTGTGATCATACATACCTTTGACATCGCGAGACCGCCCGTGCGTCGACCCACGAATGTGAAAAGAAGACGTCTTACGACGAACCCAGTCGCGGAAGCGCTTCCACTTGTTGCGGTGTTTATCTTTATCAGCCGCCGGGAATGGATGGTGCAAATGCACGTCTGTGGAGCTAGCCTCGGTCTTAGGGGCCTTATGCTGTGACACTTAGCATTCAATAAATTGCAAAATTCAATATCCTACTCACGTGAAGAAGTTTCGCAAAGAGTCCGCGGAACAGGTTCTTCGAGGCACGTTCTGGAGTTACAGTGGTCGACTCCCAGGCCGAGACAACAGGTTCGAAGAGTGGAGCAGCGTAAACGGTAACAGTTGTCTTACACATGGCGACAGACAGCGACAACAACGGAGGTTGAAAGTTTTCAAAGTCAGCAAAAAGCTATAGAGCAGTAAGGGTAGGATATGAGAGGATCCTGAAGAAAGAGAAGGGAACCAGACTAACGCGGACCTTCTAGTGCCTTAAGTATTCATGACCGTTGGTGATCTGCAGGCCATTTCGCAACCGCGCCAAACGTCGACAACCGCGCCAAACGTCGAGGTACTTCCATCCGAGCAACACTTACTTCAGGACAAATTGGAATTGCATGTGGTTATGGAACATCCGAGGTGTGGCAACCGAGCATTTACGTTGAACTGCAACAGTGTTGTCTGTTAAGATATGCAAAGGGTCCCGGGATAGCAGCCTCCACTATGGCATAAGATTGTAAGTAACGCTCCCGAATGGATTATCGAAGGGTAGCCGAATTCAAGTAAGTGGTCGCTCGTATTTAATTATTGCCATGCGACTCTGGGGAAACCAAGAACATGCTGTCATATATGTGCGGCTCTTGGGTTGCCAGCAAACGTAGAGGATAATCTGAGCCATGGCCTATTGCTTGAGATCTAAGATTTTTCTCGCACCATTTAGCAACGCGATAAGTTAAGGTAAGCAGCCTGAATCCCTGGGCTGTTCACGATACGGTGTTCACGTTTTTGGCAAATCGGCAATCGGCATCTTCGACCATAATTAATTGTCGTCTCCTTAAAGCTTGACGATTCAATAGCGCCGACGATAATCGTATCGTCGAAAAATATCGTCGGCGACATTGATAATATATCATGTCTCATATTCTGAACAGGGAAATTTTTGGGCATACGATATAATCTGTTAATATTAACTGGCCTGCGTTAATCCTGGGATCTAAACTGGCTTTGCAATTGGTCGGGTACTCATCAACATTAGTTGGTACCTGCAGATGGCCGCTGCAGCTAGGGATTATTAGGCCATCCCAGTTTCCGAGGTGGCAGTGGAAAGGCTAATTAGTGCGGGAAGTGACTTGCTTGGTGTTCGGAGACACTCGATGAAGGCGGACACAATGAGACCGTTGACGCTCATGGGTGACATGTCCGATAACTAAGTATATCTGCCGATTTGCCGATATCATCGAAGCCCTTCAAACACCAGTCGTCAGACATTAGGAATGCCGATGTCGTATCGTCAATATTGTCAAAATCGGCAAAATCGTCTGCAGAGGACGTATATATAGCATTACCTACACAATAATTTGCGAATTGAGAAAGAGTATTCGCAACCCATTTATCAGTACTTTATTGCAGATAACAGTGGCGACCTCGCACACAATAAATACCCTAACCTTCTTGTTGTTCTATAGGTCAGCATGTTTCAGAATTTTGCCATGGCGGGTCCGGTTTCAGTCCAGAACAATGAGCGTTAATTACTAATTTTATTAACCTTGCATTTTGACGTGTGGGCCGTTTCAGCATAAGGCCCTAACCCACGCCGACAAGTCCGCGATGAATGGACATTATTATATCTACATTACTTACTATTTATTAGTTCAGCTAAAGAATCTGAAACAGCATAAGCGGTCGAGGACAAACACGACAAATCAAAAAGCGCGTTCCGCAGCTAATTGTACTGGTTGCCATTGGTGAGTTTTGACCCTCTTGAGGTAAAAAGTTCCCGAGGCACCCGGGCCCAATCACATCTTATCAGCTCTTAAAAGTTAATGCGGTGAAGGCTGCAGGGTTGATAAAGTTCGGCTGGGTCTCTTGCTAGATTGCGCAGGGTGAGGACAAGAGTGTGTCATTTTGCTGGGTTAGGACTGAGTTCTGCTCGCATTTTATCTGGTTTCGGAGAAGCCATGTCGCCGAATCTCAGAATTAATATCACGGACCCGTTGTCCACGGATGTCGTAAGCCGACTGCATTTACTTTTCTTTCGTATTCTATTCCTCCTTATATAAGTGCGGTAGTGTCTGCATAATTAATTTTGGTATCATTACTCCCACTGAACATCTTATTCTCTACTGATTGACAATGCCTGCCACGGAGGTGTTCACCGGATGGGTTGGTCTCGATGCCAAGTCGGTCGAGGGAAACCTCGTCAAGACCACATTCCACCCAAAGATTTTCTCTGATGACGATATTGATATCAAGATTTCTCACTGGTGAGCGTGTTTTGTATACATTTCAGATTCTGGGGCCGTCTGAACGAATTGTGTATGGAACAAGATAGGGCTGTGTGAACAGGCGATGTATTCAGTCATAACGCATCAATTATTTTTGTACCTAGACGATAGCTCACCATATTTATAGCGGAATGTGCGCTTCCGACCTTCACACTCTCCGTTCCGGATGGGATCCTACTAGCTACCCTGTCGTTGTTGGTCACGAGATTGTTGGTACCGTTACCCGTAAGGGAAAGAACGTTACCCAGTTTGAGATGTAGGTTGACTATTCAATATTCAATGCTGAATTGTAAACAGTCTTTAACTTGTAACTTGTCTAGTGGCGACCGTGTTGGTGTCGGTGCTCAGTGCCAGTCTTGCTTGAATTGCGAAGACTGCACTCACGACAACGAACCCTACTGCACTGAGCGTGTCTTCACCTACAATGACACCTTCGCCAATGGAGATGTCTCGTATGGTGGTTATGCTCAAGAGGGTCGCTATCCTGCTTCTTTTGCGTTCAAGATCCCTGATGGTCTTCCATCTGAGATCGCTGCACCTATGATGTGCGGTGGCATCACTGTCTACTCTCCCTTGAAGCGCAACGGTGCTGGCCCCGGTAAGACCGTTGGTATTGTCGGCATCGGTGGCCTTGGCCACTTCGGTCTCCTATTCGCTAAGGCTCTTGGTTCTGATAAAGTGTATGCTATTTCTCGAAGCAAGGCCAAGGAAGCTGATGTCCTCGCAATGGGCGCTGAAGGTATCATTGCCACAAAGGAGCCTGGCTGGTCAAAAACCTGGACTCGCAAGTTCGACTTAATTGTGTCTACTGCCAATAATGCAGACATGCCTCTCGCTGATTACCTCTCTATCCTCAAACCTGGCGGTCGTTTTGTTCAGGTCGGTCTCCCCGAGGAGCCCATCCCTCAGTTGAAGTTCGGTCCTCTGGTTATGATGAATGTAAGCCTTCTTGGTTCTTTACTTGGCTCCCGATCTGAAATCGCCGAGATGTTGGAGCTCTCGGCCACCACGGGTGTCAAAAGTTGGGTTCAGACCTACCCTATGGAGGAGGTCAACAAGGTGCTTGAGCTCATGGATGATGGAAAGGCCAAGTATCGTTTTGTGCTCAGCAACTAGAGTATTTTCGACTTTTTGGTTATGTTCATTCGTGTAGATCTTGTAAAACGTGATGATTTTTTGAGCAACTATATATTTTATTAGTAGATAGACCTTTTTTATAAAGATAACTCGCGCACCCACCCGTTCCACTTTTCACCATAGTGAAGCTTCTTTTCGTTCGTGAGAGAACACTGAATTCGTGACGATCGGCGTCGGTCAATAATATAGTGGTGATGTTCGGGCACGTGCTACTTACTGTTCTTTGTCAATCATTATTTCAACTCCCACGCTTCAACTCCACTCCCAGTATATATTTAGTCACTATTCTGCATTCTGATTCTGATCTCGTGGGCTGTCTGTGCAGATACCAGTGGTTTTTGCTGTTATATATACTTAGAGTTAGACTTGTCACGCTATGACGGAGTTTGAACTTTCGCGAATCCAAGAGGAAGAGGAGGAGTACGATGACCTGGACTTGGAGCTGTACTGTGGCGAATATTATAAAAGCCTCGGCAACCCTGTTATAATGAAGCGAGGAGGAACTCCGCCGCCGCCATGGGGCTATCGTGCTCCAAAGCCGCCAACTGAGTTTGAGTCGTTTATTCACGCTCGGGAGCAAGCTTTTGCTAGTTTGAAGATGCGGATAGAGGAAGAGCGCGAGAAACAGTACATAGAGTTTATCAGGCAACTCCCCGATATCGATACTCCGCCCCTGTATCATCGTCCAATCTCTGAGGAACGACGACACGAAGGAAGAATGGTCTACCCTATGATTGCTATCATATGCGTGATCGCGATACCTTTCCTGGCGACCATGGTATCTTGTGTATCCCTCGCCGTACCTCTAGTGATGGTCGAGAATACGTGGAATGCTGGGAACCGCCGAATTGGGGACTGGCGGGCCAGGCTGGTGACTTGGATCAAAATTTGGTATCAGTGGGATGTTCGGATATTGGGAAGCTGCAGTTTTCGCCAAGAGGAATAGCTGCCTAACGCATATTATTTTACGTCGGACCGACAATACCAGAGGGTTCCAAGAGCTGTTCGGCCAGTTAAAGCTGTATTATTCGACAATGATTGTCATTGTAACAGGAGGCCCGTCTAAATGAGAACTTGCGTTACGACCAAAGGTCGCGATCGCCACGCCACTACTCACCACATCCACATCGTGCTGTAACGGTAAAATAAAAAGGCAGAAATACTTCAAACTTCTGCGGCCGAATCTTTGAAAACGCACAGCAAATGGCCCACGCACAGCGGGGTAGCTGAGAGGAGCAAGCGCATCCAAGCGCATCTAAGCGCATCTAACGTTGTCGCCACCTGAACTTGTTAATGCATCGGAAATCCTCAAGCCACACATCAAACATCAAAGAACACATGTCCCACTAGCTAATTACCATATGGCCGCGCGAAAGGATTTCTTCCTTCGCGTAATCAGCTTGTCAGCGAGAGTAGTGCTAGTTGAACTATCTATAGTAAGCAGAATGAAGCCCGATATTACATGAATTTCGTTTAACTATATTTTGCGGGGAATTAACCCAAAGGTCGAGGGGCTTGGAATTCCTCGCTTGTTGCGAGACTATTTCCAGACGTGCGGCTCATAACCCCGAGGAAACGGCGAGGATGTGCCGGCATTACCAGATTTGGCTGTCCTGATTTCAACCTGCCACTTCCAGGTAGTTATCACTGCGGCAATATATTAGTACGGATAGCCGCTACGATGTGAACTAGTGTCTATATTCACATATCCGAAGGGTTCCTCCCTTGTCCGGCACGGTTCGTTGTCTTTTTCTAATCCTCACAAATGGCTCTCGTCGGACTTCCTCAGTATAATCCACAATCATCCGAGCAGGTCCTGTCTCCAACACCTCCGCTGCTCCCGGATGCTGCGACTGCGTTCCTGAAATGGCGTCCACAATACCATCTACAAGCATCACACGGCTGGATGAACGATCCGTGCGCGGTTTCGTATGATCCTGAAGAAAAGGTTTACCGGGTGTTTTATCAGTGGAATCCCCACTCGCCTTTTTGGGATCATATTTGCTGGGGCAGCGCTGAATCTACAAATCTACTCGATTGGACTCTATCATCAGCACCGGTTCTTTCGCCACAAACGTCGTACGATGGTAAAGGCATATTCACCGGCTGTTCTGTTCCACCATCCTTAGGGAAGCAGCTCACTATTTTCTATACTTCTGTGTCCCGACTGCCAATCCACTACTCATTGCCGTATAATCTTGGCGCGGAGACTCTAAGCATGGCTACATCGACTGATGGCGGGAGGACATGGGCAAGAGCGGCGAAGAATCCCATACTCGAACCAGGTCACCTTGCAGACCTCAACATTACCGGTTGGCGCGACCCATTTGTGACAACATGGGCTTCCATGGACAAGATATTGGGACGCAAAGAGACGGGATTATATGGATTGTTATCTGGAGGAATTAGAGATACATCACCGACTTGCTTCCTATATGACATTGTTTCGACCGATATGGCAAAGTGGAACTTTATTGGTCCACTGATGACGGTTGAGCCCAATTACCGTCCATCCCGCTGGTCGGGAGATTGTGGTGTGAACTGGGAAGTAACCAATGTCCTCACGTTTGATAAGTACACCTTTCTACTTATTAGTGCCGAAGGCGGTGTCGAGCGCGAGGACAGAAGCACTCGTGCGTCGATATGGATTGCGGGCTCCCTCCAAGATACTGCGCCAATTACCATGAAGTATGAGTTCGGTGGTAAATTTGATCATGGCGATTACTACGCGGCTAACACATTCCGAGATGAATCCCATGATAACTCGATTGTGGTCTGGGGTTGGCTTGAAGAGACGTTGGCGGACGAGCTTATTGTTAGCCAGAATTGGAATGGATGCTTAACAGTGCCAAGAGTTGCCAGCGTGGCGACTATCAGAAACGTTGTCGGGACCCTACATTCGCCAATCGATCAGCTTACCAATTTTGAAGTCGTGCGATCTGAGGAAGGGTATGAATTGACTACTCTAGGAGTAGAAGTCCATCCCAGATACATATCATCTTTGCGACAGCGGGCAGAGTACTCTGTGGTCGTTCCAGCAGTCGAGTTCTTCCGCCCCGGAGTTGTCGACTGCGGGGTTTCCGCTACATCGTGGGAACTTGAGACTGAGATAGCAGTAACCTCCTCTGCCGTACAAGTCGGCATTCTGGCACTCCATTCGCCTGATTACGCTCAGCAAACCCGCCTGTCATTTTGCCCAGAAACCGAGACGTTTACTATCGACCGATCGCGGTCTGGATGCGGCAAGGAATTACATGCGTATGATGCGCCACATACTCTCTTCACGACGCGCACTAGGGACGGTGCAGAGACAGTGGAGAAGTTGAAGTTGCATGTGTTTTGCGATAAAAGTGTTATAGAAGTCTTTTTGAATGGGCGTACGGCTGTTTCTGCGAGGGTGTATCCAGATGAAGGATCTTGTCGAATTTCGCTATTTGTGGAAAATCTCAACGGGGAAAAGGTTCAATTTTCTGAGACGAAGGTATGGTATGGAATTACTGGGAAGGCGACAATAGAATAGACTGATAAAATAATGTCTTGTCATTTATGGGGTATATAATTGATAGAACAAAGCAGTCATTGCATGCATGGAATATACAGTCATATAGATTGAATTAACACTTGAAATTTAAATACATAGACTGCCCGTACTAGGCAGGAGATGGCAGGCTCGTAATTTCCGTCATGAGTGGCAGTAAGTAAGGGTGTTGCCCGCCTCTAAACGTGGCAAGGATGGCAATGTACTGATTCAGGATCTCTCGATCAGAGGGTTGAAGGTCACGATTCCTCTGACCCTCGATCCAAGGAAAGCAGCTTATCAAACCAACAACACTGCTTGCAATATCGTAGAGCTTCTCCATAATACCTATGCCGTGCACTTCCATGCTTTCCATTGCCAATGACCGGCAAATCTCAATTGTCTTTTGTGCTATATCACACGCATACGTTAGGCTCAGCTCACGATGATCCGTGGCAGTCGCGGAGTCGACATTTAAAACGCCATGCGACAGACAGAGCTGCCATAAACGGTTATGAAGCCATTGCTGAGAAATCGCAAGGTCAGCGCGCTGAGTTTCGTTAAGTGGACAAGCAGGATCAAGCATGTCGTGATTGTATGCATTAGCGACCATCTTGTGCATATTTATGGCACGCTCGGCCGACATTTTAGTGCAGCGCCCATCTGCTGTTGCGCACCGGCCATTCCAGCAGTCAATCAATTCCGCATCAACGACCTTGTACAACTCCACCATCGTATCAAGTCCCTCGGCCGAGAGGCTGAAGAATAAATTCTGTGCCAAAACCGAGCTCGTCTTACTTGTTGACGCTGACGTTCGTATAAGGGAGTGATGACGCTGTAACGCGTACGCTCGCTCGGTCACCGCCAGCACCCAATAAACCCTCATCCGCTGCTCTCGTTCATCATCCGACAGGACTTCCTTCCATCCGTCCCTCTTTCCCTGTAGTCCCATAATCTCTGCCAACGTCACGGCCTCCTGCAGACGAAACCACGCGGCATGGTGCATTTGGCAATTAAAGAAGCACGAAAATAGAAAGAATGACATAAGAACACTATCAAGTGTCGGATTTTCGGCAAAGGTTGCGTCGCTGTCACGCATGGACACGGCTGCAGAGATCATTGACTGCGCTGTTTGCATTCGCTCTTTGAAGACTCGAGTTTCATTGGTTTCAGAATCATCCTGTTTCATGACTGGTTGCAGGAGAGTGAATGCGCACATTGTGAGTACGAGAGAGCCGAAATGAATATTCCGTGTATGCTCATTAGCATGTAACCGTGAAAGGAATGTAGATTTGTTTATTACTGGTAAGAATTTTTCAATCCGGCTGAAATAAGCATTTATGAGGGAGTTGATTTCTTCATCGGTCGCAAGAGTTGGCCATGTGACGGTCGACGGTGAAGGCTGTAGGAGCGCGAGCTCTGCGGAAATTGACTCTAAGGACTGTGACGGGTATGAAACTACTGGCAGATAGGACGACACTGAGAACGAGGAAAGATTGAAAGCAGGATCGTGAGGAGGTGTTGGACATATCAGTGACAGAGGGGTGCGTGGATCCGAAGGAAAATATGTAAGTCCAAAGCCATCCGTTGGTGGTGAAGATTCATTTGCAGGTACTACTGCGGTCAACTGTTGCTGCCAAGGTTGAGTAGCCCTTTCGGATCGTAGCAGGCCAATTCTTCTACAGTGGACAATTAGCGGGCACTCACAGGGACGGACAATTAGGGCCAGATACTCACTTGCCGGTAGGGCCTTTCTTTCGTCGAGGCTTGTCATATGAGCATGTAAATGAAAGTGCTTTGCACTTGCTGCATGGATACTGCCTGTCACACTGTAAAGAATGAGCTGAGTCCACTTGACACTTCGCTCCGTAAATCTCACCTTAACCTTGCGAAATGAGCACTGATCGCAAGTGCGGTCACGGGTAGTCGGAGAACTCATCCTGAAACCATTTGTGGCTTTGAGAAGACAACGTAGTCACTAGGACAGTGCGAATAAGGGCCGAGTGGATGCCCGAGTGTGAGGACAACTCGAAATCCGGGAGTATGTTGCGAAGTTAGGGCGACGGTCAGTGGCAATCACCTTGCGGGTCGTGTTGGGATTCCACCAAATAGAGTTAACATTTGCGAGGTAGAGCCGAAGCCAGTGCGCTAGTTGCAGTTGCACTTTATTTGCTTGGTCGTTGTAGAAGATAAGAATGCAGTTTGAGATGGCGCTGAGTTATCTCAATGTATATAACTAGTTAGTTAACATTAACGATTTAATGATGTAATCGTCCTTTCAAAATGTCTGGGTCGCTGCTTCATCCCTTGTACATGTCAGAATCAAGACAGACTTTGAATTGGATTTATCACACAAAACAGACAGTATATTATATAATGCTGTACAACCAAGGGCCGTAATTCTAAATACGTATTTTACATCTTGAACATATATCTACGGGTATAGCACGACGTAATGCTACAAACCCGAAACAGTCAAAGCAAAAAAGAAAAATAAACACGCCTACCATTTTATTCCCACTCCACTGTCGCAGGAGGCTTAGATGTGACGTCATACACCACTCTCGCTACACCCGCGACTTCATTAACAATTCGTCCACTGACTCTCTTAAGGAATTTGGCGTCGAATGCGAACCAGTCAGCAGTCATGAAATCTACAGTCTCAATGGCTCTAAGAGCAATAACCTGCTCGTACGTTCGCTGATCACCCATGACACCGACAGACTTGACTGGCAGGAGGCACGCGAAAGCTTGACTGATTTTGTTGTAGAGCCCAGCTTTGCGGATTTCTTCAATGAAAATATAATCCGCTTTTCGGGCAATCTCGACCTGGGAGGGGGTGACTTCACCAAGAATTCGAATTGCGATACCGGGACCAGGGAATGGATGGCGCCAGACCAACTCATCTGGAATCCCAAGAAGTGTGCCAAGCGCACGGACTTCGTCCTTAAACAGTTCCCGAAGAGGTTCTATAAGCTTGAGCTTCATGTTCTCCAGTAGACCGCCGACATTGTGGTGAGTCTTGATTGTCTGACTGGGTCCCTTGAAACTGATACTTTCGATAACATCAGGGTACAGTGTACCTTGAAGAAGGTATTCAATCTTGCCGCCACTCTCGGCGTCAAGCTTGGCTGACTCCTCCTCGAAAATCTCAATAAATGTATTCCCAATGATCTTGCGCTTCTTTTCAGGATCCGTGACACTTTTTAGTTTGCCAAGGAAAATATCAGACGCATCAATGACCTTCAAGTTAATACCGAGATGCTCGGTGAGTGTATCATGCACCTGCTGAGGCTCATTCAATCTCATTACGCCGTTGTCGACAAAGATAGCGTGGAAACGTTTACCAATGGCTTCATTGAGAAGCTTAGCCGCAACAGTAGAATCGACACCGCCAGATACAGCTCCAATAACTTCACCCGTAGGCCCAACGAGACTACGTATTCTCTCGATCTCGGTCTCAATGAAATTCTCCATTGTCCAATTCTGCTGGCATTTGCAGATATTTATGGCGAAATTGTGGAATAGCTTCTTGCCTTGAGTTGTGTGCGTGACTTCTGGGTGAAACTGGATCCCGAAAACCGGTTTCGACTCATGGATAATAGCAGCAAAGGGAGCATTGTCAGTGGTACCTATGACAAGGAAACCCTTGGGTAACTCAGAAAGCTTGTCGCCGTGGCTCATCCATACCTGTGAATGTCAGCGTCCATTTCTGTGCAATACAATACTACGCTGTCCAGCTAGTCGTACCTGGAAGTCGTCGATGTCTTCAAATAGAGAGTGATGGTCCTTGACGTGGAGAATGGCGTGGCCGTACTCTCTCTTGTCGCTACCGCTAACATTACCCCCATGGCAGACAGCAATCTCCTGCAAGCCATAGCAGATACCCAAGACTGGGACCTAATGTTTCTATATGAGCAAGGATTCGTCAAAGGTGCTATTTTGCAGTATGACTCTTACACCAAGTTCAAAGACTTCAGGATCCACGTGCGGCGCATCAGGGGCATAAACGGAATATGGGCTGCCAGAAAGAATAATACCCTTGGGCCTCCATGTCAAGTCCTTGATCTTCTGGGTGCATGGAAGCATCTCAGCGTAGACGTTGAGTTCGCGTAGACGGCGAGTGATTAAGTGGCTGTACTGAGATCCGAAATCCAGCACTAGGATAGTGTCGAAGATGCGAGAGACCTATATCGCAATAAAGTTAGTATTTAACCAAGCAAACACTTGTCGCATAAACAAAACGCTGCTTATACTCACCTCGACTACACCATTTACGCCAGTTTCATTGTTGCCAGTCATTGCGTTGGAGGTTGTATGTAAACGCGAGTTTAGCTGAATGGGAGAGATGAGCTCGCCCAAATTTTTTCGAGATTTCTCCCAGGTGCCAGCAGCGTTGGCTGGTGAACGTGGCGGTGGAGGCTGACGCGCCTGGTTAGTGCAAATTGATAATTCGACTGTCAGGATCAAATGCAATATACTTGCGAATCAAGTAATTATATGGGCTACGACCGTATTTGCTATTAGTTATATTTCATAATTCATATTCAGAGTCATAAAGTATAGATGATCTTGTCACGCATTCAAGGTGAGAAATGCAATTATAACCCGATGCGCGCATGACGACCACAAAGGTTCAGATATATCATCTAATATAAATTGGCCAGAATGATTTTTTATAATTGGGTCATTAAAGATGTACTAGAGGAGTTAGTGTTACCGTTGGCAATTGTCACTGGTGTACAGTATAAGGACATATTTTCGTTGATCATGAACTGTAGCGTCAGTTTCTTGTCTGTTGTCTCCGGGATTGATGTCCTATTGTATGACAGGTAGCAAATTAATACAGTGGTACTGTTTTCGTCGAAACATGTACTTGTCGACGTACCTTGCATGGTACTTGTGATAAAAATGCGTTGCCTTGCCTCTTCATGGTCGGTTTTAACACAGCTCGTGTGCTAAGAGGTAGCAACAAATCCGATAATCTCATCACTCAAAATCAGATACCACGGTTCACGCCAGTAGTAACCAAATACACATCGCATGCCTCTCGATCTTGGCCGAAGAAACGGTGCGATATAAAGAGTGTGCGCACACTGACTTCTGACCAGTCATGGGGTAAGGGCATTGTGTCCGCGAACCAATGAAGTAGAACTCAACCCTAACCACCGCGTTAACGTACACGCGTGTGTCCCAGATCGGACGTATTCACGAGGACGACAGTACAGGTACTCCGCCGGGAACGATCGCAGTTTCGCAATCCTTCCACTGGTGCTGTTACGGACTGTATAGACGTTATAGGGAATCGGGGTGATTTGAGGCTGCAAATTGTCTTGAACGATATCCTTGCTTGGGGACACTTCGATCTCTGGAGCATCGTTAAATTCCGGTAACCCAACCTGGTCCGTATCGAGCAATCATGACTGCGCACGCAGACACGTCAGACCTTTCCGCTGTTACGTCGCCAAATGCTGGGCCGAGTGTACGTCCAGGTCCTGACTCGGTACTGACCACGGCAGTCGCAACCACCAACTCTAATCTAGCACGTTTATCGAAGACAGTAGTCGCGACGTCAGCTGCCCTGACAGGAAGCTCCTACGGCGATATCACCAGTACTTATCATTATAGATCAATCATAAATGACATGGCGCCGAGCCTTCGCAGGCCTGACATTCAGCGACGGATATTTTCTTTCAACCCCGGTGGTGCTCGGGTTAGCCGAGGCGGCGGGAGCATTGTTGGGAAGGCTGCACCGAATCTACTATTATCCAAGGAGATGCTCTCGGATTTACCGGAAAGCAAGCATATCTACTCTCTATTGCAGGGATTCAAAGCAACACTGCCGGAACCGTCGGTAGAGGAGAGTCAAATTAGTACCAAGCTCATCCGATCATCGAGGTCCAAACCAATGGAACCTGTGCAGGAAACAAAGTTAGAACTAAACGGAATAAAGCGGTTAGAGACGGATAAGGCAGACGTAATACGCAAGTTGCAGCGACTAGATATTAGAAAGTCAACTGTTATTGAAGGGATCCGTGAGCTCGATGCTCGAATCGAGCAGCTAAATGCAATCAAGAAGAGAAATCTTGATCGATTATCCAAATTCGAAGATCAAGAGATTGAGCTCGAAGATAAATGTGAGATTTCGTGTTATATATGGCTTAGTTACGAACTTATATTGACGAATTTCCTCAGTGCAATTATTGGACTATCGAATAGAGCTGCTCCACGAAGACGAGGATGTACCTTCATCGGAGCGAGAAGGTGACGAAGAGGGCAGTGAGGCCCAAACTACTAACAGTGGTCCAGTCGACACCGAATCGATATCTCTTTTAGCTCTCGGCGACTCGATACTACATTACGGTGAGATGGGTTCTTACCAAGGTGATGGTGAAAGCAATGGCCAGCGGGACTTCAGCCACTTTGATCTCCAGGATGCTAGTGACAGCGACAACGACGAGGAAAACAATGAATTGTTTGCAAGGGAGATGACAGCGTCAATGAGAGAGGCCTGGCTTTCGTCCTTTCTGGAATGGGAGAAACTTAGTGGCGAGTAGGGACGACTGCCAGAAGTGGACGTGATTGACCTGTACATACACTAGCATGTTTACAACTTATTGATCGACATCGGGTAACAGCATTTTGGACTATATGTAATCATGGATGGGAGTTATCATCGCATTTCATGCTTTTATATACATCGCGCCTACGAGGGTGTGATATAGACGGAAGAAGATATAGTGTACATAGATTATATTCCTCTAATTCGTTTCGCACAGTTTTATTTGCATCTTATCCACTATCATCTGGAATTTTTACGCAACTACTGCTGCGGCGGAACGGCGAATAGATTAAGAATCTCATCTATCATATGTCCAAAGTTGCAACTCGAGATCAGCATCAATTGGCCTTGAGGCGAGATGCCGTAATCTTGAAATGTGCGTCGTGAGTCTGCTGCTTGAGATTCTCTGCTGAACCGATATGTCATGTAATGTTCTGACTTGCGTTGAATGGCCTCATCCTCAGCGTGAAAGTAGAATGTCTCCGAGAGTTTTGGCTGCGACAACGTCAGTCTGAATTTTCAGATGCTTGCTATTCATACGCTTACATCTCTGCTTTTTTTCTTCTTCTTAGGCCTTTCATCCTCGTCATCTAACTTTGATTCCATCTCAGTGAATGACTTCGATATTATGATGTAATAATCGAACCGATAATTCTCGCCATTGTCCATGGCCCGCTGCATCTCATCTGAGAGCATTCTATACATTGGTGGAACAACTTCTGTCGGCATATTAATCAGTCTCTCGCTAAAAATAATTCCAGTATTATTCTTGGTGCCTTCACCGAGAAGTTCTTTTAGTTTCTTGCTAAACGGTTCATTTGACTTTGTTTTTGACAAGATGTAGTCGATGATTTGTCGGATAGCAGGATTGTCCCGATGCAGATTAGCATTAACAACAGTCAAAAATGCAAAAGGATCGCTTTCTGGACCGTCAGTCTTGACGGTAGATCCAAGGGAATTTTGTGATAGTATAAGATCCGCGAGAGCAGAGAGATCAAACATTGTGTTGTCGGCGTCGAACAGTTGCCGTAATAAGTTGCGGATCGCTTCGAAGTCAACATCTGGTCTCGGATCGAAGAAATCAAAGTCCAGGTTCACAATTTCTTCGTTATCGGATCTGGTCTCCTGACTCAATGTTAAAATCATACGCAATCTCGTCCGTTGCCGCTTATTTTGGCAATAACCAGTTTACTTGCCTCCGATCCCGAACCGTCATCGGCATTCGCCGTCAATTCATTCGGTTCTTTTCGTTTAACCATGTTCGTAGCCGGCCGTGTTTCCAAATATGCCCCTCTACTAAGCTACCGGTGCAAAATATTAGCTGGAATTTGTGCTTGTGAGTTAGGAGAAATACAAAGTGACCCGTATCGTAAAAAATATTTTTGCCTGATGTCATGTATGGTTGGGAGTTTGCAACCCACTCACATATGGCAGCGACTCGATTGGGGAAGTGTTTTAAATTTGTTCAAGTTTATATTCCAATTAAAATATTTGCAAGCTTTTAATAATGCGCCAAACCGGAAAATATAGAAACTGAATGAACCTACATGCTTGTATGAACATTATCCTGTGGGTTAGGGCGATACCTGAGATCGCAGCGACTGCATCTGATTATCGCAGTGCAAGGTCTCGGAGATGCTTTTGCAATCGATAATATTGGCCATTAAAGCATGCTAAAGTGTATAATGAATCTCCGCTGCTGATTGGTTGATTGTCTATAACTATAGCTTCTCCGCGCCGTTGGGTGAGCGACGCTACTAAACTGCCTTTACACCCTAGATACCTTCTTGCTCACGCGGACCCAGAACCGTGTTAATCCCTTCTGTAAGCTGCGTTTCTCGATAACACCTGACGGGGCATTCCGAGAATCACTAAGACGTACCGATCAACCGGGCATCGCACTGCGTTACGAAATTTGCTGTGGCAGTATTACATTCATCTCGTCGATGGTGCGGTGCATTAAACTATGCGACTTCAAATAGCTGCCGCTACCCCCTTTGCGGCAGCCAGTCATATCCGCAAGGCAATGTTTGTCGTCTCTAGCTCAAAGTCTCCAGTGAAACGTCTACATCGACTGCATTCTTGGCATATAACTCGGAAACCATCAGCTCCGATTGTACGGTGCTTCTCCGACAGCTTATCGCGATTTGCTACAGCAGCCGGTCCGAATGATTTTCTTCCCTGGCCGAAGAAAGAATCGCCGAATCCGTACCAGATTTTTGATATTAATCATGGAGAAGTGGACCAGAAGACACTCAAGAAGCGGTACTATATTCTTGTGAAACAGTACCATCCCGACACGGCCGAACTTCCCGAAACGGCTTCCGACGCCGCAAAGGCCGCCGACAAGATAATTCGCGAAAGATTCGATCGAATAGTTGAAGCTTATAATATATTGAGCAGTCCAGAAAAGAAGCGATTATACGATGTGTCCGGCGACGGTTGGAATTATCCCGATCCTGATAGACCGCACGTAAAACCTCACGTGAGGTATAACTACACCGCCGAGGAGTGGGAGCGCATGAAGAACTTCACTTACGAGACTTATTGGGCGTCAGGGCGGAATCCGGATCAGAACGGTCATCCGCATCCACCGCCGAAACCTCGACCCGTAGATCATGAGGCCAACCTTAGGACTTTGATGTGGATTGTCTTCTTTACGGGAGTCGTGACATACATCCAGTCCTTGCGTGTGATGAGTTGGTCGGATAAATACGATGAAGCTGTTAAGCAAACCTATTTGGAAAAGGCCACGACCACGTCACGTATTTTTGGAAAATATAGTGGGTCCGATGAAGTGAGCGACATGGTGTACAACGACAAGGGTGAAAGTGTTGGGACAGCGTCATCACCCTCCAAGGGTGAATTCGTGTTTCATGAGAATCCATTGCCAAGGTTAAGAGAAATTCGGACCTCCATGAGAGCTCGCGCCATTGCAGCAGGATTGGATCCCAAGTCGCGAGCCTACAAGGAGATGGACGATGTTTTTCTCCTCACTATTGGAAAAGCACTTAGCAACGGTGAAGATACTTCGAAGGTAATAGTGATGGCACAGACGATGGCCGACGACTTCTTGCGGACGCATTCGATGAGCTCGGACGGGAAATGAGTGGGTTCAGAATGCCCAGCTAAAATAGACCATTTTCAACAATAATTCTATTCTATGGCAATAATAAACCAAGTAAATACATGCATATCGATCTATAATTCTATCATTTTTCCATCCTACAATACGCGACATCCCAACTTGCTATCCTATTGCCCGCATTGCCAGCTCAAATGCATAGAACGTACTGGCGTTGACAGGAGCGGCACGCAGTATGGTCGGAAGAAAGCCTCGGAAGAATCCCTTGATACCGCTCGTCTGCAGAATCTTCCTGGCACAGTCAATTGTGGAACTAAATTGTCTTGTTTTGGGATCAATGGAATCGGTCTGCATTTTCGACTTTATAACGTCGAAAGGATAGGCTGACAGCCATACGCTATAGCCCGCACAGCCACCATAAACGCATAAACGCCAGCCAGGAATATCCGTTCGTGCTATGTTATTTTTTGCCATATCACGGTTGACAAGGTACTCGTAAGTAAGAAAGTATACACTATCACACATTTAGACTAGTACACAGCAATCAACTAAAAATGTGCGTCTCATACCCCATTCCATGTCCCTCGCGAATAAGCGTAGGAGTAAGACCACGGAATATGCCTGCTATGCCGGAACTATGCGTGATTTTTCTAATCACGTCAATCGGACCGGAGAATTGTTTGGGAGACGCCGCTGTTTGGGTTTGTAGTCGGATCCTACTTTTGTAAGCTTGTGCCGCACTCAGACCGAAGGTACTCTTATCATACCGAATATGTTCAATTGGACAGGCCGGTGGTCATAGTCAGAATTTGCTCCGAAGGTAACATAAGCAACATACTAATATACTGTTGGCCAGGCCAGCCATACTACCGGCGACGTAGTACTGGGTATAAGTAAGACCGTCTGAGCTCCCGGTGGAGTTATTCTGCCGTTGATAAAAGCGCTTCATGCCTTCGAATACACCAAATTGTACCGACACTTTACCGCAAGGAAATTAGTCGACTGAAGACCGTCTGCACAAAGAACGACGTCTAAACGTACCGCATGCGCCGACTTTTTATATTAGTAACACGCACCTCTTGACAAATATCTCAGTTCGACAGGCACGTACCTCCGACCAGCGGTGTGAGCGTACCCTTATAGAACGCAAATGGTCCCTCTGTTCTGATGAGTTTCTGGACTACATCCAGGGCTCCGGTGTATGTCCCCGGCGGGGCACTTTGCAATCTAACCTGTAGCCATGGTTAGTCCGTTTCCGCTTTCGCATACCAATAGTAAATGTACGCACTTTAGTAGTATCAAATGGCTGTCCCACGAGTACTTGAGCTAAATTGATCGAATTAGAGTCCAATTGCTTCGCATCATACATAATATAATATCTGCAGAGTAAAGATCTCTGATCCAGTCGTACCTATGCCGCCACATGTCCCAGCGGCAACGTCCTTTACCACTCGCAACGGGTCACTTGAATCTTTCAGCTCGACGGCTTCAATGATATGTGGTTCGACGTCCTCCATGTCGAGATCTGTTTAAAGAATTCGGGGTTTGCTGGTGGGGCAGGAAGCTGACACGAATTTTGGACGACAGACAAGAAGAGCCTGAACAGACCCTGTCTGTCCTGGGTGACATAATTTTTACACTCCGTGCCCTATTTGTGTGTTTGGGATGGGTACGAAAGGACCCAAGAGAGCCATCAATTTCTGCCGCCCCTATATACACGTGTTGCTCATTCACATAAGCATTTCGGCCACTTTTACTGTTCTCTTTATTTGCTCCAGCTTTATACGTCCACAGCGTGATCTAAGCTGTTCTCTGTTGCTTTTCGCCCGCTGGCGTTCGACTTCCAACCACTCCAATCTTTATCCATTTGCAGCAATGGCTGGTCAGGCTACCTTAGTGACCTCGACCTCTAGGTTCACCCAGCACTAATTGATGTCATCTGATGCCTGGCTGACTGTATAATGTATATAGAGATGCAATATGCTCGAGACTGGTCCCAAATCAGTTGTCAGATTATCAGCCTCTTAGTCTGTTCTCTTCATATACCATCTCCTATATATTTCAACAAGGGCCCAGACAACATCTGGTATTAAGCTCGATGTTTACTACCATCTGTCGCAACGTCTTGAGCGATGGATCGGGTTGTGCCTGTGTGTGAACCTCTTATTCAATATGTATCTGAGAAAGTATCTATGGCACATCGCTTCCCGCATAGCTGACACCTTCTTAATAACGGGAGACAGCCAGCCACTGCAACTGTCTGCCTGATGTAACGCTTCTGAATTACGTTCACTTAATGCTCGACGTGGACTGCAAGATAAGGATACCAGTGGCAGCTCCAATTAAAATTAGTGTCGTTTTGTGTTTCATGCCCAATTTCTCATCCTTAACATATCCTCGAAGTGCACCAGGATCATTTACTTAGCAAAAGTCTACTGCCGTGCTTAACACGGAACCCTGAAACATTGATCACTGATGGTTCAGAAGGAATTGAGGACAGGCCAACTTAATAGAAGACAAGTAAACTGTAGTTAACAGTCATTACATCACTAAATATATACGTAATCAAGCTCATAGCATTTCGAGATCACTAATGGCACGAAGCATTAAAACCATTAGTGGCATTGTCTAATACCGGACCAAGTACACACTGCACCATTAGCAATATATACGCATGGCTAAATATTACGTTCCTACGTAGACATATATATAAATATTATTGTGGTTGGGGTGGGGATTCAAATACCCTTGGCAAAGCCCCCAATACTTCCTTACGCGACGGTTGCCGCCAATAACCGGGTCACGTGCAATGTCTCCGATTCGATAATTTTCTGGGTTAGGGGAGTTTTTAGTCGGCGCCAAACTTGCTGGCCGCTCTTGCCAGTCTGAGCTATACGCTAAGCCGTGTTTTCGTCCGTCTCATCCCGCTTTCTCCCCATTATCGCAAAGTTTCCGTCCATCAACTCCTCCTCGGTCTCCCCGATTCCATATCCTTCACACGCCAGAACAATGGCTTCCATCGCAGCCGCAAAGCGCCTCCTGGTGAAGCGTGCCTTCTCTTCGTCTACCGTCGCGCCAATTGCGAATGCGTCCGGCCCATCAAATGCTTCGCGCCTGCTTCTCAAGAAGGCGTCCATCCCACTAGTGGGCCAGCGCGCTGCAATGCGCATGGTCGACCTAGGAAAGCGTGCTGCTTCTTCCAGTGGCGGTCCCACTATGGTCAGTATTTTTTTGAGTTTATTTCATCAATTGTGTCCTCCAGGCGGATAATTCGTGCGTTGGTTTTCGCTCGGAAAAGTTGATGGGGTGCTGTAGTGACAGTTCGCAAACAATTGGTCAAGGCATCCTGCGCAAGCATCACTGGGTTGCATTTATTCGTTTTTATGTATTACATGTCAGTAGATCATGAATCTATGGCCAATATTGATGATATTGTCTTGATCCGTTATGCTCAGAATGCGTGCTGGAAAATGCCGTGTGTTGGGGTGTGCAAATAGGCAATATTATCAATTGGCCGCGCAGAAGGACTCTATTTGGTTTCAGGGCGCGATAGTGACATTGTGTCATCTCGCATATGTTAGTTGCTAATTCTTTATTATAGGTCACTGTTCGTGATGCCTTGAACCAGGCTATGGCCGAAGAGATGGAGCGCGATGAGACTGTCTTCCTAATGGGAGAGGAAGTCGCCCAGTACAACGGTGCATACAAAGTTTCTCGTGGACTGCTGGACAAATTCGGAGACAAGCGGGTGGTCGATACTCCTATCACTGAAGCTGGCTTTGCTGGTCTTTGTGTTGGAGCCGCTCTTGCTGGTCTGAAACCAATCTGTGAGTTTATGACGTTCAACTTCGCGATGCAGGCCATCGATCAGATTATCAACTCCGGTGCGAAAACGTTCTATATGTCGGGCGGTACGCAGCCATGCAACGTTACCTTCCGTGGACCTAACGGAGCTGCTGCTGGTGTTGCTGCTCAGCACTCTCAGGACTACAGTGCATGGTACGGTGCCATCCCTGGTCTAAAGGTCATCAGCCCGTACTCTTCAGAAGATGCGAAGGGTCTCTTGAAAGCTGCCATCCGTGATCCTAATGTCACTGTTTTCCTTGAGAACGAGATCATGTATGGAGATGCGTTCGAGATGTCTGAGGAGGCTCAGTCGCCTGACTTTGTCATCCCAATAGGCAAGGCAAAGATCGAGCGTGCAGGTACCGATGTTACGCTGGTCGCACACTCCCGCAACGTTCTGTTTTGCCTTGAGGCTGCTGAAATCCTTGCTAAGGAAAACATCTCTGCTGAGGTCATCAACCTCCGCACCGTCAAGCCAATGGATGTACCTGCTATTGTCAAGAGTGTGAAGAAGACGAACAGAATTGTCTCTGTCGATGCTGGATACCCTGCCTTCGGCTTTGGCTCGGAGATTGCTGCTCAGATTATGGAGAGCGAGGCTTTTGACTATTTGGATGCCCCGGTTGAACGGGTTACTGGTGCTGAGGTTCCCACTCCTTATGCCATTGAGTTGGAGAACATGGCTTTCCCTAGTGCCGATGTTGTTGTGAGGGGTATGTTACATTCGATAGGCGCTTCTCGGTTAAATAATACTAACGTTTACTGTAGCCGCAAAGAAGTCACTATATTTGCCATATTAGAACGAAGTAAAATGGTTCGAGCTAGGAGGAGTAATCAATTGCAGTAGACTAAGTATGCAATTATGTAGCATGAATAAATGTTCTTACCCATATTAATACTCGGAGCACAAATCACATATTACCATATTGCAATGCCGCGAAATGCTAACACCTACTGCTTTGGTGGTTTAAAATGAACCCGTCGGACGAAATGAGCCGTTCTCCAGTAGTTCTTCAAAGGCCAATATAGTCAAAGTACCATATATCGAATTCGCCAAGAATTAATGATGCTTGGAAAAACTGTCGTCGGCTGGTTTAACTAAGCCGCACGCGCCCACACCCGCATCCACTTGGTGGTCCCTGTAGACTATTACTTCTCAGCAATTACTATTACTACCGCTTCCTAACATTTGGCAGTCGTTTCGTTAATCTCGTCGGAAAGAGCATCAAACTCACCTGTTATCGTACAGTAGTATTCACCCACGAATGTCTCGACCGCAACAAGTGCTTGCTTCGTATCGCTCCCTTCTTCGTGCCACCCGTATTGCATTCGACGGTGAGTAAATATGGCCCAACCGGTCACCGTCGCGCCCCTCTTCTTCGTGAGCACTGATAGTCTTATTGCTGCAGGTGACCACAGAGTATTCATGGCAGCACGGCAACAAGTGCGTCAAGGCTACGAAGCTGGTCGGAACGAATTAACTTCCCAACCCGAACATTACGACGAAATTGACAAAAGACTGGAACATGCCAGCGGTGTGGCATTGTTACTGAGGAGCAACATTGTACAGGGACAGTTAATGTCTAGGAAAGCTAATGAGGAACCTTTGTCGACGGGGGGTCATGGGATTGCCTCTCAGTCTGATGGGTCCGTTTACAGTAAGATACTTTGTTTCTATCAGGAACTCGACCAGAGAAGGAGCTAATATCAATTAAGGGTTGCGAATACATAAACACACTGAACTGGGCGATAACGATGCTGTGAAGGGAGGAAAGACCAATTTAGCTGGGACAGCTAAGAAAATAAAATGGAGTAATATTGAGGAGTAGGTTGCGATAGTTATCGTGAGACATATGTCTATGTTTTTTTTTCTTTTGGGCATCTTTGCATCTTTGTGTAAATATTTTGTAATCTCCGCCGACATGACCATGTACATAGATTTGTAGAAGAGCAAACAGAACTAGAAATTATGAGCATCGCATTCATCAGTTTCTTGATCTCCCCGGATACCACATATCTCTTTTTGCAGCCATGTATATACATGCACGTTTATTTGTATATCAACTTCGTCGGCAAGATATTCTGATTAAAGTGCTGGAAGCTCAGCTGTACAGCTAGCGATGATATTAGAGCATGGTCCATCTGCAGAAATCACACTGGACGTCAATCGAAATATGCCGTTATTCTGACTGCACGGGAAAAATTACGAAGATAACTAGTTTATGATTTCTGAAAGCGTAACTGACAAGTCCAGGTATGGAAGGTTTAATCGCATTCTCAGAGGTAGTACTGGCCTGCTCCAGAAAACACAAGCCATAAACAGAAATCTTTGATACGTTGGAGTCAGAACTCAGAAGAGCGATTAATGGGCGGCGATGTCGAAATCCCGCAAATTTGATGAAGCGTGGCTTACGTACAAACTGTAGAACTGCCATTCGAATCACTTGCAAGACTCGCATGAACTCCAAGGGTTAAACCCTTTAATGGCGGATATATTCTTGGAGATTTTACTGCGATCCATTATTACCTTGACGACAGTCGTGGGCCTTTGGCTCTTACTGCCACAACGTAGTCGACTTTCGCACCGTTGCCCACGTAGTTGCTGGATTTCAGCTCCACAAATCTCAGCGGCCCATCGTTTTAGCCTGCCAATTATTCTGTAAAACTTGGTTTTGCCGCTGTGGAGTGTGGCACCATTTCGTTGCAGTATCAAATCTCGTCTTGAGATAAACTTAGGAGTGTGAACTTTGGAGCCGGGTAAAGTCGCATCGAAGCCTCTCAAACCCCACATAAACTTTTCCAGTGAAACATCGTTATTTTGCAATCAGATCATATACAAAACGCTCTACCAACCGCACGGATCAGCATTCGCTCATCAGCCCTATTGTGTGGAGTTTACGTAAGCCGGCTATTTGCAGCCGAATGCCGAGTCGGCTTGTCGCTCTCGTTTGTTGGATTTCAGAATTTCTCAAGGTCCCGTGGATGGCGTCTTGGGAGTTGACACAAGGCAGGACGGGTTCGATGCGGCAATACCTCAGCGACTCCTTTCATTGGTGGCTTGGTAAGATCGACTTGTTTTTGTCTGGCGAGCCAGTTGACGAAGGTCATCGTATCGAAGATGCCAATCGTTGTGGGATTGGGCATGTGGGGCAATGGCAAGGGGAAGAAGAAGAACAGCAACAACACAGCATGTTACGGGAGGACGAGGTTGATGTAACGCAATCGCCTACGAATTTGCTGGTGCAAAACTCATTGGGTAATGATTCACCACCAAAGATATATGTGCCAAAATTGATCGAACCTGTTCCGCAGCCTAGGTTTGTGAAGGAGGAGCGAGTTGAGCCTCGAACGTTGGATTCGAACTTGCCATATGGCGCGTACTTGCCAGTTGCTGCCAACCGGACGTCATCTTCACGATCGGAAGCAGCTGCTGAAAGAAAGAAGAAATTGGCTGAACAACTCCGGCGGCGGCGGAAATCCGAGCTTCGATATGGGCCAGCAAGGTTTGCGATGAATGGTTTAGTTAGTCAAAGGCCAACACATGGCGGTCTTGCAACTCCATTCGACTCTACTCCAGTTACATCTGTATCTACATCGACATCACAACAGAGCAACACACCAGCCGTTATAAATTTATCGTCAATTCATCCATACCACTCGTCCAGTCGCATAAGAAAGTACAGAAGTCCGTTCAAGAACGTTGTCAGTAACGGTGAGCGGTTCCGAAAGAACGTATCAGCATATGGCTTGGAGCCGATACGGAACAATGCTCGCGTATCTGCTATTCGAAACCGACTGACTTCCGAACTATACCGATTTGCAACGTCTCCGTTCGCCGAGAGTTTATCACCAGCCATTCCGACACCGCGCGTGCGCAGACGTGCACTACCATCACACATGTCGGATTCGCAAAGTGTGGACGAGCTTCTTAGACAGCTTATTAAGGAAGGGAACGCGAGTGATTTTCCGAGCTGGAAGGCAATCCAGGAACGCCGGAAAGAACGTGCCAAAGCAATCGAGCAACTACGGATTGGTCCAAAAGTTGAGGCGGTGACCCCGTTGTCAAGTTCACAGTTGAAAATAGTGGAGGAATCATTTAGGATTCGCGATCCCAGTCGCGTATTAGTTTCCGCGTTCCGGATCGAAATTACCGCCCGTGATATGCGTACTTTGGCAGACCGACAATGGTTGAATGACAATATCATAGATTTTTATCTTGAAATGGTTACTCAACGAAGTCGGGATGACTCAAAGTTGCCAAAATCGTTCTGCTTCTCGACACATTTTTTCACAACATTGTCTAGCAGTAGGGGATATCAGGGTGTTGCTAGATGGGGAAAGCGGAAGCAATTGATGCTGTCTAATACCGATTACATTTTCGTGCCGATTAATGTACATAACGCTCATTGGTGTGTAAGCGTGATTAATATCAAGAGACGGAGATTTGAGTATTACGACTCGCTCGGTGGTGGACCAGGAGATTGCTTTAAAGTCAGTTCGGGTTATTTTGGTTTTAGATGGCACTGCCTTACTAACTTTTTTTTTTTAATATAGCACTTGCGCGAATACATTATTAATGAATGCCGCACACAAAGCGTGCCTATGGATGATATCGACGGTTGGGACGAACACGTATCTAGGGATTCGCCAATGCAGGAAAACGGGTTCGACTGCGGTGTATTTACGTGCAAAACGGCCGAAGTGCTGTCGCGTGAGTGTCCATTGTCGTTTTCACAAAAGGACATGCAGGCATTGCGACGCCGGATGGTTTTTGAAATTTTAACCAAAAAGTTATTGACGTAGAGAGCTATAACTGATTATAATTTGCATTTTTTTTGCTTTTGTTGTTTTTGTATTATGATAAAACGGTTGATTTTTTTGCATGGGAAAGTTATTTTGTAACCTAGATGTAGATTTTCGGTGGATATGCTCTGTATGCTAGATAGGAGAGGTTTAACTGGTAATTTTACGTTCCACGTAAGAGAATTTTTATAAAGTCGCCAGTACGCGTAGATGGCCAGTACGGATTCAGTATAATTGCGATAGAGCTGACCTGCAGCTGTTCGAGTTGGTCGCGAGACGTCGTTTTAGTTTGGGACAAAGGGAAATTTATGTTGGGTTTTGACGTCACACGCATCTTTTGGAAAAACCAGACACAATTCCCTTCCCCACGGGAAAGCCAAGGTTCATTAAACGACGATGATCCACTGCTAGATGCAGTGAATTTTTTTTAAAAATACGTATATACGGACATTTGATGGGTGGGTGCCAGATATTACCCACGTCGGTTCTCAGAAGTTGAACGCCGACAAATCAAGTTGCAAAGAATGGCACGAACAAACGTATATATACAGTTATTTTCAAAGGGACATATGTTCCCGATGGCGCCAGGGTCTGAGACTGACGATGAGAGGATAGAATGGTCCACCTCCACGACGGGCGACGGCTAATCCTGCACCTAGAGTGAGTGTTATTGGATATCTAAATTTTTTTTTTTTCAAAACTTGAATATGCTCTGACCACATTGAGGTATAGACAGAAGCTGCGAAGCAGGCACTAAAGAATTTCTACTGCGATCTGTGTCTGAAGGTTAGCTGGAAGTGTTGATGCAAATTTAAACCTGATGTTGATCTTGATCGATAGGGATACAGTCGTATGGACGAGTACGAAAATCACACGAATAGCTATGAACACCAACATCGGAAGGTATGGATGCAAAAAGTAATTTTTAATTAAAAGAGAATTCAGCAACTAACAAGAGAAATTATATTTTTTTAGCGTTTCAACGAGCTGAGACAGATGCAAAAAGATACGTCGTCAATACAGCAGCGGCGAGAAAGAGAAGCAAAAGAGTCTGGCATGCGGGCGATTGCACTCGACACCGTGAATAGCGGCACATCTAGCAGTACGACCAAAAGTGCAGGGTTTAAGACTATCGGTGGTGGATTTAAGCGTGTGGGTGGGGACAAGAGGCAGGAGGGTAGCAACATCACGAGTGATGGTGCGGTGGGAATGAACACAAGCGGTGCTCCGACCAGACCAGCAGATGTCGGATCTGACAGTGAGAGTGATGGCGACTACGAGCATTATGACCCGAGATTTCCAACCGATTGAATTGCGTTGACACATTGACGTCATTTAGTTTATGTGGGTATTATGGACCATACATGTCGGCAACGTCCAAAGGCTAGGATATCGACAAAGCCATGTAATTGGTGATGGTGGTCTGGACGATCAGTACAGTGCTAATATACGGCCGGTCTAAGACTGGCTGGCAGGCTCACTAATTAACTAATTTAATTTAAAAATGAATAATATGTCATGAGGGCTAAGGCCATGAAATGATATTGAGCAACATTCAAATCCACCATGCGCTTGCCACTTATTAATTTGTCAGCGCAGTTGAGGTCGAGATGTGGGTAGAATAATAATAATAATGAATAGGGAATGAAATTCTTGCTCTCGACCCACTATGATACCAGAAATCTAGAGAAGGACCCTGACTAACGCTTACTGTAATAATTTGCAGCAGCCGCGCATACTTGAGCGGCTCGCTGTGGTTGGCGGTTTGTGGGCGTTTGGGTTCTGCACGAGCACTCCCGAACCCTTGCCGCGATTACGCGAGCTTGCGTCTAGGGATTCCACGCTATTTTGACCGGTCAATTTATAATTCCTCAGTCTACTTCTCGTAAGCCATTCCTCAGTAGCCGATACGGCAGTTGATTG
Source organism: Lipomyces yamadae (assembly GCA_030556285.1). Lineage (NCBI taxonomy): Eukaryota > Fungi > Ascomycota > Lipomycetes > Lipomycetales > Lipomycetaceae > Lipomyces > Lipomyces yamadae. The sequence goes on along the minus strand of JAKTPU010000008.1, from coordinate 50,858 downwards.
CAACAAATTGGAGGGTTGGCAAGGAACAGAAGGTTGCCGCGGTGTCAGCAGCTGCTGTGTTAGTTGTCTGGTACCTAAAGGTGGCGACGTCAACTAAAAGCATCGTTCGTTCGGTGTCCTGCGGCACGTTGACCGGGACGGAAAGATGTGTAAGGCACCGCGGTCTGGCCCAGACCCACATAACACTGCAACTACCGTGCTCTTTCTGGCGTATCCATCAAATATCCGCAAAGTGTCTGCCCTATTTTTTCAGTGCCTCTACACATTGTCCTCATTCGTCCTAACGCATGTGCTGCACCTAGGACCTTCGTGGTCCGGCACTTATATATGCTTATCGGCCTCTCACCGAACCGTTCCACTCTCCTCTCTCACTCTCTAAACCATCAATTCGCCTTCTTCTAACGTCGTTTCATAACTACATCCATACAATTGCACAATGACTGTCTTTGTTCAGAAGCCTGCCCCCTCTTTCAACAAGACCGCTGTAATCGACGGCGCGTTCGAGGAAATTAGCCTTGACCAGTTCAAGGGCAAGTGGTTCAGTAAGTCGCTTTTCTCCATTTATCTGTCAACTGTTCATGCCGGCAAGATTGCCTGCCCTACTATCATACTACGAAGTTTACTGTCAATTGCTGAGTTAATCTGCCGCAATTGGCTATGTTTGACTCCATGTAATGATGACTAGTAGCTGCGAGCCGAACAGGGTTATATTTTTTGGCATTGCTAACCATAATGTAGTCCTTGCCTTCATTCCCTTGGCGTTCACCTTCGTCTGCCCTACCGGTATGTGTTACATTTTTGTTTCTTTTTTTTTTTTTGCAATTGTGTTTAAGACCGTCCTTGCGTGTGTTTACTGCCGAGTATGCTACTGCCTCCTACCAAGCTCAGTACTAACCCAAACCCTGATTAGAGATCATTGCTTACTCTGAGGCTGCTCCCAAGTTCAAGGAGCGTGGAGCTGAGATCGCTTTCGCTTCTGTCGACTCTGAGTACTCCCTTCTTGCCTGGACCAACGTTAGCCGCAAGGACGGTGGTCTTGGCCCCATCTCCATCCCCTTGATCTCCGACAAGAACCACACCCTCTCTAAGGACTATGGTGTCCTTCTTGAGGACGAGGGTGTTGCCCTTCGTGGTATCTTCATCATTGACCCCAAGGTATGCCCGTTAGATTAACTATTCTGGACTACTTACTGACTATCTGACTAGGGCAATGTGCGACAGGTCACCATCAATGACCTTCCCGTCGGTCGCAACGTCGAGGAGACCCTCCGTCTCCTTGATGCCTTCCAGTTCACCGACGAGTATGGTGAGGTCTGCCCTGCCAACTGGCAGAAGGGTGACGACACCATGAAGCCTGATCCAAAGGGCTCGCTCGAGTACTTCTCCAAGCACTAAGTGTGTTATATGGTGTTGTTGTTTGTTGAATTAGCTAGTCCGACTTTAGAATAACGGATGGGCGGGCGCTACAGAGGATTCCATATAAATGTCAAATAGAGGAGCGATATGAACACGACCTTGTATAAAGACCCAATTACATTACATTATTTGCGTTTGACGATTCTGTTATGATATAAATTAGAGATCGCAATAGATTATTTATTCGTCCATATATGGACTTATTTTGATGACAAAAATCTTTTGAGAATGCGTTGCGTAAGTATGTAGTTGATATAGTTAGTATAATAAGGCTCTTGGCAAGTCAGGGGCCGGGGGGCCTAGTTGCTTATGTTTTGGTGCTGGTTCGTGCGTTGAACCGTGTTTCGGGAGTTTTTTCCATACCAAAATAGCACTTGCAGAATCTGTTGCGGCGTGCGCTGGAATTCGCGTATCGCTGGTATAATCACTACCCTGCTAAGTTCGTGTTAACGGCTCAACCACGGGTAAGAACACAACACCGGGGTCTGGAGGAGCATTGAAATTGGCAATTGTCGGATCACTACCGATAACGCTGATTACTTTGGGGCATAATTATGGATCGCAAAGCACAGCCGTTTGCCGCGTTTGACGAGCACCTCCCATTCTCGTCCTTGTTATACCAAATCGAGCTCCATATCGCGCGGACTGTCGAATCACCATATTCATACGAGCAGCTTCGTGGGCCACCGATTTCGACACACTTGATAAGACCTCTTGGTACGTTTTCTTGCGAATTCGGTTTGTCCTAAAGCTTCCGTCTGACTTTTTTTTTGTCTCGCAGTACGATCACTCGAACAAACCAGACACCCCGCAATTATAGCCGCATTATTAGCTGCTCGCATTGATTTCTCTGTTCAGGAAGATGACCGGGCGATTCACGAAGCGAGAGCTTACACTGCCGAACTTGTGGCTGTCCGGTACGCTGCTCATTTGCCAGAGGCAGAGCTCATCCAGTATTTGACCTACGAAATTCCTCGCAAACACGCCGCCACTTCCGGTACAGCGACACCAATACGATCCACCTCTTATAGCACATCCCCAGTTACGGAAACCACGTCTTTGCTCGATGACCATGCTGCTGCCGCCGCTGCCACAAACACTCCGTCGACAGATATCGATATTGAGCGAGATGCTGGGGAATCCGCACCTTATGTTACGGAATCTGCTATGGGTTTAAGTGCACTGGAACTAGCTATACTTGGTAATGCAAAAAAATTCTTGATATCGCGCTCCGTTGAAAGCGTGATTGCGTCAATCTGGGAAGGTAGGATCGTGTTCTGGGACAGCATTTCAGTTCAGTCCAAAAAGAAGGCATCTTTTTATAACCCCAGGAGACCTGGAAATGATTGGTATTCTCGTCTCCGTGTACCAAAATACCGGATGTTCTTCATGATGTTGAATTACGCAGTCTTACTGGCCCTATACTATGGAGTGTTGGCGGAACGAAACATCACTCGGTTCACTGTCCTCGAAATCGCGCTTGACGTCTGGTTTGCAGGATTCATCTACGAAGAGATTGGCCAGGTCAGAGAATCGGGAAGTATACGATATTACGCGTCGGATTATTGGAGCGCATTCGATTTGGCCATGATTGTTATCTTCATAACGTATTTTGTCGTTCGAACCATAAGCGTGTTTGCACTTAGCCAGGAACAGTACGCGCACGCCGCCTTCGATGTATTGTCGCTCGAGGCTTTACTGTTGGTCCCGCGCATGTTCTCGTCTTTGGCCATCACGCCGTATTTTGGAACTCTCTTGCCGTGCTTGAAACAAATGACAAAGGACTTCATGAAAGTGCTGGTGTTGATTGTGATTTTGTACGTTGGATTTTTGACGACCTTCAGTTTTCTTGGTCGTGAACATTTTTCGGTAAATGGCATGGCTTGGCTCTTGATCCGTGTCTTTTTTGGAGCTCCGTACGATGGCCTGGATGCCGCCTCTGAGATTTCTCCGATTTTTGGACCGCCCCTGATGTTGGTGTTTGTTATTTTGACCAAGTGAGCATGCAGTCTATAGTTTTAGTGTGTCCATGGTATTGACTAACTTACCCGCGACAGCATCTTGCTCATCACTGTGGTCATTTCTATTCTGTCGCAGCGATTCGGCAAAATGATGAACAATGCGAAGTAAGAGTTTTTTTCCCCGAAATCACAGCGACCGCGACAGCATTTACTAATAATAATGATTCAGTGAGGAATACATTCTCCTATTTTCATCCTCGGTAATGGAATCAATCACGACGTCCGACCGCGTAACGTACTTCTATCCGCCATTGAACCTTATCGGCATCTTAATTCGTCCTCTGCGCTTGTTTCTCACCCACAATGAATATCGCAATCTTCGGATTTATATACTCAAGGTCAGTCATGCACCGTTCGTTGCGTTACTATGGATGTATGAGAACATACGATATCGCCTCGCAACCTCCATGGCAGAGAAATCGTTACTCCATCTTCGGTCTGCAAATGGTAAGAAAAAGCTTTGGACGGCCCAGTACGGGTCACCATACGCAACGCAAGGCAAAGGGAGCCGTATTGCAAAGGGACTGCTTGTCGCGAATCAAGTTATCTTGTCGGGCCCCGAACCAGAACTTGCGCGTGGTTTGTTTGATGGGCCGCAGGGTAAGCCTAGCAGTAGTAGGAACAGCAGCTATGGTCGAGCAAACGGCGCCGCTGTCGGCAATACGAGCGAAAGTGATGTGGCAAAGAGAAGAAAGACCAGGAAAAGTGCGATTGTGGCCAAGCAGTCGGCTGATGCTGGCGCTGCCGGCAACGTTCCTGACCGACCACCGCTCGCGTCCAGTGTGTCGACAGGATCGCTTGCCAAGGGTGGTGCAAAGCCTGACGACTACGAGAATGTGCCAGCGAGCCAGTCGCCTGAGCTGACCTTCAGTCTACCGGCCACATTCTCGACGCCACGACAACAGAAAGAGAGACAGTCGAGTGAGATATCGGGTGGCAGTGATTCCGCGCACTTGAAGCAGATCAGACGGAGTAAAATTGCGATTTCGTTGCTCCGAGACTTGCGCAGACGAAGGACTGTAACGTTACCTGCCATGCCGTCAGACGTCATATCTGAGGTGTCGGATATTAGCAGTCCAGACGCAATGCGGCAAGATGACGGCGTCAAGTCCGTGGCCACCACCGCCACCACCAATACTCAGGCTGAGTCTGATATTTTTGGCAGCGATCAAGATCATTTCAGGATGTCTTCGTTGTCTCCCGAGACGCATCAAGAGCACAACGCTGGTGACGATAGATATGAAGGTATCTCGCCCGACGCAGTCAGCGATTCCATGGTTGAAGACAGCGATCTGGACAACAACGACGACGACGACGACGACGACGACGATGACGACGATCTCATTAGCTTGTACGCCGACCACACGAATCTTGGGATGAGAAACTTAGAAGAACAGGTCTATAAGATGAGAGAGATGCTTGAACGTCTTAATACTGTTGTTATTGAGAATATGATGCATCAACGAGAACGAGAAGGTTAAACTAAAAAAAAAAATTTAAATTTTGGACATTATTTATTTGGGGTTTTGTTTTTTGGGGAACATATCAATGGGCTTGGGGATTGTTGGTAAACACTATATAGATTATATTTTTTTGGAAATTTGCGAAATTTTATAGTTAACTATAGTATGATAAATAATAAAGGAATGTGTTCATTACTAAATTGGAATCCAATAACCGACCCACTTATAACTCCAGAAATTTGGCATGATACTGTACAACTCAAATAAATCCGCCACCAAAGCCGCCGGAAAATCCTGGCCCACCACTGCCGCTGCCGGGGAACCCACCATTGCTGCCAGGGAACCCACCTCGACCTTGCCGCCCCAATCCTCCATCTCCAAGCCCTCCAGACGGATCAAACGGCTCGTCCCATCTCGCGCCTGGAGGCCTAATGCTACCGGAACCCAGGCCAGCTCCATTATTACTCCGCCGACCAGCAAACATCGGATGATCACCGGATGGATACATGCCCCTCATGCCCTCACTACCAGATCCATAAAAAGGTGACGTTAGCCCGGGCGTCAGTCCGGGTCGTGATCCAAGACCTGGCGGATTCAAATCATCGTCACCGATCGAAAAGGGGGACCGTCCATCAAACGGCATGGCTCCCCTTGGTCCCGTCAGGATCTCGTACTCGTCTTCAAACCCAGGCGGACCGGCTAATGGGGCCGGCGCAGGATGCCTTGGAATCACTCCCGGAACAGGTTCTGGGCGTGGCAGAATCGGCACCCCACCGGAATACGGCGAAGGAAGTCTGCCACCTGAAGGCCGTTCGGGTTCGCCACGGTCGGAGTATGGTGGTGGGGGAAGATTATCGTGGGAGTCTTGCTCAGTAGTCGCTTGCTCCTCTGTATATCCTTCCTTCGACAGACTCGGGATAAGCGCTTGAATAATGTTTTTCTTGAACGCGGTGATGAAGCTACTGACGGATTCATCGGAAGTCGTGAATGAGGTTGTTGGCGACCTGGGAAACGTCATTGCAGGCGGCACAATGTCTGTAATCCGAACATCAAAGCTGAAGGTGTGTTCATCGTTTCCTTGCGATAACGCAGATATCACACATTTCGGTCCCAGTTTAGAAACTGTGAGAAGAAACGGAGATAGAGAAGATTGAGTATGCTTATATCTGAACGAAAAGTGGCTCTGGGATGGCGGTACCGTAGGTAAAATATTGTTATCTGCTACACTTAGCAATGAATCAAAGTACAAACGCAGACGGGAAACCGTACTCGCAACAACTTCATCAGATCCCAAAAATTCGAATCCAACCGCTAACATGGCACTGTGACAAATTATGGCCAGCGATTCAATTGGCGAAGATAGTTGTCGTGTTGGATCCGCTTCCGCCAACGCGTGGCGCAAGATATCGAGAACGTTTCCAATCCGTAACGGATCCTGCGTTGACGGCATGGCTTCTCTAAAAGCAATTATATTATAGATATCAAATAGGTGTAGTCGACTCAAGGCGGTGCAACTTGTCAATGATCAATGCTGCAGTGTGTCAGATTTCGACTTCGGTTGGGAGGTTTTGAACACGTCAGGGTAAATGTAGTTTGGGACCTGTTCGTTATCATTTTAGCGTGGTATCTGAATGAGTGAAAAGTGCACACAAAGACCGGTTCAATGTCAACTGTCTGCCAGCTGTTAAAAAAGGAAATATGGAATTGCAAAATAATTCCCCTTAACAATACGGCAACGCATGCGATGCAGCCTTGGTTTGCCACCGTCTCATCCAAGCATATGACGTCATGTCATCGGCAAGGCTCGATACAAAACCCTTACGACGACAACTTTTTTTTTATTAGGTGGTCTCAAATATCAAAGGCATTGGTTTAATCGATTGTAAACACATGCAAATTAAGCAGACTAGTGTCTCTGGACCAAAGTCCTAAATTTTATCATGGACGACCTTGACAATGACTACGACAATGCTCTGGCAACTCAAGCGCCTGAGGGGCAGGGAGATGCAGAAACTGATGATGAGCAACAAGACTGGCGCATGCTGGCCACATTGGGACCCAAGTAAGGCTGCAATTTGCACTCGCCAGGTGTAGATGACTACTAATGACTAAGTTTAGTAGGAAGTCATTACCGAAGAGAGGCGAGAAGGAATATGAGCCAACGGGATCGCGGTCTGACGTTGACAATCTTGACGAGAGCAGACAAGCTATGTATTCAGCCTTAAGCGGAGAAAGACGCCATACAAGGTATAATTGATCTCGCACCGGTTTTCTGTCTGGTTCTAACTTTCCATGTGCAAAAGTAAGGTCCACATTAGTGGCGTATGGTATCCACATTTGAGAAAAGCAAGGGTTCTAGTTGCCCGGGGTCCGCATTTCAAGAGTATCGGCAAGGCTGATTCGAACGGCACAATCTGGCTTTTACCAGAAGAAGTTATATACTTGGTGGAACGAGGAAGCATGTCTCTATATAATGCAAAAAGCGATACGAATATTTCTTTGCAAGGTTGCTATGCCGCGTGCTTAGCTGCTTGCCACGGCCATGAACGGTACCTAGTATATGCTTACTTGAAGCGGCTGGGATTTTTAGTCCAGCGGGCAACTACGTTCGATGAATATGATGAAAAAGACGTGGAACAGAAGCCGAGCATGAGCAAGGTCCAGGAAATTTGGAACTTTTTAGTGCGCAAGTTCATAATTTTCTTTACGAGTTTGCGACATGTCTTTGCAAGGAAAATCCCTGCCTTTGGGCCAATTGTTTGTGGAGATGTATGGAGGTCGTACGGTAGGGTTTCTTACATAAATCTACAGGGTCAAGAGAAACTAACCGGATTCCAGACTCAATCTACAGGACACTACAGATAATTCCATATTACAGTCACAAAGAAGGTTCGCCTGTGACCCAGAAGTCCACCACAATTCCGTACAGGGTCGCCTACAATGTCTGGAAACCAAGACCGTCTTTTAAGAAGTCTAACCCAGGAGAACCTGATTTCAGAGTGGTTGTCGTGAAGTAAGCAAATTTCATTGTGTCTGTACTCAGGTTGTAACACGCGGCTGATTTTTTAACAGTGCACGAAAAGACAAAATGCCTACGTTGGCCGAAGCCGACGCGTTGTTTTCAACAATTCCCACTGCACATGGGTCTAGTTCAACTTCTCAGCAGAGTTTAACGGGATACAAAAACGTAATTATAGGAGTAGTCGATTGCGGCATTGTTAGTTTCGTCACCTTCGGTGACGTTTCTCTTGGAGATGAGCATATCTATGAAAAGCGCGGTGTGAATAGCGCGATGTCGAAGCATCGCAAAGTGAAATGAAAATATCGATTAGAATATATTGTACATTCCCATGTAGCAGGCTAGGATGAAGTTACAAAGGCGTTGCGGATATCATTACCAAGTGAAATTTTATTAGACCAGTCCCAAACTCCAAATGCCATATTTAAACTGCGAGAGTACATGTTAGCGCAGGATCGTATAACTAGCTGCCTTACAGTGCTTACCATCCAAGAAGTCAGATGCAACCAATAGTTCCAAGGCCATTTCTGGAGGAACATCAAACTCAGGAATATTTCCAGGATTATTTTGATGCTTGAGGTTGTAGTATAGATACTCGCACACTTTCTCCAATAGGACACCACTATATAGTTAGCCAATGCAAATACCAGTCACAATGCAATACTCATACCTTATATTAGGTAAAACAACCCGGTTTTGTTTTGCTTCAACAAAATTCGATGACTGACTGAGCATTCCCCGCAGAGTTCCCGACACAGCTGCTGCGGATCGCAGAATTGAGTATTCAAACCCATCTGATGAGACTAGACGAACGTACTCTCTATCAGCGCTCATGTCGGCCATTTATAAGCTGCCGTTAGACTTAAATATCCGTTGATCACGTTTGGCTTGGCTACATAATGACTAGTTAACTGCAACTTTATACATTACGAGACTCGTCGACAAATTACCCGGAATTAGAGCCGCATTTCTATAGGATTAGGGTAACACCTTGATAGCGCCGCTTAGATAGTTGAAGTCATTACAACCGACTACAGGTCTCGCAAGACAGTTTATCATTACGACGACTGCGCGAATCCAACGACCCGGCCCAATCCAGAAACAAGAACACTGTGTCTCGTGTGATTGAACCCGACAGTGCTCCATAGACGAATTTGTGTCGTATAGACGGAGCCAGCGTCTGCGGTGTTGTCGGCACGTATTTAGTGCACTGAGGCGATTCACGATAGTTCAATATGGGAAATCAGATATCACAAGTAACGCCGTCAGCGCCGACCGTGGGAATTGATTCCTATGTGGACGAGTTGGGTGATATTCAGTATGACAAGACTTGCGGATCGGCGCGGTTTATGAAGACCATTCGAGGCCGTCATAAAGATGGACTCGTTATTGTGAAGATATTTATTAAGCCTATGGCGAATCTACCTCTTCGAGTATTTCAGCGGCAGCTAACTAGTACGGATCCAGTTTGCTTCCCTGTGAGAAATAATGCTAAGTACCAGGATAGATGAACGTGAAGCTCTGCTTGAAGTCTCTCATGCGATAGGTTATAGCAAGATTGTCGAAACTGAGAGGGCAGGATATTTGGTCCGGCAGTATTTTGGAAACATTTTGTATGACAGAATAAGGTAATTGCTTTTGGTGAATTTTGATAAACACAAATTTTGCTAATCAGGCGAAGTATCCGACCGTTTCTTGAAAATATCGAAAAGAGATGGATCGCGTTTCAATTGCTATCTGGTCTTGACAAATGCCACACATACGGAGTTCACCATGGGGATATTAAGACTGAGAATATTGTAGTCACGGCGTGGAATTGGGTCTACTTAACAGACTTCGCGTCATTCAAGCCCACGTTTCTTCCGGAAGATGATCCTGCGGACTTTTCTTTCTTCTTTGATACTTCATTGCGACGTGTATGCTATGTTGCCCCAGAACGATTCTACGGACCAGGCGAAAAGAAGACAGGGTCCTTGACGGATGCTATGGACATATTCAGTTTAGGGTATAAACAATCTTCACCGATGGTTTGCAAAGTACTAACCGTAGGCATAGGTGTGTCATTGCAGAATTGTTTTTAGAGGGAGCTCCTATTTTTAATTTGTCTCAACTTTTCGGCTATCGGCGTGGCACCTTCGTGCCAGATCTATCAATGATTGACGACGTCGAAATAAGGTCTCTTGTTCGACATATGATTAGCTTAGACGCGAAAGATCGCTATTCTGCTGCTGAATATCTAACTAAGTGGCAAAACAAGGCGTTCCCTAGCTACTTTTACAACTTCCTTCACGAATACATCCAGAATATCACCGAGCCCAGTGTGCTTCGGTTAGGTCATAGATCTCTATCTGCACAATACGTCGAAGCTGATTTTCGAATTGAGAGGATCTATAATGAATTTGATAAGGTTGCCTATTTCTTGAAGTTCGACCAACCATGGAAAGAGATGAAAGATCGTACTACTCCCCAAGTCGGTGTTGATCCGGTCCCAATATATTTGGACATACCCAATTACCACACTTCAGTGCCGATAGCCCCAAGACAGACACCTGAGGATTGCGGCTCTTTAATCTTCCTTTCAATAGTTGTGGCAGCCATTCGGAACACGGCCACAGCTACAGCTAGACTGCATGCGTGCGACTTAATTCTGGCATTAGGTGAGCAACTACCAGATGAAGCCAAGCTGGATCGATGTCTTCCGTACTTAGTAGCATTACTGGATGATGATTTCGTGAACGTGCAAGTAGCAGCTATGAGATCGTTGACACAGCTTATGGTTCTGGTGACTAAGATTACGCCGGTGAACGAGAATGTGTTTCCCGAGTATATACTGCCACGATTAAAGCCATTATTAAGCCAAGCTGTCTTTGTTCGTGCTAATTATGCATCTTGTATATCGACTCTAGCAGAAACTGCATTGCGATTTTTGGATATGGCACAAGAAGCGCGAAAAGATGGCTCGTCATTCGCGCTGATTGATGCCGAAGCTGAGAATGGCATCGCCAGCGATATTGGATATCAAGGATATTTCGACTTGTTGCGGCGGGAAATTGTTGAACAATTTCAAGAACATGCTCTGTCGTTATTAGCCGATACAGATTCTGCAGTCAAACGGGCTTTGCTGCGATCGATCTCACCATTATGTGCGTTTTTTGGAAGTCAGAAGGTGAATGACATTATTCTAAGGCACATAATTACGTATTTGAATGACAGGGATGCATTACTGCGCGGGGCATTTTTCGATGGAATCATAGCAATAGCCACGTTTGTTGGCGGAAACAGTTTAGAGGAATACATTATGCCACTGATGGTGCAGGCATTAGCTGGTACGTGGGAGCGTTTTGTCATTTCTATGCCGACCTTATTAACTCGATGCCAGACACGGAAGAATTCGTTCTGGAGAAGGTTCTTTATGCGTTTACCAGTCTGGCAGAACTAGGCTTAATAAAACGACCAAATCTGTGGGATCTTGTCCGTATCACGGTCAGGTTTGCAGTACATCCAAATCTATGGATTCGCAAAGGTTGGTTCATTGACATGTGCATTACTCTAATCAGTTGCATGTTGACGTTTTACATAGGCGTGTTTGCTTTTATTGCGTCGGCAACGAAGTGGCTGTCACCGGCAGATGTGCATTGCATTATTCGACCTATCGTGAAGCCGTTCCTGAGATGTGAAATTCTAGATTATTCGGAAGTCATGCTTCAAGATTTCTGCAAGCCCCCAGTATGTGTGTTGTCTTACGTTTACGGCTAAGAAATTATTGACTCCTGATTAGCTGTCTCGGATAATATTTAATACCGCGATCAAATGGGCAACTGAGGCGCAAAACTCAAATTTCTGGAAATCAGCCAAGGAGCAGCGAATGTCGGACATCGTTCCGATGTTCGACGGTTCGTATTCAATCACGTCATCATTACATAATCTATCTATTACAAAGGCATCATCGCATACAGAATTTTCCGACAAGGGGTACAAGACTGAAGAGTACGTATTTCAGGCCAACCGTCTTAGAATGATGCAATGCTAATGAATGCAGAGATCTTACATGGCTCAAGAAGCTCCACGTGATGGGCCTGAAGGAAGAAGATTTGTGGAAGCTTGTGGCTCTGCGAGAACATATATGGCGTATAGCCAAGGCAAATAAAAACTACAGGTTGGTGGCGATCAAGCGAGAGCAAATATCGGGTCCCGACGTGAGCTCGGTAATCTCCGTCAATAAGTTGGGCGTGCAACTTCACACCTACTTCTTCGACGACGCCAGAACGACAGTACAACGACACGTGCCAAAACCGGCGATTTCCGAATCCACAATTAAGCAGTTTAAAGCCGCTACCGCATTACTGGATGCTCTAAAAACAATTGACAGTTATCAAAGTCGGTCACCCGCATCGATGAAATTGACACGGACAGACTTCCCGCCTCATTGGCTCAACGGTGTTGAAGGTTCGCCGCGCACGATGGCTCCGATCTTTCAGGTTGGGTCCCCTCCTCGCCCATCCGCGACAGGAATCTTCATGACCAGTCCCGGGCGAGTACAAACCAACGTTTCGACTACTGTTGCACGCGTACAGACTGAAGACAGCAACATTAGTGATGGCAGTGCGTCAGATGGAAAAGGAACGTTATTAAGTCAGACAAGCACAAACAACGATGGCCAGGTTCTATCATCTTCTGGTGACGATCGTCTGGAGCGTCAAGTGACTACCTCTCGTGAGCTTCGCCGTCGTGCGAGTGCCGCGTCACTTATTCAGAAACGGGATCACCTCGGAAAGGCACCGCCAGATGTCTGTACAAGTCCCACGGTTGCGTATGGGCGTCTCGACAAACTCTCCACACCAGAGAAAAGCGATAAACTGCAGAGTCGCACGGATGGTACCAAACCGACGAAGGTCGCACAGTATATTTCGCCAGATATCGAAACTGTGATCGAGACTGTCGTATACAGAGGTCACTCGTACACCGGAGACGATCCATATATTTTAAAGCTCCTAGATACTGTGTATCTTGACAAGTTTATGGAAGATATCCAAGAATTTGGACCAATGATTCCTCTGGGAGCTCGTCCTCGGTCCTTGATCAAGCATACGAATGGTGTTGTTGGTCCTTGGGTGCCCGATGGCCTTTTAATTGCACATTTTGAAGAACACAAGGGTCCAATTAACCGAGTTGCAGTGTCGCCAGACCACAATTTCTTCCTAACCGCATCGGATGATGGAACAGTGAAGATTTGGGACGCACTGCAAATTGAGCGCAATGTCACGAATCGTTCTAGACAATCATATAAGCATGCTCCCGGAGCCAAAGTGCGGTGCTTATGTTTTATCGAAAACACGCATTGTTTCGTCAGCGGTTCTACTGACGGTGTCATCAACGTTGTTCGAGTCGATTATTCAACACCAGGTGGACGTGGTGTCCCAAAATACGGCAAGCTGGTCACATTGCGGAATTATCGATTCGACGAACGCGAATGGCCTGTTTGGATAGAGCATGTAAAGATTCAGTCAAGGTCGATTTTGATGGTGGCAACGAACAAATCGCGAATCGTGGGATTAAATCTTCGGAGTATGAGACAGGATTTCATGTTCCAGAACCCAGTACATCACGGTGTGCCGACTTGTTTCTGCATCGACAAAAAGCGGGAATGGTTGGTTGTTGGAACATCTAAAGGGATTATGGATGTTTGGAGTCTTCGGTATCAAATTCGTCTGAAGGCTTGGGGCTTACAGGCTGGTACCCCCATTCATCGTGTTGGGTTGCATCCTACTCGTGGCAAGGGTAGATGGATCTTCGTGGCTGGTGGCACGTGTTTAAATGGCGATGAGGTTACAATATGGGATGTCGAGAAGACCGAATGTCGTGAAGTGTACAGGACGTCGCTTAATGGCGGCGGTAGTACGACAAGTATTGAGAAGAGGTACGAACCGGTCAACGTCGACGAGGAGTCGACGGAGACGATTTTGAGTCGATTTGCTAGCGATCCAGTGCAACTATTGGACCGGACCGAGTCCAGCATTGCCAAAGGAATCCGATCATTTTGCATCGGTGCGGCGGATTTGGCCACCACGTTTTCGGGTGATTCCAGTTTCATGTCGGACTCTTTCAACGGCATATCTAGACCGACTGGTGGTGGTACATTCATAGTCACTGGCGGAGCCGATCGATACGTGCGATTTTGGAACACGGCCAAGCCGGACGCGTCTTCTGTTGTCAGCGGCCCATTGACCGAGTCCATCAAGCCCACATATAATGTGTCAAGCCCAACATCGCACCTCTCTATTGTCACTGAGGTCAGCAACGTGATGGACATTGCATCAACCACTAATGGCGACAGTGACCGTAATCCAATGCCAAACGGCAACTCACGATCATCACCCCAAACCAACCGCCGCCAAAAAACTCGAGCACAGACCGTTGGTGCTCCAATCACGACCCAGTCGCAACGAAATACTCTGATCACGTCGCACCAGCAGAACATTCTAAAAACCCACAGCGACACGATTTTGGACGTTGGGTTACTCTGTAAACCTTACGGATTGATTATCTCGGTTGACAGGGCCGGCGCAATAAAGATATATTCATAGATATTTATATATTCCGAAATGTTTTATTTTATTTCTTTTTTGATTTGGGACCGGGTTGGGGCATCGTTGCAAAAAAAGGAAAAGAGCATTCAATCTATGGCTGGATAGGGAAATTGGTTTACTCTTCAACAGGCGTTGTTTTATATAGTTTTGTGGATCTCTTTTTGTTGTCCCTGCTTAGGGAATTATGTATACTATTCATTTAGTCCGGGATCTCGCCGTAATAGAACTAACTCGATGAAGTACGAATTGAAAAACCCCCAATTACACAAATTAGAGGATGCGAGTACTGAGATTAGGCGCGTGCCATGCATGGCATTGGCAAAATCTGATCAGCAAATAATAAAAGGGACTCTATTGCTTATGTCTTTTGCTTCATGCGCTAACTTAAGAAACTCCTAAGAGCTTACGCTTGCAAATATCTCCTAGACTTTTTAACCTTATATTGGGGAAAGTCATTATTAAACTCCCAAGACCTCTCGGGACCTGGAATTAATACTATTGTACACATACGTCACAATACAAAAAGGCACACACACTAGATAAATACAAAAAGAATACAATAACTTCCCGTTCGACATCAATACTGAATCATCTTTGAGAATCGTACGCCTCGGTGCAGCCAGGACAGAAGGCGACAAACGTAATCTTGTCTATAAAACTAATAGCGGTGACGTAAATGTTTTTAAACTATTGTAAATAAAAAAAGTCGAAGATTTTCCCAAAAGAATGGCAGTAGCCAAACGTACATTTTCTCTACTCTTCTAGTGGAACTTCTTCTTGCTCAGCTAAGTACTCTTCCACGTCGTCATCGACATTTGCATCTTGGTACTGCTGGTCTGTGTATAAAGGATTAGCAAGACCAGAACGATCATGAGCGGACCAAAAAACAGGAACAGGGACTTACACTCAGCGATCAAATCATTCAAATTGCTCTCAGCCTCAGTGAATTCCATCTCGTCCATACCCTCACCAGTGTACCAGTGCAAGAACGCTTTACGTCTGAACATAGCCGTGAACTGGTTGCTTGTACGAATGAATAGCTCCTGGACAGCAGTTGAATTTCCAATAAACGTGGCCGAAGTTTTGAGGTTCGCAGGAGGAATGTTGCAAATTGACCTAGAGTCAGTCAGGTTATATGGCCTCATATCGTATGAACGACCAAAAATACACGTACGTTTGAACGTTGTTGGGAATCCATTCGACAAAGTATGGCGCGTTCTTGGTTCTCATGGAGAGCACCGAATCTTCAACCTCCTTAGTGGATACCTTGCCTCGGAATATAGTAGACGCTGTCAGATAGCGACCATGGAGTGGATTTGCGGCTGCCATCATGTTGACCGGATTAAAGAGTTGCTGGGTCAGTTCGGTAACGCCAAGGTGCTGGAAAGCACGGGTGTCTAAGAAAATGTAAGTGAATAACGGTACCCAAAGCGAATGCTTCTACCATGCACAACATCACTTACTGACGGCGAACAATGGTGCAAATCCAACCATGAAGAAATGTAGTCGAGGGAATGGGACCATATTAACGGCCAATTTTCTCAGATCACTGTTTAACTGACCCGGGAATCGCAAACACGTCGTGACACCGGACATGACCATTGAAATCAGTTTGTTTAAATCTGCGTAGTCAGGCTGTGCGACTTTGAGGGTCTTTGTGGCAATGTCATAGAGCGCTTCATTATCGAGGCAAAATGTCTCGTCCGAGTTCTCAACCAGCTGATGGAAAGATAAGACAGCATTGTAGGGCTCCGTGACGGTGTCAGATACCCTTGGCGACGGAAGAACCGAATAAGTGCAGAGCATTCGATCCGGATACTCTTCCCTAATTCTCGACAACAACAACGTTCCAAGGCCAGAACCAGTACCACCACCAAGCGAGTGAGAGACTTGGAAACCTTGCAGCGAATCAGTGTTTTCTGCCTCCCGTCGGACAATATCCATAATGCCCTCCATCAATTCGGCGCCCTCGGTATAGAAACCTTTCGCCCAATTATTTCCTGCACCAGAATCGGCCGAAATGAAGCTATCAGGTCTGAAAAGGTCTCCCTGGGGTCCGGACCTAATCGCGTCGAGTGTCGAAGGCTCGAGATCGACAGCCACTGAGCGAGGCACATATTTCCGATTTGACGCCTCAGAAAAGAAGACATCGATCCGATCAAGTCGCTGGGCATCGGACGTGTCGATTAGGTGACCAGAGCTATCGAGACCGTGTTCGGCAGTGATAGTGTTCCAGAACGCGGTGGAAATTTGGTTACTGTTAAATGAGTAAGGTTAGTGGGGAAACGGTCGCGGACTTGACACATGAAAACGTCGACATCATCATACCCTATTATGACGAGTTAGTATAAGCCTGATACGATAAGAAACACATGGCACAATTGGTGGTTCAATCCAAAGAACCAATGGCAGCAAGCGCGCTTCAGCGAGCGTTCCCCAATGTTTGATGCAAACAGTGCTTAAATAATGAACGATGCGCAATCAAAACTCCACTACGTACCTGCTTGACCGCACTGGATGGAGACAATCTCACGCATGTTGCTATATAATCCTGGCTTATATCTATCGATGGGGCTTTGAGTTCAGGACGGCCTTTGCGATGTTTTCCTCGAAATCGAGGACGCCATTTATTGTGGGTGCGGGTAAAACAAACCCAGGGACAAATGTGGCAGTGCATCTAGGGAGGGGCGGTGTAGTTTTGTTTACTGTGGCGCATGATCGCGTGGGCAGTCGAAAGTCACCAGGCGATAGTTTTTTGTACATCATCAAGCTAGTGTAATAACTCGCAGATTAATGAGAATATCACTTATAGTACATGGTTGTATAACAATTGTCTAACAATACATACCGAACTCAGAGGAATAGGATAGCCATACAAGGTTCCAGCTGTGAGTCTTCACACAATGCAGCTCATGTAACATATCTAAATGAATGAGATTATTCCAATACTAAAATACAGAATTATATTATGCAATGCAATTTGAGGAAGGTCCAAGTCGAACTTTCGTAATTCAAAAGAGGGATGTGCATGCTTTGGCTCAAAATAGGTTTGAACAACTTTACGTTGTCACCCATGGTTATTATGGGATATCTGGCAGGTGAGAACCTTGTCCTGTATTGTAGCCCTGCTCCTCTCTCCGAGGCGGCGGTGTCTCCGGTGGTCGAGGAATAGACTGCAATTGGGGTGACTTTGTCAGCAACTGCACTGGCTCCGGGAGCGGCACAGGCGGTGAGGACGGTTGACGTCGACCTACCAATTCTTGCGTATTCTGGGGCGGCAATTGCACTTGTTGCGTTGTTGTTGTTCTTGTTGGTGGCGCCGTGTCCTCATGCTTAGGAAGCTTTCTTAGCTTTGCGCGTCTGTTCTGGAACCAGACTTGCAGCTGTCTCGGTGACAGTCCTGGAATTTGGGCGGCGAGCCTCTCGCGCTGTGATATGTCAGGGTGTGGTTGCCGGGCGAATTCGGCAAGCAAGAACCGTGTTTGTGCATGGGTCAGTCTGGGGAAGAAGATTGTCATTAACGAAATTGGAGGTCACTCCTTAATTAACTTCCAGAATTGGGAATTCCAAAAAAAAACCTACCTAAATCGCCTCATCTTTGACCGTGACTCGACTGGCGGAAAGACAGCAGTCTGCTGAGGACCTATAACGGCAAAGGCTTGGTCAAGTGACTGCTGCTGTAAACTCGGTTGCTGTATCTCGGGTGGTGGATTGATCAAGTTCGACCGTGCGCCATAAAACTGTACGCTCTGGCTCTGTGCAATAGACAGTTGCGTTGATGGAGGAAGTACCTGAATCCCCGACATGTCCGAACCAGGGACTCCTCGTTGCTGATTAGCTGGAGGCAGTCCGTAGCCGGACGGAATTAGACTCGCCGCTGAGGAGTACGATTGGGCGGTCAGTGGCGCGGTTATTATGGATGCCGGCCGCGACGTTGTTGACCATGTTTGCGACGGAAGCGAAGCTTGGAACCTTGCCGACGTATTACCTTGATTTGCAGGCTCGTTTGATCTTCTTCGTAATGAAGTGTACTGGAAGTCTGTCGGTCGCGGCGGGGAGAGTAGCTGTTGGCTTGGTTGTAATTGACTCTGCTGTTGTTGTTGTTGCTGCCCGTGCTCTTGTGTGGGCATTATCGGCGTTGGCACCGACATGCCCGATGGTGGGAGATACGTTCCTGGCTGCTGGGATGTGAAGTCAGCCTGGGAAAGGGACAGTGACGGTTCGGTCAACGGTTGCTGGACCAACTGGGACGGTAAGTTCAGTGGTATCTGGCGGCGCCATGATGGGTCTGGAGGGACAAATAAGGAGTATGCAGTTGACATCACGTCGGACGGTGGTGCGTTGATTCGGGAAGCCGGGGAAGGCGATGGCAATGCGGAAGAATAGTACGACGATTCTGGGGACTGCTGTTGGAGCGATAACAGCGGGCTGGGGTTGAGCGCAGGGGGAATCACAACGGAGTCTGGCGACAACTGCGAGTTATCGCTTTGCTCTGGAGCATCTCTTGACCGGGAAACATTGACTCGGCGGGTGAAATCTTGTTGCGGAGGAGAGAATGGGGCCATGCCCACTCTGCGAATGGCGAAGAGTGGCAGGCAGTGGTGGGGGGCGAAGATAGGAAGTATCACGAAACGAGACAGCGCGTAGTAGAACTAGTTGTCGTCTTGCCCATTCCCAGCGCTGGATCCAACTGTCGACGACTATTTTGCAGCAAAACGAGAGCACGTTGGTCTCACTAGATACTCATGTCCGACAACGATTTCGAACGAGCACTAAGGGAAAAAAGACCAGTGGCACCTAAACTCGAACAGGCGAATGTGTATTAATGACCGTTATTCTCTGATTTGGTCGGTTAACTTGTGGTTGGTTATTATTTCCAGTGAGGCCGGTTTTGTTTTTTTTGTTTTTGGTTGTCGACGTGAACACGCCCCTGGCCGAGCCTCTCGTGGCAAAAAAGCAAAGTGGAACCTACTTTTGGCTTTGGCTGCTTCTTTTTTTTGGCCGTCTCTATTTTGTTGTCGTCCACGTGCCGCTGCTGCTGCTGTAGCTGCCTACAGGTCTACTGTTTTTCTTTCATTTACTGACTTGTCTGGTGACTATCATCTGGGCGACCGTGTTAGCGTAGCGGGCCGCTAGCAAAAGTCGGACCCCGCCTCGCGGTTGTCCAGCTGGTGCGATTGCCGAAAACCCAGTCTTCGACATCACGTGCCCGCGAGTGCGTTGGCGCCGCGTTAGTCTCTCGCTTAGGCTTGTGCAACCTGCCGGCCTGTGCGTTGCTCCCGCAGCCGCATGATGAGCCGCACCCGGGACCCAGTCCCAGGGTTACGCGGCCCTCGGTGGTATTTGCCGAGCCACCGGCCTGGGAAACATCTTTTGATAAAGACCGTCCCCTTGACCAGCCTTCCCAACCCCCCTCTCACCCCTCTCACCCCGCATCCGCGCTCTATGGCACTCTGCATGCAACGTGGTCGATCCGATCGAACACTCATTTCATAACCATCAGTCGCATGGCATCGCACAAGTCTCTCCACGTTCCTGAACCTCCGTAGTGCATGGTCACAGTTAGTGATCCTCTTAGACGACGGTCACTGAACATATACGCAATATCAGCAGGCGGTAAGTCAAGCAGCACGCCTCCTACGTTCTTCATGGAAACCATTTATCGACATCGCGATTGTTCTTTTTTCTTTGCCATGTGGATCCTGTCCCCACAGCTGCGCGCATTGTTGTCCTGTCGTTAAGTCTTCTTCTGTTCAGGGACAAGGGCCCAAACAAAGACCAATTGTCCATTTTACTCATTTCGTGTAAACTGCATGCAATTTAGACCAAACACGTGAACAGCATATTATTATGGCTTGATCGATATTGAGTCTCTTGACTTCCTTGTATACTCCAATCAGATAAATCGTCAAGCCGCAAAGACTTAAATTGCTGCCAACTCGGTATATATAGTAATCGACCAAACAAACGTATGCTTTCGCCGATCGTTTTTCCGTGACTTGGCTACATGAGACATCCTGTATTGCCAGTAATAGTGTTTGAGCGACGTCACGATATTGGCTTCCGCAGATGCTCACACTATGCTCAAATTCTTTGCATCTTATAAGAACAGTTATATTAACAGCGGGAGAGATAAGTTAGGCCCCCATAGATATTCCCTTAATGCCGTCGTTTTATAATGTATGCCAACGACGAAATTTGAATTCTAGTTCGACTAATATATCTATCCTAAATCTCTGTTAATATGTATGAATATAGCAAATAACTACGAATGATTTTTTTATTCGCATTCGCATTTGATCAAATATCCAAATATCCATCGTGCCAACATAATTCCCACCCCCTGAATATTCTCCATACAACGTTGGCGCCCTCCTCTTACCTCCTCCCCCCTCCCTCTCCGTCTCTCTTAACGGATAGCCCGCATCGCGTGCGACACGGTCGGATAACCGCTTATGGCGCCAGTCTCTGCGCTGCCTTTCGTGAAAACGGTAATGCGCACATGGGGATCTAGACTCTCTGATCCGACAAGGCTCACTTACGACACAGGTTTGGTCCTCGTTCCTCGCCACTTCCGGACTGGAACCGCTTTTGATTCCTCATGTATAGTACCAACTATGACTATCGACACAATGTATTGTATTGTACTGACCATGGTCGCACGGTAGTTGAAACTGGTTGATGCAGTGCCAGGATTTGTTAAAATGGAGCTCAAAATCGAGAAAGGCCATACGGTGAGTCTAACGATCACCGGTATTTCACGTTGCATCCTGACGGTGAATCCATTGCAGAATCGGTTAGAAATTTTACATGGCGGAACTGTTGCCTCCATTGGTAGGCGAAAATATTACCTGGTAGGACTGGCGGTCGCGGTACCTCTGACTAACTTATTACAACAAGTTGATCTGGCCGGGTCTTTAGCCGTCTCCTCACGGGGCATGTACAGCACTGGTGTGTCCACAGATTTGAATGTGACGTATATCTCGTCAGGTGGCAAAGTCGGTATGTATTACTTGCGACCTCTTGTTACGACTTTTAAAATACTAATACGCGGGGTTAGGAGACAAAATATTTATAGTTAGTTAGTCGTATTTGCGATGGTTATGCATTTTCTCGCTAACAGTCAAAAGGAAAGCAAGTGCCACAAACTCGGTCGCAGTCTGGCGTTCACCACGGTCGAACTTTTCAAGTCCCATAAGCACGAACTGTTCGCCCGAGGAACCCATACCAAATACATTGCTGCTGCAATGAAGGATGCAAGTAACGTGTTCGTGTTTGACAGTAGATGTGGAATTGCTAATGCCGTTCAGGAAAATAATAGACTAGACGAGTACAAGGTCTGACTTGAATGTATTTGTGGTCCTTGGATCCAGAAAAAAAATCATGACATAATATAGTTAGAGTAATAAATGATGTGTTGATACAGCCTTACAGTGCACACGTATATGTATTCTGAAGAGTAAACTTGAACAATTGGACCTCAACTAGAACTCCTAAAACGTATTACTTTCAGGCAACCGAGGCTATTTATGGGACTACTGATCCAACTAATAAAAGCTAGCCGGATCCCCGGGCTAAACGGTCACTTCGTGGTAGGGGTCGCTTGTATTTCAACAATCAAAAGAGCCGCATGACCTCGTGATCGCGGAGCAGGGCACAGAAAGACACTTCTACTGTCAACGAATAGAATTCAACCGTAGCGACACCACACTTCAGCGCATCTCGTCTGCATTTCCATCGGTTGGTGTTTCCAAGCAGGACGGACGAGCGATATTGGCCTTGGCCATTTTGAGACGTCGTCGTCATGGACAATTCAGTACTGAATCACATCTTCAGCGACCTCCGCTCAAAGTGAGACTCACCTAGTTTTGGATTTTTTTTTTTTTTTGGTGCTGAATTGGGGTCCGGCTAACGTTATATTTTTTTTTACCGCACAGATCTCCAGATGTCCGTAGTCGGGCTGCAGAAGATCTCCGCGATCATCTTTTGGCGGTGGTGCGCGAGCTTCCGATAGATCAATTTACTAGATACAATAACGACGTGAACCGCCGGATTTTCGAATTGATACACTCAACCGACACGTACGACAAACTCGGTGGCATCACCGCGATAGACAGCTTAATAGATTTCGATGGAACTGAGGAAAACGCAACTAAGATCACAAGATTTGCAAATTACCTCCGTATAGTGATCCCGTCCAACGATGTCGACGCCATGCGTGTCGCTGCCAAAGCGCTGGGCCGTCTCGCTATTCCTGGCGGCACTCTCACTGTCGATTTCGTCGAATTTGAAGTAAAAAGAGCCCTGGAATGGCTACAATCCGATCGCCAGGAAGCTCGTCGACAGGCTGCGATGCTGATTATTTCCGAACTAGCCCAAAATTGTCCGACAATTCTGTATGCTTATGTACCACAGATCCTCGACCTTATTTGGGTTGCATTGCGGGATCCGAAGGTTACGGTACGCAACGATGCCGCGGATGCGTTGCGCGCTTGTCTCAAGATTATTTATCAAAGGGATAATCAACTTCGCCAACAGTGGTACTCGAAAATTTACGACGAAGCCCAGAAAGGGTTCCGGTTAGGCTCTGCAGATGCGATTCATGGCAGTCTACTCGTCTACCGCGAACTTTTCGAACAAGCCGGAATGTTCATGCAAAAATATTACGATGATGTCTGTGAGACCGTACTCAAGTACAAAGACCACAGAGACAACTTAGTCAGGCGGACAGTTCTGGTTATGATGCCCAATCTTGCGAGTTATAGTCCCAACGATTTCGCCAGCAAGTACATGCATAGATGCATGCTTCATCTACTCGGCCAATTGAAAAAAGATCGCGAACGCAATCAGGTGTTCCAATCCATCGGCAAAATCGCCGGAGCTGTCAGAAGTAATATGGGTCCATATTTAGATGCCATCCTGACCAACATTAAGGAGGGGCTCAGCCAGAAAGGTCGAGCTAGAAAAGAACAAGAAAAGTCGATTTTTGAGTGTATCAGCATGCTAGCGGCCGCCGTCGGTCAGGCATTGACGAAGAATCTTAACCTCGACATTTTGGATTTGATGTTCGCATGCGGCCTCAGCGAACATTTGCGAACTACACTGGTCGACCTGGCGACATATATTCGCCCTTTACTGCCAACAATACAAGACCGTTTAATCACAATCATTTCATACTCCCTCAGCGGGCGAATGTTCAGGGTGCCTGGCTCGCCAGAGTCGAGCCTACCAATGCTACCCGATGCTGCGCGTGAATATCGAGAAGCAATCTTATCTAAAGACGGACCGGCTGGAAACAATGACATGAAAGATTCAGATCTCATTGCCCTTACCATGAGAATTCTAGGAACGTTTGACTTTACCGGCTATACGTTCAATGAGTTTGTGCGCAACTGCGTCATAACATATCTGGATGACGAGAATTCAGAGGTCAGAAAAGCGACTGCATTGGCATCTTGTTCACTATTTTTAAAGGATCCGATATGTTTCCAAACCAGCGCTCACGCTATTCGCGTAGTTAGCGATGTGTTGGAGAAGTTGCTGGCCGTTGCTATAGCTGATCCGGGTATGTCATAATCTTGTTGAACTTAAACAAAGCGTCATCATAATAACAATTAATTAAGTGGCCGAAATCCGCCTTGAAGTTCTCAAATCATTCGACGCCAGATTTGACTCGCATCTCTCACAAGCCGACAACGTACGACTTTTGTTCACAGCGTTGAATGACGAAGTGTTCGGCGTTCGCCAGGTCTCGATTAGAATAATTGGCCGCCTGACGAATATCAATCCGGCATACGTCATGCCACCTCTGCGAAAGACTTTGATTCAACTTCTCACTGAGCTCGAGTACTCAACAAATAGCAGGTCTAAAGAAGAGAGTGCCAAACTGTTATCAATTCTTGTTCGGTCAACAAAAGGATTGATAAAACCTTACGTCAATCCAATGATAAAGGTGCTATTACCCAAAGCGCGTGATCGCAGTACTTCGACGGCAGCTAGTGTTATTACCGCCTTGGGCGAATTATCTCGTGTCGGTGGTGAAGAGCTGATACCTTACATCAAGGAATTGATGCCATTGATATTAGATGTCTTGCAAGATCAGAGTTCGCCTTTAAAGAGAGATGCAGCCCTTCGCACGCTGGGGCAACTTGCTAATAGCTCCGGATACGTCATCGATCCACTGATAGATTATCCACAGCTTCTCGGGGTTCTGGTGTCCATATTGAAATCAGAACAGTCTTTACCTATCCAGCGAGAGACGGTCAAGCTCATTGGTATTCTCGGTGCGTTAGATCCGTACAAGCATCAAATCGTTGAGCGAGGAACTGGAGACAAATCACGTGAACATAGTTCTACTGCTACAGATGTCTCATTATTGATGGCCGGGATAAATCCGTCATCCTCGGACGATTATTATGCGACTGTCGTGGTCAATATTCTTTTGAACATTCTGAGAGATCCGTCGCTTGGTACTCATCACACTGCAGTCATTCAGGCAATCATGTATATTTTCAAGACTCTTGGATTGAAGTGCGTGCCGTTCCTGAATCAGATCATCCCGAGCTTCCTGGCGGTTATGCGCACCTGTTCGCACAGTATTCTTGATTTTTACTTCCAGCAACTCGGCATCCTGGTTACTATTGTCAAGCAACACATTCGCAACTTCTTACCGGACATTCTCGCTCTAGTTAAAGAGTTCTTTAAGCAGTCATCTAGTCTTCAAGTTACGATCCTCACACTTTTTGAATCTGTTTCACGTGCGCTCGAGGGGGACTTCAAGATGTATTTGCAGCAATTGCTCCCATTAATGCTGCAGATTTTTGATCAAGACAAATCCGCGCTTAGAACTCCTACCCAGAAAGTTCTCCATGCTTTTGTTGTCTTTGGATCAAATGTCGAGGAGTATATCCATCTTGTGTTGCCATCTGTTGTCCGCATGTTTGAAAATTCACCACCGGTGCTTGAAATAGCGGCAATGGAAACTGTCGGCCAAATGTGCAAGAATGTTAATCTGGAAGATATGGTTTCTCGCATCGTGCACCCGACTCTCCGCGTGCTGGCATCGACTACCAATGACGAAGTGCGCAAGGCCGCGATAGAACTCATCACGTCAATGATTTACTACCTCCGTGACGACATCGCGGTATTTATCCCAGTAATCAATAAAGTGGTGGTGTCGAATAAGATATACCATTCGCAGTATGAACTACTGGTGTCGAAGATGGTTAAGATGGAGCCATTCCCACAGAGACTTGATACGGAATCGGATAAGAAATACGCGGTCAGCGGTATTGATGAGGTTTCTGAGGCCAAGGCACCGGTTAAGAAATTACCTGTTAATCAGCAGCATCTCAAAGCAGCTTGGGAGGCATCTCAGAAATCGACGAGAGATGACTGGCAGGAATGGATTAGACGCCTTAGTGTTGAGCTGCTAAAAGAATCACCTTCACATGCACTAAGAGCTTGTGCGTCCTTGGCTGGTGTATATTATCCACTCGCAAAAGACTTATTCAACGTCAGCTTTGTGTCATGTTGGACGGAACTCTACGATCAGTATCAAGATGAACTAGTACGGGCGATCGAAACCGCATTGATGTCGCCGAAAATACCGCCTGAGATCCTACAGACTTTGCTGAATCTCGCAGAGTTTATGGAGCACGATGACAAAGCCCTTCCGATGGACATTCGAACTTTGGGACAGTATGCAACTAGATGTCATGCGTACGCAAAGGCACTGCATTACAAAGAGCTCGAGTTTATTCAGGAGCCTACCACACCGACCATCGAGTCTCTCATTAGCATCAACAATCAGCTGCAGCAAAATGACGCCGCAGTTGGCATCTTGAAGCACGCTCAACAGCATCATGATTTGCAATTGAAGGAGACATGGTACGAAAAATTGCAGAGGTGGGAAGATGCGTTAGAAGCATATAATCGGAGAGAAGAGGACGAGCCGAATAGCCTTGATATTACAATGGGTAAAATGCGATGTCTACATGCGCTGGGCGAGTGGGACTTGCTGTCTCAGTTGGCACATGAAAAGTGGATCAATTCAAATAATGAGATCCGGAGATCCATCGCTCCATTAGCTGCGGCGGCAGCATGGGGTCTAGGCCAGTGGGATCGTATGGCCCAGTACATCAATGTCATGAAGGTCGAATCTCCAGATAGATCGTTCTTCCATGCTATTCTGTCTTTACATAGGAACCATTTTGAAGACGCGGCTGTGCATATTGTAAAGGCACGCGATTTACTTATTACCGAGTTGGCGGCTTTGGTCGGCGAGAGTTACAACCGTGCCTATGGCGTTGTGGTCCGTGTTCAGATGCTTTCCGAATTGGAAGAAATCATTACTTACAAAATGGCGGCTGATGATCCAGAACAACAGCGCGTTATGCGTAAAACATGGACAAAGCGGCTCAAAGGCTGTCAGCGGAACGTGGACATCTGGCAGCGAATGCTTAAGGTTCGCGCTCTCGTTGTCAAGCCCCGTCAGGATATGGAAATGTGGATCAAATTTGCAAATCTCTGTCGAAAATCGGGTCGCATGGGATTGGCAGAGAAATCACTCAATTCACTTGTCGATGACCCAGATCCTAACTTTTTGATCAATTCCTCCCAAACATCGTACGCGGGCCGTGCGCCTCCCCAGGTTGTCTACGCGCAGCTGAAGTACATGTGGGCAACAGGAAGCCAGAAAGAGGCCTTGAGTCATTTGTGCGATTTCACGGCGAAGATGTCACAAGATCTGGGATTGAATACGAATGACCTAATGACCCAGCCCCTACCGTCCGAGCTCGTCGTATCTACCTCGCTTACAAACATTCATGCGGTGAATGGCAACGGTAACGTAAATGGGTCTGGGCCATTGATCAATGGCAACGGAAACGTAAGCTCGGCCACGGCATCCGCCGCTACCAGAAGCCGTATCCAGGAGTACACGAAATTGCTTGCTCGATGCTTCTTGAAACAAGGTGAATGGCAAATCGCACTTCACGACTCGTGGCGAAGCGAGAACTCGAACGCCATCCTGAGATCATATCTCTTGGCAACTTACTTCGATAAAGGCTGGTACAAGGCGTGGCATAACTGGGCGCTTGCGAATTTCGAAGTCGTCACATCGACCGATAAGCCTGATAGTAAGGACCGAAATGTGACGATGTCCAACGAGCTTGTCGACAAATATGTGTTACCAGCAATTCAGGGTTTCTTTAAGTCCATCTACTTGTCTAATGGTAATTCCTTGCAGGATACGTTAAGGCTGCTCACTCTGTGGTTCCGTTATGGTGGTTTGCCCGATCCCGCCAAGGCAATGAATGAGGGCTTCACGACCGTTAGTGTTGATACGTGGCTCGAAGTTATTCCCCAGTTGATTGCCAGGATCCATCAGCCTAATGCGATTGTTCGCAAGTCACTTCACTCGTTATTGTTCGACGTCGGTCGAGCACATCCACAAGCACTCGTGTATCCATTGACGGTGGCCATCAAGTCGGATAGCCATACACGTCAAATGGCTGCTGCTGCCATTATGGACAAGATGCGTTCTCATAGTGCCACTCTTGTGAAGCAGGCAGAGATTGTCATTCAGGAACTGATACGAGTTGCTGTATTATGGCACGAACAGTGGCACGAAGGTCTAGAGGATGCTTCCAGGTTATTCTTTGGCGATCATAATATTGAGAAGATGTTTGCCACATTAGAGCCTCTGCATAAGATGCTGGAGAGGGTAAGACATACTTTTCTTTTTTTGGTTTCAATTGTGATCAAACTGACTCTAGTCTAAAGGGCCCCCAAACCCTACGCGAAATATCATTCCATCAAGCATTCGGTCGTGATCTTCGAGAAGCCTACGAATGGGTATTAAGTTTTAAGCGAACCAATGATATGACACACTTGAATCAAGCGTGGGATGTTTATTACAATGTTTTCCGAAGAATCACGCGTCAGCTGCCTCAATTGCAAACGCTTGACCTTCAGTATGTGTCGCCTAACCTTCTAGAATGCCATGACCTTGACCTAGCGGTTCCGGGAACGTACGCCAGCGGAAAACCAATTATTCGGATTGTCTGCTTTGAACCGACGTTTACAGTTATCTCCTCAAAGCAACGACCCCGACGACTCACTATCAAGGGCAGCGATGGCCAAGACTATCAGTATGCACTTAAAGCTCATGAAGATATTCGCCAGGATAGTTTGGTCATGCAATTATTCGGGCTGGTTAATATGTTATTAGCCGCTGACTCAGAATCTTTCAAACGGCATCTAAATATACAGCAATACCCGGCTATTCCACTGTCTCCAAAGTCCGGTTTGCTTGGTTGGGTCAAGGATAGTGATACGTTCCATGTACTCATCAGAGAATACCGAGACAGTCGCAAAATTCTTCTCAATATCGAACACAGGATAATGTTGCAGATGGCACCGGATTACGATCATCTCACTCTCATCCAGAAAGTTGAGGTCTTTATGTATGCACTGGATAACACTACTGGTCAGGATCTTTACCGTGTGCTCTGGTTGAAGAGTAGGTCATCCGAAGCATGGCTTGATCGGCGTACTACCTACACACGATCACTTGCTGTCATGTCTATGGTCGGATACATACTAGGACTCGGTGATCGTCATCCTTCGAATCTTATGCTCGATCGATACACGGGCAAAGTTGTTCATATCGATTTCGGAGACTGTTTCGAGGCGGCAATCCTTCGTGAGAAGTATCCTGAGAAGGTGCCGTTCCGACTCACACGAATGCTTACCTACGCCATGGAGGTCTCCGGGATCGAAGGTAGTTTCCGTATTACCTGCGAAAATGTCATGCGGGTTCTTCGTGATAACAAGGAGTCGTTAATGGCAATTTTGGAAGCTTTTGCTCATGATCCTTTGATCAATTGGGGTTTCAATCTACCGCAGCAAGAGGGTCCTTCACAAGCTCTTGGAGGACCCGACGGTGTAACTAGAAACAGTATCTCCAATACGACTGGGAATGTGTTGGGGTCAATCCCAAATAGAGAGCGCAAGGGAAGCATTATTTCTTCGTCGTCCTCTGGATTAGACAGACGGCGGCCACAGATTGATGAGGAAGAAGTCGTGAATTGTAAGGCTTTATGATTTGTTACTGGACCCGTCGCGTGACGCAAACTGACTAATGATTCTAGTGGAGCTTCAAAACCAACTGGAGTCGCGAAATGCCCGTGCGACAGTGGTATTAAAACGGATTTCGGACAAGCTTACAGGAAACGATTTTAAGCTACCAAAGGAGCTTGATGTGGCGCATCAGGTCGACAAGCTCATCCAGCAGGCAACCTCTGTTGAGAACCTATGCCAGCATTATATTGGATGGTGCTCATTTTGTAAGCTACCTTCAAACATCATTTTAGTATGCGTTGAAATAACTGACGGTTCTCAATAGGGTAATCGCAGTCGGGCGGTAAATTTGGATATGTATTTAAATTAAAGTCTTTCGGGCGGTACGGCGGCAGATTGGATCTTGTTTTGTGAATTGCGCTGTATGGAGTTTATACTGTAATTTAGCTATGGTTGGATGGTAGAATTGTATTATATTTACGTAAATGCTATATAGAGCATTGGTTGCATTATAGCAAAAAAAAAAAAAAAACCGTATACTATCCCAAACGCCTTTCTATCCCCATGCTATGCATTACCCCCTAAATTCTTTCATTAGAGACTCCACGGTAACGGTCCATCTATGAACCATCGGATGCTTTGCTGCCGTTGCAGAGAAGTCGTCAGTTTTGTACTCAACCTCACTAACCCAACTTGGTAATATATCCCCAGTGGTCTCATCCACTCTCCAATATTGACTAGTGAAGAAATTCTGTATATCCAACAACTCTGACCTAGCGCGTCTTTCAAGTTCGTCAATACTGCTCTCGCGCTTCTTTTGACCAGCAGCAAGACTTTTGAGGCCCTGAAGCATGCCTAGCACACGACCGACTTGAAGTCCCAACTCGGCCCCGAATGGGTAACCACTATCGAATCCTTGCTGGACTGATTCCGGCTTGCCCTTGGTTATGCCGTCTAGGTAGCCTTGTTGTGAATGATCCCGTTGCAGACGTTGTAGGTCTGGGGACACAAAAGTGCTTGACCATTCCTCTGGCGATGGCGATCGCG
Organism: Lipomyces yamadae; assembly: GCA_030556285.1. Lineage (NCBI taxonomy): Eukaryota > Fungi > Ascomycota > Lipomycetes > Lipomycetales > Lipomycetaceae > Lipomyces > Lipomyces yamadae. Next base: position 20,221 of record JAKTPU010000008.1, on the reverse strand, counting down.
AAATGGTACGTGCTTCGGAAGGTGGTGTCGAATTCGGAGTGTCATGTGCATAGCTATTTCCGTCGACGTTCTTTTTGATAATATTGTCTTCAGGATGAGACTCGGAATGCGTGTCGTCAGATTCAGGTGAAGAGACAATGTCACGCTGCATTGATGTGGAATACAAATTTGCTTTTTGTGCACCTAATGATCCTTGTATAATTATTTAAGGACATTCGCGAAATTATTTTTGTGGGCGTGCGGCGTTCCTGCAGCGTTCCTGTTTTCGCTGCTCGAGATCGCCAGACTCATCAGACCTTCGAACACCTCTCAACATTCAGCACGACAACCAAAGCCTAGGACTAAACGAGGAACTAGTCGCGGGCCATATAATTCGCGCAAGCTAATCTGGTAAGGGTGCTTACTCTTTTACGTTTCAGGTCGAAATATATGTGTTTTATCGGAGCACCCTGGCAAAGATCATGTAACGTAATGGCCCGCTAATGACAACCAGAAGTCGACCATTCGAAAGACACAATGAGTCACGCGATGGGTGCCTCTGATCAAACCTCGTCGTCTCCTACCGAACAGGCTCCACCAGCGGTTCCGCCAGCGGTTCCGCCAGCGAAATCTTCATGGCAACGAAATTTAACTCCCGAGAGGAAAAAGCTGTTTCGAAATTTCTTGCTTGCTACTACGGCTACCTACTTGTCGGTTATGCTTACAAAGAGAGCGACCCTTGCTAGGAGAAGTAAGCGTTTCTTTTTTCTCACTTCGGCGGTCCAATAAACTAACTATTTGGATTGCCAGATGTAACATCTCTTTTCCACCATAATAACTACGTCCCACAATTCAATAAATATCAAGACGGTATACAAGCTGTTGGGCTGGGAACACTTCTGTCCTGTTCTACTTTTGCAATGGGGGTTACAGGCGTCGCGCTTGTCTTCAACATAAACAACGTCTATGAATTTCATGCCGCGATGCGAAAATTTATGAGTGGCCTCGGCTTGCAGACCGAGCTGTCGAAACAACTTGAAAGAAATATAGATCCAAAAACAAAAGAACTAGAGGATGCCATTGAGAACTTTTTAGCTGACTCATTTCCGAAGGACAATCCAGAAATTAAAGAGAAAAAATGAGTACTTGGGAGACAAAAGCGGAATATGGTATATAGGGCGACTAAGTTTGTTTGATGATGTGGAATTTTTATTTTGGATGTGTCGTAGAAATTATGCTTATCCTTCCTACTTTATTGTAAATAGTGATACATATGTTGAGAGTTAGTATAGTCACAGTCAATGCAACGCCAACACCCCGCCCCAAAACTCCAAGACCACCCGATTAATATACACCTACTGCCAATTGCCATTTTTCATTTTACTCTATCGTCGCAAGCCTTATGTGTAGTTGATCAATGCGACCGGGCATCAGCGCTTCCAGTGTCTCATCACGCAAGGTCTCATGTTCTTCGGTTTCAAAGTCATGAAGCATTTCTGGATCATCGGCATGTTGTTGAACAAACTTGGTGACGACGGCGCTCTTAATATCGACCATGTCGCATCGCAAATAAGCAATGCACGCACCATGTTTAGGAAAGTCGAACTCCAGCTTGACCAGTTCGCATGCGTCGTCAGCTTCAATCGCAACCACATTCGGGAGACACGATAGATGGGTCCGCTTATTAACGTCCATAATTATTTCTTTCCTCACTGCGCGGACAAAAGCCTTTGGGTTGAGAGTAATTAGCAAAATGTAATACGCATAGATCAAATTGACTTGTGACATTACCCTGAGATCCTTATTCAGGTACTTATTGGCTAGGCTGGCCAGAGGAATATGCAGAGGAACGGTATACTTATACAATTCGTAAGAATTTGTCTTTCCATTTACTGACAATAATATGTAATGTGGTGCGGCGAATTTTTCTGTAATCTCATTAACTTGTTGCAAACTCCAACGCCAGAAATTCAGTTACGCATACTTAACGCAAAGCATTCTATCCTGATACCCAATAGATCACCTTTCCCATTGGCTGATGGATCTCTAACCTTAAATGCCGTCGCGCCGGCCAGTCGATATAGATTTTGTTGATGTACGATCTGCTGCTCGTCGTATTTGTCTGATAAATGGGCAAGGAGCAGATTCCCCCGCTCTCGATCCTGCTCCAGTAACTCGTCTGAAACGGTACTCTGTGTTGCTCCGAATCGCGGCAAAGGGACAACAGCTTTGCTAGATTTTAGAAATGCCAACCTGGACGCCAATTGGGCTCGTTTCCGGGTTAACAAAGTCACTTAGCCAAGCATTAGTCGTTGAGAGCTGAGAGTCTTTTCATAAAAGATTAAACTCACATTCAGACTTAAGAGACGTGATGTCAACCCGATACTTGTCTATAGATGACATGGCGAATGCTGCAATCACTATTATGCAAAATGCGAGGACAACAATAATAATATAATAATAATACATAATTTCATATGGCCGTTGTTTACCTGCCTCGGGTTAGGGCATGTGTAGTTCCACGGTTTCCACACTTTTTTGATTGAAGATAGAGTTCACGCAATCTCTTGGGTCATCTAGTGCTCAACGTCATTGTCCATCCTCATTTTTTACTCTTATAAATATTGGCTATTCCGTTGCGATACACTAATTCGCAGACCTATAGAAGAGGCATGGATTGTTATCGACTTTACTTGGTGTTTAGGAGCTTATTATGCTGATACAATTAGGATACTACTTCATACTGTGACTTTCGCCAAGGTTATTAAGGTATCCGAACACAGTAACGATGTCGGGATTAGAAAGTAAGTTCATATCTCGATAAATCAATATTAGGAGAATGGAGTTATTAAATTTAGATTGCAGAATCATTATTCAACTTGAAGGTTAGTGAGACTCATAACGGCGAGGCGGAACACGCATACCTAACGCCATCCAGTTTACTTCCAAGCAGCTCAATCGACAAGCAGCGAAGGCAGCCAAGGATGAACAGAGCGAAAAAAACAAGATAAAAAAGGTATGCTGCGATATACGTGTGCAATTTTTGGAATCTAAAAACGCAACGTTCTGACCCAATAGGCCATACAACAAGGCAATCCTGATATTGCCAAAGTATATGCACAGAATGCTATTCGCAAGCAGAGCGAGCGAATGAATTTGTTGCGACTTGCGTCCAGAATCGACGCTGTTGCTAGTCGAGTACAGACGGCCGTTACAATGAGGACTGTAAGAAGGAACACCTTTTCTTAGGCGCCAGGCACTAACATGTCATTTTGTGGAGGTTACCGGAAATATGGCCAACGTCGTAAGGAATATGGACAGGGCTATGGAGAGTATGAACTTAGAAAAGGTAATTTGCGAGACATTTTTACGAGAGATATCTTCTTTTCAATTCTCTAACGATGGGCTCGGTTTCAGATGTCGTTAGTCATGGAGAAATTCGAAAGTCAATTTGAGGATTTGGATGTGACAACGTCCTATTATGAAGACGCTGGCCAGGTTAGCAATGCGATTGCCGCACCTCAAGAAGATGTGGATCTCCTTCTCCAGAAAGTTGCCGACGAGGCTGGTCTTGAGCTGCAGAGGAATCTCGAGGCAAACACACCATCACGAGCCAGGGTCGGCCCAGTGGCAACTGAGGTCGAAGAGGATTCACTTGGAGAGAGATTACGTGCGCTGAGGTCGTAGATATCTTGACAAGATAAGGTAAAGGGTTTATGATTGGTAAAGCGCGTTTGGGTGGCCATTAGTTTCAAGCTATGTGTTTTATGTTTCATCTATCGTGTTGTTGTTTATATGTACATTGTCGCGCTGGATAATAGTAGCATTAGCATTAATTCGTGACCATTCTTTCCATATAATTTGTAGGCAGTCAAGCAAGTGATTCGCGGCTTTTTGATCCAAATTATTTACCCAATAGATGGTTGGTTGGCTCTGAGGAACGGGCTCGCAATTTTACAGCTCGAGTGCGCATCTAGTCGCATGCATTGTTCTCGGGATGTCGAGCGATTTAACAAAAAGGACACAAAGATACTTTATAAGTATTTATCCTCAAAAAGAGTAGAGTAGAGTTTCGCTTTATTATTTGATATTAACAATTAATTTGCAGACACATGTAAACCCAATGATGCCGTTTTGCCCAATTTCTACTAACTAGCCCATTACCCATAATATAGATTCATAAAACAAAACCTGTACATGCAAAAAAAAAAACCTAACTGGCATACTTGGAGCGCGCTCTCATCAAATGGCCAGCTTTATAAAAGAAGAATGGAAGAATTGCCAGTATCGCGGCAATGCCAGCCAAGACAGTAGAACCATACCCGATAGGGAACTTGGACGGACCGAGCCGAACGAACAACTGGCGCGCAAAGAGGGGAAACGCGCCAGCCACTCCTGATCGGAAGAGTCCATTACCAGCAAAAACGGAAGCAAGATACCGCGGGTATGACATGCCGAGATAGTTGAAGAGGACCTGGAAAACAATGAATCCACCGAGCACAAACAGACCCGACGCTATGATAGGAGCAATCCAGTTTGCTGTAGCAGTTGAGGACCACCCGAAGAAAATCAGCGCCAGAGGTAGGAGGGGAGATGCAAAGAAAGCAATTTTGAACAAAATCTCAGGACGGTGGCCAGCCATAAGCCATGGGATGACTTTGTATTTGATCAAATACATGTATATGGTGCAGCCGATAATGCAACCAACAAGCAGACCACAAAATGCGACGCCGCTCTGAATTGTGTTGAAGTGATATATGCCCGAGAAAACGATAGGAAAGGCCTCAAACCATGTATACAAGACAGCATACATAAATCCGGTGTATATGTTGAGCATGAGGACGCCGGGCTCCCAGAACGATATGATAAATGGCCGGATCAAGTTGTCTGAAATCATCACACTAGTAGAGACTGCCGAAAACTCTAGCTCGGCCTTTGTCGTTAAATTTTGATTGCCCGTTAGCTTCCGCAGTCTCTTTGCACGACGGGAGAGCACTGTCGGACCAAAAGTCTCCGGCAAACCAAAGAGCAAAACAATGAGTGCGAAGCCGGATATCCACAACAAACACCAAAAAGCCCATCTCCAGTCCTTGATCTGCGTGAAAACGCCTCCTAAGAGGGGACCGAGAACCGGACCACAGACCGCAGCTCCAGCCCACGTCGCAATGCCATAAGGAACATATGCGGGACCCAAAATATCACCCATGGACGCGCCACCGTTTGATAGTGCGGGCGAGCAAAAGAAGCCGGCAATAAATCGGAGAACGATTAGGGATCCGATATTCTTAGCCAACGCGGTTGGAACCTGAAGGACCACAAAGATAATCATCGTGGGAAGATAGACCCAATTGCGACCGACAGCCGGCACTTCAGATAAAGGAGCAAAGAGCATCTGACTTGTTTCCAAGATCAACGTTAGTCTCGCAAGCCGCTATCGCTCGTGGAATATTCACTTACCCAATACCGTATCCGAAAACATACATGCAGAGGGGTATGGATGCGACAACAGCACTGATATTAAAATCCTCCATTAACTGCTCCACACCTGGGGTATAGATACTGGCTCCCATATATAGTGAGGTAGTCAGCAGACACAGCTGTGCCATAACGAATGCTTTGCGACCCGTGGGCCAATTTTGAGGGTTCTCGGGGTCGTCTGGTCCGTACCAGTCAACAAGATTTGGGTCCTTGCCCGCCTCCGCGTCTTCTGGTTGCCGTGTCGTGCGCGTTGACGAATCAGCGTCGATAGCAGATAGTTTCTCCTTCTCATGTTCTGGAGCCGAAATAGATGCGTCGGGGATGGGGACGGGGTCCACCTCGTCGACTGGAAACTTGAATCCAGGTCGCTGATCAGGAAACTTAAATAGGCGCCCGCCAGATGCGAGATGCAAAACGTCGCCGACGAAACTGTGTCGTACAATGTCTTCCATGTTAACAATAATCAGATTGTCTCCTTATACGAGGAAGTCTGTGGGTATCAGCAGACAGACAGAGAAGGGGAGGGGGGGTTATTATATATCTAATCCCAGATCATCACGCCTCTCGTCAAGGGGGCAAAAGTGGCTGACAGGAACCCGTGCCAAGGCAGCAGGTGTAGTACAGATCGGATGTGTCATATCCGTGTCCCGTAAAGTAGGCCCATAAGCCGTCAGCATTCGGAATAGAAGCACAAAGAAAGCGCGACTCGCGCAGAGGCATCATCAGCCATGGCTCGAGAATATTTGTCAAGTAGTCATCCTCTTAACAATCAGACAAAATTTAAACTTAAAAACCTTTGTTGGGATGAATAATGTGGTCATAGCTTGCAGCTACCCGGCCGGAGATTCGGCGATCGATCCCCGAACGGCCTTCGGGGATGCGGGACGCGGATTTCACGGACTCCGTCGACCGGATTTAAACAGGGCTCAGCCGGACCCTCAAATGAGTCTTATATTATACCGACTATTCCTCTTTGGGACTAGTGTAAGTAAGATATTCGTATACAGGAGGCCACTGTTGTATGGCTATGATACATCAAGTCTAGAATTACCCTGACATCTCGGTGGTTACTAAACCAAGTCGAAACGCGTAGCAACGCGTCTGACTGCGAAGAGTACAGACTACAACGCGTCCTCTGCTCTAATGCGCGGTTGAATTTAAGTGCGGCTGTGACCGTCTAAAACTAACAGCCGTACCTTCCTTTTGTTACTATTGCGTGTATTTTTGTCAAAACTGTCTTACGACCATTGATGACCAAGCTCATATGTAGTCTACCCAATACAGCTCACTTTCCTATTGACCATGTAGTGGTAAGTTGGTCAAGTTCTAGACGATAGAGCGTGATGTGCGCAGAGCTGCTAAACTCCACGTAATCGAATCCTGCAGCCAACGACAAGGGCTAGGGCTCAGTTGCCATCATACATTGTTTCGTCTACCAGTCAACCCGTCCTGCGTGGTTTCTAGCCTACCCGGACGTCCTCATCACACAGTCAATTCACCTAACCAGCCTCTCGTTTCATCTTGTCAAGGCATGTAGTCATCCCACCGTGTTCAAAAAATGCTCGCGACACCAAGTCCTACCACATTAATTGGAGGCTGCAACCTGATCCGTGCCTATCATGTATCGCATCCATCACGACATGAATCTACAAACTTCGACAATCTTTAAAAATTTCTTGAAGAAAAGGCTACTGCTCTGATTAATGGTGGACGACAGTATGCTGCCCTTTTAAACTTCACCGAAGATGATCTGTTGAAGTTGGAGAGGTCTGGTTTACGAAGAGAGCTACCGGGATTCAACGTGCTCCTTGATGAAGAGGACAAGGCGGCTATTATTAAATTGATGCCTGGAACCCCTCATGAAGTGGCAATTTGGATGTTTGGAGAAATGTTTGTTCGAAAACGAGTAAGGTTGGGATGATGTCATTAGTCAAATGACGTTAGTAAGGAACCAGATGCTTCTTATAAACCTCAAGAAAGAAAGGGCCCAGATCGCTTCCCATCTTTTATTGTGGAAGTTGGAGAAACTCAGTGATTGGTTCAACTTCGCCAGGATGCACGTTTGTGGCTGGAGAAAACCAATGGGGACACAAAAATTGTGTTACTCATTTTTCTCAATATCGCAGCAGAAGTCTCTGACAATTGAGAGTTGGCAACATGCTACATTTCCTCCACCAAGACACACTCGCTCGGGCAGCCAGTTTGTGCCAGAGAAGGTACAACAGGTGACATATAACAACAATACCCACCAGGTCACGGGCGATCCTCTGATTTTGCCGATCAATCTGCTTCTTGATGTCGTTCCCTCACAAGTGCCTGATTCGGAGATTTCTATTGGCCGACAGGAGCTGCTGTCATATGGTGTTGACTTATTTAATGGAATTCTTGGTCGTCTCCAGTCTGCGAGGGGAGTAAAGTAAGAATTGGCATCACTTGAAAAATGTTTTGGATACAGGAGCTTGCACAGATTCCCCAGAATAGTTGCCAAGACGCCAGAACAAATCCAACTTGGTTCTGTGCTGTTAGCTCAGATTGGAAGACGACAGCATAAACACTAGTATCGCTTGTGACATGGCTATCTTCGAGAAGACAGAGGGTTTCACCACTTTGTGCTACATGACAAATTGTCTTGCGGGGTCTACCGATTCGAATACCATACCCAGAAACAAACCATAGGAGTTGTCGACGGCGGGTTCAGGATATAAAGCAACTGCTGGATCGAATGATACGGTAATTGGTGATATTTAGATACGACTAACGCGTGGTAAACGCGGATCGCGTTGTTTACTTGATACACTACAAGCCCTTCGGATTTAATGAGCTTTAGGTAACTCCGGTTGACGAGAAAACGGGCGAATCCTGGTTACCGTGGTAACCAAGACGGAGTACGGAAGTTGCAATCTCCGCTAGCCCCAAAGAGGAATGGTTGGTTTAAGATCCATGAACTCTGTTTCTTGCTCACGTCAGCCACTGAATAAGCGAATAACAATACATACATGCAACCGATTAACATATGCACAACGTTCCCAATCAAAATCCAAATAACTATCCTATGATATCATACAAATTACGAAATCCGAATGACCGCATCCGCTCAGGCTTTCAGTTTTGCTCCATTTTAATTAATCAATACCAGACACCCTCCGTAAGCCGTTGTTCTCTGTTTGCAATTCATGAATCAGCCGGTACAACATCATCAGTTCGGTCTCGCCTTGCTGACTATTGGCCTCGTTTCCTGGTGATCCCGTACAGCTGTACTGGTATGCGTTGCGCAGATGACTCGCCAACGCCTTGATCCGTTGTTCCTGTTCGGTGTAGAGTGTGTGAAGCGCATCATAGCGATCTTGTTCTGATTTCAGCTTGATTGCATACAATTTGTGTATATCTAGTATGTTCTGGGAATGGTCGGTCTATTAGCTACGTTAGCGACCGCCTGCCAGAGCAAGAGACAGCGGCAAACTGCTTGATCATAATAGCAGCGTTCATTTGGGGCTGGCACCGCAACAAATACTCACGTACTGCATATACACGCAGACCATCCATGATCCGCTGAATTGTGTGGTCATATTGCTGCACCATTAGGTCCAGATCATCATTCTCTTGCCGCAGGTATTTTATTTCCTGCTGCAGTCCTTCATTCTCCGACACCAATGAGCTGGGATCATGTAGACTTGAATTTGCTGATGTTGATTAATGTTGGAACAAATCACCCGACATCCAAAAATAACGTACCATTGGTCTTGTTATCATTCTCAATCTTGTTACGCGTCAATAGACCAAAATGAAATCCACAAGTTGTCTGCACAAACATACCTGCTCTCCGGACTGCCGCTCTTTAGCATGCCGATCCAGTGCAGACAATGCATTTGTAGTCGAGCTTGCAGCCAAGGCGGCACTAGATGTATTGGCAACTGACTCTGCTAGCCTGAAAAGACGCGCCGTCGCCTCCCGGTTCGCGTTGAGCGTCGTCGACAGCTCGACGATCATGGACCACAGCACGTTCATATTGGGATCCGTCATCTTTAAATGCCTGGTCGGCAATACCGCCTAGAACACGGAAGACGATATATTTCCTTGATAACCCAATTCGCAAGGCGAATACTTAGTCAATCATCGGCGTACAACACTTCCAGCAAAGAGCGCTGCTACTTGTAAATAGTAAGGGTTGCGTACATTGCATTTGAGTTTCGGCCATAACAATTCGGGTCTTCACGGTTGTGAAGCGATGGCACGATAAATCGGTCACGGTGTTAGATTATAAACTCGCAACGTATATAGCGGCCCATCTCGTCAGGTCGTGCCTAGCAGTGTATATCGAAATCGGCGGATCGCAACTACCGGGGTCATGAGAGTCTAAAATTCTGATAAAATTGCCATAGTACGATACAAGGGAAGGGCTCAACCATCACAGTATCACTCCAGCCATATAATATATAGTTACATGATGGACCTTTAGTTAATAAGAGGTATTTTTTATTACATCCGCAATGCGGCCGTTATATGAAGTGATTTTGCGTATTGTGACCACATGGCGCTGTGCCTGGTCATATATTTCGGAGTAGGGTCCCAAGAAGTAGCCCATGGTCAGAATCATCTGATACCGAATAATGAAGCCAAGCAGCCCGTCTCTTGTGACTTTTCACGACTGGTCTCTGTGAAAAGAAGAACAAACGAATGTAAGACATCGGGCTGTCCGTAGCAGTGGAACAAAAGTCTTCCGTCGACAACAATAGGAAAGCACGAGAGTCTTGTTCGGGAGTACCGCGCCTTCCCAAGCCCCATCCATCCATGGGGGAAACCGCGCACTTCTCTCCAATATTATTTTGCCGACATGGAGACCCTTACAATGCAACCAATTGTCACAGGGCTGATTCCACCGCTGGAAGCAGCCAAGGTCTTTCTCTAAGCTTTGAACGAATAGAACGATAGGCTTGATGGGTAGCGAGTCAGAATTTGAGACAATGTTTGCAGCACTATATCTATGATACAGATACTAACCCAAATATATTATTGCAGATCGTCACTTGGTCACGAACAAATAATAGGAGCGAGTCTCGGTGACGGATTCACATTACTGCATATATCTGGCGAACTTGAAATCTCTAGGCCTCTACGTCGGTTCCGCCGCATAATAACCGGTCCCCGTGAGCCATATGTTTTATTAATTCCCATTCACTTCCATCGACGAAAATCTACCTTTCTAACAATCTGTAATATTGGCATGCTGATTCCCTGAAAAAAATCCAAACTGCGCCGCACACGCGCCATCGTGGAGTGATCCTGGGTTGCGGAGTTTGCGAGCACAATGGGAGTTTCCTTACGATTGTTCTCTGCTCACAATTCATTAATGCTTGTCCACAACAGCACTGTAGCCTCACTTCATGAAATGCCTTGTCCTTTGGCCTGGATTGTCATGGTGATATCACTTCCTCTGAATCTTGACCTTCTGTTTTTGGTCAACCCCCTGCTTTTATCTGCTCCTGATCCGCATCTTGTCGCTCGTTTCTATCTGCTGAAATACGATACATAAAGCGCTTGTTTTCGCGTCTGCTCCCTCCCCACTTAAGTCAACAGAATAAACAAAGACCTTCAGGATGTCGCAACAAGCATACGTGCCTCCCGCCGACTACACCGCGGTCAACCAGCCGCTGACTATCATGTTCATGGGATCTACCACTACGATCTCGGCCACTGATGTCGATGACTGGATGCGCCAGTCTAGTATAAGATGCATAGTCTATGCAGTTCATATTGGATCCGCGGCCATCACGGCCATCATTCTTGCACTTCTCACAAAGCCCAACAAGCGTAAAACGCCGGTCTTCATTCTGAATGAGATTTGTCTTTTCCTTATCGTTCTCCGTGCTGGCCTCTATATCAATTATGTGCTCGGACCAGCCAACGTATTCGGCGCTTTCTTTTCCGGCGATTACTCCGAAGTTCCTTTCCAGGCCTACGTACGATCTTCAGTGACGTCCTTCATGCAGCTGCTTATAACTCTCGGCGTTGAGCTTTCCTTGCTCTTCCAAGTTCGCATTGTCTTCGACACTCATCGCAACTTACAGCGAATTGTGACCGCGCTTTGCTCTGTTCTAGTTTTGATTGTCTTGGCGTTCTGGCTCGTCGCCATTATTCTGAATATCGAACAGATAATGCAAGCGAAAGAATTTCCAATGCTTCAATGGGCATGGACCACCGCCAGGGTCCTATATGCTGTGTCTATTACCATCTTCTCCGGAATCTTTTGCTTCAAGCTAATCCTCGCGATTCGGCAGCGACGCGTGCTCGGTCTTACCGAATTTGGTCCTCTCCAAGTCATCGTGATCATGACTACGCAGACTATGATCGCGCCAGCTGTTGTCACCATCGCTGAGCTGGCCTTGAGCAATATCGTTCTCTCGGCCCTGCCATCGCTACTGGTCGTCCTTTCGCTGCCGCTGTCCGCGCTTTGGGCGTCTGCAATGAACGATTCCATTGGCGCATTGCGACGCTCAGGAAACGGAAGCAATCTCAACAATGTCAACATGTCTGGCGGGACAAACAGCACACAGTACTCTGACCATTACACGTTTAAGAACACTGCCACAAGTACGTCCGGAGGAAGTTCGACGAATGTCGATCTCGAAAAGCAGGAAGAATACCAGTACAGAGGACCTGCAGTGACTGTTACTCGTACGATAGTGGCAGAATAGTTCTGGCTTTGCTAGTTGGTGGTGTGGGTGAGGCAGATATATGATAATAATACTATGTAATATGCTTGGTATACCCGAAATGGTCCATAATATTTTCTTCTCGTGTCTGTGAGTCCGGAACTCCTTGCACTTGCGTGAATCGCTATACTTACTGGTAATTTATGTCCTGCAATTTTGTACATGTATTTTTTTTTTTGGTTACAATATACAATTAACTGTAAAGACCTGACTCCGATTGTAATATCAAAAGGATATCGTACAGACTTAGCTTCGTGAATGCTTATGATCCCTCTCTCTATCCCTTTCATAATCTCTATCACGATCACGCTCGCGATCACGCTCGTGGCTTCCGCCTTCCTCTTTCTCCTTGACTCGTATTAACTGCTTCTCAAACGCCAGCTTCCTGTTATCTTCCGAATCAAGTGCAAGAAATTCCGGAGTGTCTTTAATCCGTTCTCGAACTTCTTCCCAAGTGGATTGTCCCGTCATGGGCGGTTCGAGATGGCGCATGACAGATCGCAACGCATCAATCCGTCGACGCAGTCGACGTTCTTCCTGGTGTCTGTCCTCTTCAAGCTTCCGAATCGCGCGAGATCGTTGCTAGATGCATCATTTAGTAGGACTACGTACAAATCAATATACGCGATTTAAAAGAAACCCACCTTCTCAAACAGTGACAAATGCACTGACTCTTCAATTTCAGCGGCACGAACATCTGTGACCAAGACCTTTTCAAACTCTTCAAAAGTCGTTTTCTCTGTAACCTGAAAGTGTCTATCCACTAATACGTCCAACAAGATATCGCGTTTGATCCTTAAATCTTTATTAATCCTCTCAACCGCATCCCAGAACAGCTCTAAAGGCGTGGATCCGTCTTGGCCGACAATGCGGTCGAACCTGTCATCATCTTTAATCAGTGGATATATATCCATCCATTTTGAGTCGGCAGTGATTTTCCCATCACGAATCAGGTCGTCCAGCAACTGGATAAACCCTTCTCGATGTTTCCTCGCCTTAGTACGCTGTTGTCTCTTAAATTCTTTCCGCTCATCAAGAAATCGCGTTTCAACTTCTTTCATGCATTCCTCATAAACACTTAATATGTCAAGCATGTTTAGTCCCTTCACAATTTTCTGCTCTGATCGCAAATAAGTGTCATGCTTCATGCGCTCCCTTACATCGTGCCATTTAGTAAATATATCAATTGTACTGTCGAATTGCTGTTCAAAATATGCGCGCATGAGTTCGAGGCCCTCTTCGCGCAGCTTTGTTTGTACTTGCCGTTCTGCTGTGCGAAGTTTAGTGACGTAGTCCAGGAACATTGAGTGCGCCTGTTCGGGTTCAAGTGAGCGATATTCAGAGCGGTCCATTAGGATCGGCTGGATTGTTCTACATAAATGCTCGTTAAGTTTTTAATCTCTGAACGAAAATGCGGATGAACTTACTTCCATCTGGAGTAGGGCTTGATCGACTCCGTAGTTTCCAAAACTTTCAAGAAATCACTCTCGCGCCGAGCAAGCGTCTCCTTTGCAATCTCGCCAGCCTGGTTGCGAGAGTTTTGGATGAATCTGTCAAACGCAGCTTTGCGGGACTGTGCGTCAGGTAATGCCGTATAGCGATCATCCGTGATTATCTCTGTTAGTGCTTTTGACCAAGGCCAAGTATAATCAACACCATGAGACTTCAGCATCGCAATGAATGATTCCTCCGGATTGCTATAGAACCTTTGCACTCCATTCTGATAAGAATTGCTTTGTTGACCAAGCACTCTGTGAGTCTGAATCTCAGCTTGCCGCCGTTCTTCTTCCTTGGCGGCCTCCGCCGCCGCTGCTGCTGCTGCTTCCTCTTCTTCTTCTGCCTCTTCTATTGCTGTCTGGTAAGCACTAGGCATCTGCCATACACTCTCTGAGGTATCCTTATTGTGCCAGTATTTTCTACCGTCGGCAGTCTCGTACTCTTTCCACGGGATCTTGGCCAGAGCGCGCTTCAAACAGAACGTTAGTATTAATTAGAACACCTCAACAACAGGGTTATAATTACCTCTTTTGGGGTTAACAGAGCTTCTGGTTTGGTCCAGCTTGATTCCCGTGTCTCGGCATTGTAATAATATACGCGTCCATCGGGAGCTTTGTGTTCCTGCCATATCGACGTGGTAGTAGATGACATAATCAAATAACAAGAAAATTTATGTAGTACTCTATAGTACAGTATACTATATGCAGTGTTAAATTCAAAGACAGGTTGTTGATTAACGAGTGCGTCGAATATTAGAGGTGGTTTTTTTCCGGTTCGATTTGGGAAGGAAACTCAATGGACAAATCACTTGTACTCTACCAGAGTTGTGACGCTTGGGACAATAGTATCGCCCGCGTTCGGCGTTCCATCAAGTTATCCAACTGATCATCGGACGCTATATTACTTTGTATATTCCACACGCTCTATTACAATCTTCCGGCCGACCGTGCAATTCAGCAGGAATCTATTTGTGGTCGATCAGCAATAATCCAGCGACCCGACCTAACTGCTCAAAAATGTCTGAATCAGCTGCTCAAGTGAAGACAGACGCGAAGTCGTCGACAGAGAATGTGCCGACCAAAGAGGAGAAGCCTGCTGCTGTTACATTGGAGGAAGACGATGAATTTGAGGACTTTCCGGCTGAAGGTAAGTCGGGTCTTACGTTTTTGTGGATCAGATATGAAGTCTGGGAGTATGGACCGTCATGACTCATAAGCTAACTCCTGTGACAGATTGGGCGGATACCGAGGCTGACATCGCTATTCCGGGTGGCAAGGAACATTTATGGGAGGAAAACTGGGACGATGATGACGCGGATGATGATTTCTCGAACCAGCTGAGGTAGGTTTGCCTCTAGGAGGCTTTCTTGATTAGTAATGTGTATTATGGTATTCTAACTGAATATAGGGAAGAGCTACAGAAAGGGAATGCCAGCAAAGTAAAGTGAAAATAAGAAAGACAGTGTGTGGATATTGGCAACAATACGACGGAGCCGTGAATTCTGCTTTGTATTCAGTTGATCAAGGGTAGCAGAAATGCGACTCTTTTTCTGGTAGTTGGCCGGAATTAGTTCAGCATGTCGCAAGGAGGTTTAAATGAGGTAGTATTGAAAACTTTTAGTCGTCAAATTATCGGCGTTCGTTATGTAAATAGGTTGTTGTAAATCATACTGTTATATCCATTGCAATAATCACTCTTCAAGCGTGTTGGTGACAGATTGTACTCGATATATTACACATAGTGGTGCTACCCTGTGGAATACTAAGTAGGCAATCAGACAGTTGCCTCAGCATAAATGTTACAGCCTACCAGATATATTCTATAGCACTGAGGGATGGAGTTACTTGGCAAGCTCTCTTCATAACCTACGCCGATTGGTTTGTTACTTATAGGCCGGACCGATTCGCCAGGTTCTCGTCAATGTATTTTCACAAAGTTCATCCGAGGGTGCCATCCGTCAGCTCCACGATCCGTTCCGGAACGGTTTCACCTTTCCAACCACGGGCCTCTAAAGTCGCCTGAAAAAGGAAACAGTTTCTTGCGCCCGAATCACTACTGGGCCATAAGATTCACGGGTGGGGACATCGTCTCAATGGCAACTGGGATTAGGAAAAGTGATTCGATGGACGGATCATGATCTCTCGTCGGTAGTTTGTCCAAGACTACTGACGTTCTCCGCTTTTTTCACGACGTTGCGACCTTCGGAGTTTCGGGACAAGTCACGGCGGAGGTCTCCCTTACCTCAACAAGTCCAGCAGAGGCCGAATTTCGTGCAAACAAATCGTGCAACGACTGCCGAAATTCGGCCATGCTGGCAGCCAATGCCTTCCATACTTTCTCCTGCTTGATCGCCGAGATATGAGCTTCTGATAGCTTGGCCCCATATTAAGAGAGGGCATTGTTATTTTTCTTTTTGTTGTCCTTCAGTGGGAGACTCTTCACACTCAAGAGCTTCTGACAATGAACTCGAAGGTGTAATTAAACCTGCTTTGCTTCCAGGAAAGATTATTTTCTTCTCTGTTTTGATACCGCAATGCTGAGAATACCAGTTGGGAATTGATAAAGTATCGAGATAGTTGGCATTAAATGTATGTGAATTAAAACGGCAATTCCTTTCCGATAGTCTGCCTGTGGTTAACGGCAATCGGAAGATCTATATCGAGACAACTATCGAAGACGTCAAGAGATGCATGCAATAGGTACAATATTACCAACCATATTAAGTATGAGTACCTGGCCATGGCATAACTGAAGTGCCGATCGTCGCCAGAACCAGTTGCGTCATCGCGCGCAAGTCAAACCCTGTGACCTCATAAGTGTGGGGAACAAGCCTTGCCGGGTTCGGGAGGATCCCGTCTGACTTCTGTTCACTATCTAAGAAATTAGAGATACGGTTCTTCGCTGATTAGTTAACGGGAGGTTTTCAGTCATGTATTGCAGATTTGACACGACGAGTCGAACATGTTCGAAAGGCAAATGGAACCATGTACTGCCTCCAGGTCGGCCACCTGGATCATGGGGTAGTAGGGCAATCAGTTACTGCAAACCTGTGGGCACGAGCATGTACCTCCTCTCTGTCATTTTACGTTCGTGACTGACGTCGATAGTTCGCACGCGGTTCAAATGTCTTATAAAATTCTTCTCCTCCCCTCGTCCTCGGCGCAAGCCTCCACGACAAAGCCATGTAATTACTGACCTAGTTGTTCTATGATCTGGCTCCATGACCGATTTTACATCTTCCACCTCCTTTTCGACCTCCTCACGCACAGAGGATATTCAGTCTCAGGAATATCCTGCCAACAATCGCTGGCCTACGCAACTCAACGGCAAGATAGCTATTCCCCGCCGTCGCCCATATGGTGAATCCATGTCTTCACCACTAGCACCATCCAGCACATCAGTCGGTCAGAAACGTGGAACGGGAGCAAAGAGTCCGCGTATATCGCACGCGTGCGAGCCTTGCCGGTTGCGAAAGACAAAGGTAACTAGGCGTGGTTTTTGTTTTGAGCTATAGTTAACCATGATATTGACTAATTTTGCAATTACAGTGTAGTGGCGAGCGGTGAGTGATTGCTACCCGTCTGTGGCCAGGACGTCAAAGGCTCATGTGCGAGTTTTTATTATAGACCAGCCTGCTCTCATTGCATCGCTTTTGGGATAGACTGTAGTTACGCCAGCAATAAGCGTGACCGAACACGACAGTATGTGATCGAATTGTATCCCTGATGGCAGGTCAGTCAGTTTTCCTAACTATCAATAGGGAATTGCAAGATCTACGTGAGAAAGTGCAACAGTACGAATCCACATTCAGGACGATTGCGCCGTCGTTGGACCAACCTATTAAAGAGCTTGTGTCGCGAGTTTTTCCAGTGGTAAGTGATTAGGCTAGATCAACGATCGAACACGACTAACGATGGCACAAATTAGGATTCTCCAGCCGAGGCAGAGAAAAAAGACAAGACGGGTCGAGACAACGGCTCGCGTGATGGTATACAGGCAACCGGCGATGATGATTCGGAAGCGTTTGGCGAGGATCTGGTGTCAGCAGAAGCAGGCTCCACAGGTTCGATCGATCATTTAAATGAAGACATCAGTTCAATTGGAATCTCCACCCCAGAAGGCTTTGTGGGCAAATCCTCGGATATTGATTGGATCAAGAAAATTTTTGAGGTTGCCAAAGAGGCTGAGAACTACGATATGGACGATTTCGAGAAGGGATTTTTAAATTCGCGAATATCTGAAATCGAAACCGTGTCATACAACTTGGACGAGCTAGAGATTACGGTGGAGTCGGTCGATCTCAATTCCATGCCACCGAAGGAAATAGCAGACATGCTTATAGATTACTACTTCGAGACTGTTCATCCTTCGTTTCAATTTCTACTGGAGCCCCTGTTCCGCTATCAGTATGACATCTATTGTGCCGGATATCTCGATGTTATCAATACCCAGTGGTTAGCATTGCTAAACCTAGTCTTTGCCATCTCGTCAGTCTACGCCCACAACGCCAAGGCTGAAGCAGAGGGACACGAGTTGGATCATCTGCAGTACTACGTTCGCTCAAAGCTCCTGAAGCCGGATGTCGCAGCCCCAGGAGACGTCCAGCACATTCAATATGTTGCACTTTTAAGCTTTTACCTATTTGCCTCGAATCATGTCAACCGAAGCTACTCAATGCTTGGTCTAGCCATCCGCAGTGGACAGGGAATTGGTCTGCATCTCCAGCTTAACACTACAGGAATGGCAGAAGTCCAGAAAGAAGTACGGGTTCGCCTTTGGAATGCACTCTATGTCTTCGAGCGCATGGTCTGCTCTATGACAGGTCGGCCCTCAATGATTTCTGACGAGCGTATGTCGGCACCGCTGCCATCCGTAAGTACGGAAACGGATAATTGGGAATTCATACCACAGATCCCGCAACGGGTCCTACTGAAGAACACTATCCTTGCAGGTCAGCATTTCCGGTATGAGACTCATTTAGCAAAGATCTTGGGTCAAGTTATGGATCGACTGTATGTACCCGCGGTGGTCAGCGAGCGCTGGAGCACCGTGCAGCAAATAATTGAAGAGTTGAACAACGAGCTGGATAATTGGAAGGAGGGTCTCACTGACGAATTCTCTATTGATTTGTTGAAAATTGATATTGCCGGCTCTGGAGACGATTTGACGCTTCTGAGAATGGTGAGCACCTTTGCCATGTTTTGATGCCCCAACAATGCTGATTACTTGTTCAATAGCGCACAATCTTGGCATTTCAATACTATGACATCAGGCGTCTGATAAATCGTCCATGTCTATGTCACACTGAGATTCCAAATGAATCCGCACACTCAAAAGAGTTCTCGGAGAGATGTGCCATCCAGTGCATGCAAGCAGGACATCGTTCTTTGTCTCTTCTTCCTGACCTGGTTCCGTTTCCGAAATTACCCCAGCTAGCACGGGACTTGATCAGAGTACTTCCATGGTGGAATATTGCACATTACTTAATGAGTTCGATGTCAGTCATCGTTTTGGGCCACATGATGGACTACAATCCGGATTGGCCAAATGAACATGACACTAGAATAGATTTGGACAAATGTTTGGCATGGTTTCAGTCGTTTGAGGAAGATAGCTTGACTGCCAAGAGATGCGTCGACATTATCAGCGAATTCAAGGGTCCCCTATTGCGTAAAGGGTCCCGGACACGTCGCCTACAACCCATCACGTCGGATCAAGCGCTCGAGTCGCAAATGCGAAAACAAAAGAACTTGAGTCAGCCATCGCAACAGGATCTCGGGTATTCAGTATCCCAACCTCCACAGCCCGAAGGCAACCCGAACCCGTATTACTACTCCATCGCGCAGGCAGATGGAATTTATGGCAACAATCCTCCCGAGACACACCAGCATCTACCAGTGGCCCAACCTATGTCTCACCAGATGAATAGTATGCCACTTTTAGAGCAGGCATCCGAGGGTCAGTATTACGCTGAAATACCAGCGAATCGCAATGTGGCCGTCACGACACAGCAAAGCATGCATGCGTTCGAACCGCATGCACTGCAAAGCGTCGATCATTCGTTTAATCCCCCCAGTGGTGCCATTGGCCCGCAGAATACGTCGCAGTTGGATAATTTGACTCTAAGTTTTCCACCGCAGCACACTGAAGAGTATATGCTTGGACTCGTGACTGAAACCGATGTTCTGCCGCATGAACAGCATTCTGGGGCTGACATTAATAATTGAATCCGATACTACCAGCTAGATAGGTATTCTGCAATATTTGAGGGACTTAGCACTTGATGGCCATCGTCGATAAGGCAAAGTTTTGATATGAATACTAAATCGTTTGGAACTCGTTGTATATTTAACGTAGAATATGTCACGACGTAATTGTATGTAAGTTATAGCAGATACAGTTGTTCTGGATTCGTTGACGGTGTGTGCAAACAATAGACGTGCGAACCTTCGTTTGGATTCCCAATTATTTTGCAATTATTTTTTAAGTGAAAAATAATTGGGGTAATCCAAACGCCACGTCACTTATTTTTTAAAAAAATAATTGAAAAAATAATT
>JAKTPU010000089.1:0-57528 GCA_030556285.1 Lipomyces yamadae | reverse complement strand
CTAGTGGTTTAGTAAGAATATCTGCGACCATCCCATCGGTGGGTTGATAAATGATTTGAATATCGGTACCGGCGATGACGTGTTCACGGAGAAAAAAGTAGCGAATATCAATGTGCTTTGTTCGAGGGTGACACGTAGGATCTTTCGTGAGGCTGATGCAGCTCTGGTTATCCTCGTAGATCACAGTTGGTTTGGTCAAGGGAACACGCAATTCGCCGTGCAGCATTCGGAGCCACAAAACTTCTTTAACAGCTTCAGTAAGGGCGATATACTCAGCTTCTGTTGTGGAGAGCGCGGTCGTCGCCTGTCGTTTCGCCTTCCAGCACACAGCACCACCAGCATAAAGGACGACGTAACCACTGGTTGATTTCCTCGTTTCTTTATCACCGGCCCAGTCTGCATCAGAATAACAAACGGGGTAAGGCGAGGTAGCAGATCGAAAGATGATGCCAAGATCAGCATTTCCCTTAAGATACCGAAGGACATCCTACACATAGTACGTGAAGTTCAGCCCCCTGAACCATGGATCGATCCGGGGCCCTCTCATAGTAATGAGCCGCATTATATGAGGCTTACTGCTCCAGGTGGTTCAGGGTGGGTGGTTCAGTATACAAAGTCGGATCGATCCGGATCGATCCTCTGATCCGCTGCGGACCAAAAACATCACCAAAAAATGCAATGGCAAAAAATGAGTCGGTTGGAAAGAGAAAATTCAGGCGATTCGAATGATCCAATTTTTATTGTCACTAGAGAATGGAATATATATGAAATCCGGGCTGAAATGTTGCGTAGAAGGCGGAGGATATGCCAGGGTTAGGGGATGGGGACGGGCCCGGAACTCTGGCCGCTGAAGCTCAACCATGTGGGCGACGGCGAGTAGCAACGTAGAAGCTGGGAGTTAGGGTTAGGGAAAGTGCAACCCCGCACCGCTGGCAGTGGACTGGACGCGCGCCAAACGCGCATCGAACGCGAGCATCGAACGCGCAACGGACGCGCACCGGACGCGGACTGGACGTGGACTGGACTCGGTTACGACAAGGGCAACTATAGGGTGTGAAGGCTCCTCGATGATTGCTAGCACAGTAACTGTAATGCTTTCATCCCACGACCAGGGACCCAAGCAACTACACGACTTACACGAGTTGATACACTTAGTGTATTACACTAAATTAAATAATCTACACCAGAGCGTTTCTGACTAATCCACTACATACATTTGAAAGTCCAGTGTACGTGTATTTAGTGTATTCAGTGATCCAAGAGCTGAGAAGGGTTTGAAATATACGACACGGCCTGGTGGGTCTGAGCGATCGATACGGCGATTCAAAGCTAAATTTCGGAACATTGATCCGTCTGTAAAACCGCTGACGGCTTTGAACTTTACAGTGTCTACACTTTCAACTTCCAATATATCTGAAGACGAAAAAAGAACCGAGCAGGAGCATGAGACGAGTCAGCTTGAATTAGAAGAGGTTCTGAACGACGGTACCCTATAAATTAGAGTTCGTACATTTGAAATTTTTCGAAAATTATGACCGGTAAGGTTAGGGTTAACCCTAATTTTGGGGACTAACGTGCTTTCACACGCGCTATCATAACAGCGGGGCTCGTGTTGTGCATATGAACTATCATACAAAACAAGGGGCGGGGCTGCCCAGCTGCCCTGAGTAAGTACTTTATTAGTGCGCAGTTCGGCCATTCGGCTGGTATGATCGGCGTGGCGCCTGTTACAGCGAGCCGCTGACAGTGCGGCAATCGGATCCTTGATCTATGATAGTATCATAACAAGTGGCCGATCTTCCCAGTTCGGATAAAAATCTGCTCCCCAGCTAGCACGTTACAACAATTTGTAATTTGATCTCCGCAAGACACTAGTACTTCTGAACTGTCAAATGCTTTGAGACTTATGCCACCTGTTACTGCTCTGTCATTCTGGTATCAGCTCCTGTGGTGGTCAACGATCATGTGTGCGGATCGGTGACCCGGAGAAGTTGTGGATCTGCAGCACGCGACCCTCCGCCTGCTGGGCTGCAACATATATCCAGCGAGCGCCAGGAAGGAAAGAGAAAGAGGAAAGTCACTAACAACACTTTTTCCTAAGAGATTAAGCAGCTTGCAATGACAGATCCTTCAGAATTGTTGAACATTGTTAGGCGGCCACTGTCGCCAGATGTCAGACTGGAAGTTCCAGCGAGTCGGGCAGAGTACGAGCGAGCACAAGAGGTCCTCGAAAACGACGGATTCAAGTATGTCAGTTCGAGATCTTTTTCTCATGCTCTGATTGACGGAAAGTCACAGGTATCCCCAGCTGTGGTTCGATGGTACCAGGAATATTGCCATTGTCGTGGCTGCACCAAGTGCAATTCATGCTGCAATGGCTGGCGGAATATTGAAGAGTATCTCGGACGAAGTCATGATGAATCAAGGAATTAGCTCTGAACTGGCATAGTGAACGAACACGTACTCGTGGTCTCACTACCAGAGGATGGGACGGTGTGCTTCGCTACCGGCAGGGTAATCGTTCCACATTGATGATTGCCATTGAAGTCGGTGTGTCACAGGCCTATGAAAGTTTGCGTGCCGCCATCTCGTGGTCCGTGTGTGCATTGCGCTGCCCTCTCGGGATTGCTATGTCTATCCGTGAAGGAGGCCGAGGAAGTATGCCTGACATGCTGTACTATCCTTCCATTCAGGAGGCAGATAATGCATTTTATGACTCCGAGGAAGATTTCCGTCGTCAATTGACTCAACGTCCATACGGACCGTTGGTGAGAGACGGAGTGACGTGGTATGAACGCGTGCGGCAGGTGATTCTCGAAACCTACCGCATGCCGGACGAAAACTCCACGCCAGAGACCTTGCTGCACCCTTCACAATCTTTTGTAAGTGGACAAAAATAGCAACTGGACGGACTGTGATCTCACGAACAATAGATGATTGTAGAAGACGGCGAGTTTGTGGGGGACAACGTCCCGCCAAACCTTCAGGAAGTAGTGCTGGGTGATTGCATTCCCAGTCACATTCTGGGTGGAGAGGAGATCGTGGCTACGCCCGTAAATTTTTTCAGGCGGGAATGGTTTGAGGGCGAATTTCAGGACTCGATGGTGGAGACTGCAGTCAACCGGATGGAGAGCAGAGCCCGTTTTGTCAGATCTCCACCTCAACATCTGACATCTGTTTGCATGACCGTCTGCTTTTGTCCTTATCTGTATATATATATGTATATATATATTTTCTGTCTCTGTATTTTTTTATTCATTCTGAGTCTGTTCCACATTATCAATGCTTTATTCATTTTCAGTGGCCCAGTTTTATCAATGCCTGATTCTTTTCAGTGGCCGAATTGATGTTCCTGGCAAAGAATGTACTCGCCATTATTCCATTTTGCACATGAATAAAAGCATCCATTGACAAGACGTTGACACTAACTGACAGGGGCACTAGCTTCGTTTTCTTTGTGGTTACAAATTTGAAAATTCTCGCTTCTTGATTAAATAGTGGTAATGTTGAAATACGTCAATCCAGATAATGCGAATATAAAATTGCGAATAACGAATATTCGGCGAATAATATTCTCAAGTTTATATTCGCTGCGCGGATACCCCGCGAATAATAATTCGTTCTTCGTTATCCGCAAAATTCGAATATTCGGAGCAGCCCTGGGCAAAGGTCATCACAGGTTCCTCAAAGATAGTCCACCTACGGATGGCAGTAATCATGATGCTGTAGTGAAGGTCATAAGAACAGTCGCAAAAATCAGTCGCAAAAAGCAATTGCAGTAGTTTCATTTCGTAGAGAGCAACAACCTGCACAACCATATGTCATGACTGAAGGCACGCAACTGCGGAAAATGAACATATTACTCGGCCCATTTATGTCTCCACATTTGAGACGAGACTGTTAAGTTACTTCCAATAAACCCTAACGTTTGCATCCTGAATAATATTTGGATAACGTAGATGCCTTTATCAGTCTTCTCCTGCCCTTTTTTCCTTACCTGGCGAATTGTTTTGTGGTGTTGAATTTCGTTTCGCCTTGCACTGAATGCGCTATGGGTATGTAAATATGAATAGCGAAGAGGGAATTCTTGCACGATACCCAACCATATGGAAGCATCTATCGATAAACAAACGCCAGTGACAAGCAGACAGCAGGAATTAAAAGAAAAACTAATCAGTGCTTCTAACTACTCTTTGGAACCGATTTATGGCCGTGCCGACCATTGCCCGGCGGATAATATCCATAAACCTATCGGAATTGAAGAAGTCGACCACTATATTGGCGGCAGCATCGCTTCCTAGTATATCGGGCGGTATACATTCTCCCAGTCGAATATCTCCAACCGACGCTGGTACGCTAGAGCTTTCGTCTCCGCCCTCATCTATGAGAACCTATGATTCAAAAATCACCCGCGTTAGTGTTCTGGTGAGTTGCCGGTTCGAACAAAGCTCGTCTTACATATTTCATGCTCGTCAGAGAGTCTATCCCGTCAGAGTCTGGGGCCCTTCGCACGACTTCAACGAACGCCTCAGAAATTTCGTTCAACCATATGTGCCCTCCAAATTCTAGTGGCCCAAACTGGGAGAAACTTGGCGAAAGCCAACCCCGTCGCATCTGGGCAACATGATTATTCTCCTGGCGCTCGGTTAGCCTAATGCGATTGCGCGGCGCACTATACTGTTCTTTCTCGTTAAATGCAAGCAATAAGACGATCTCGCATTGCTGCCCATACAACCACTTCCTGGCCTTCTCTAGCAGACTGTCAGTACTCTGAGAGACGCCAACTTCGATGACAACCTTGAACTCCCTCGTGTCCAGAGTGTCAAAGAAAATAACTCCATCTGGCTCCATCTCATAATGTGAGTGACCGTGTTTTATCACTTGTCTTGGGCTAGCACTCCATCCCAGGCCTTGGCCCGCACCCACACGAATCCCTTCGCGTTCGAGAAGGGATTGTACACGGTTGGAAAGGCTAGTGATAATAGACATGGAAGTGTCCTCGTGTAGGTAAGTTGGAGCAGTCACAATTGTGACCACTTGACGTGTCCAATCATATAATAGTCGAGGGTATCTATGTCAAGGATCAGTCATTCGGCTTGCATGTCAAAGGTGCCATTGCCTACGAGTCATCCGCGTTATCCTTGCCGAGCTCCGCCCTGAGTTGGTCGCACATGGTCGAACGAAGCTCAAACTCATACTCGTTGTCAGGCTCGTTCGCTAGGATAAGCTCCCGTATACGCTGATATTGGATCTCCTCGTCACTAGCCATTGATTCAGAGGAGGAAGAGACTCCTCCGCTTGCAGATTTAGCGAATGTTGCGGAGACTGCTCTAGATGTAAGCTTTCTCAACCCGCACTCCATGGCTGCGTCCGGGAGGCGCTCTATTTGAAGTTGCGACAGATGTGTTGCCACGCTGCACTATGTTCCTGTGATATATGTGATAGATCGACGGGTTTCGCCGAAGTAGGTAGCCATTTTGTGGAGAACGCGCTGGACACAGTTCACACAGAACGATTTTCAGGGCTTTCACAGTTTCAGTGGTCAGAAATTCAGAATGATTGCAGAGCAGCAGCCAAAGAACCAGACGGCAGACTTAAAGAGATGAATGATATTTAGGGTTGACTCTTCCATTATTATTCGGGCGGACTGTCAAGACGTAAAGAGCGGCCGGAAAATGTCATGACGGGTAATCTTAATCACAAACATTATATTTAAAGGTCCTGAGACATGAGTAATGGATAACTACAACCATGAACACAACGGCTTCGCATATTAGATGTACGTCGATCAGTCGCATATAACTAGTGCGGAGGATAGACCCGTCAGCAGCTACTCCACAAAACCCTTTATGAATGTCATCACGGACACCGAAAAAGAGTTTTTATCCCGATAATTTAGAAATAGGAAACCTTTTCAATCAAATTGTGTCCGTAGCATAGTTTTGTTTCGCATAACCTTCAAATATATTACACGGCACGGGACACAATTAAAAGGCTAGTGACCAATGTCGTCGGTTCGTGGCTTGTCAATGCCATTACGGCCACTCATCTGGTCGAGCCATAGTCATCGTGGAGTGAGGATATATAGGAACCACGGTCTTTGCGCAATCGTTGCCGGTATGTTTTTCAATTCACTAACGACAGTATTCTCTGCTCTTAGTGTAAAAACCATGGGATTGTTGCTAATTTTTTTTTTGTTGCGACCAGCTACCAAATCATCGTCCCGACGCAGCATTTCTTCTGGACGACCGAATCTTGCCAGTCTCTGGGACCGCCGGGACAAATCCAGTGACAACAAGAAGAAGAAGGCCGAACAAGGAGAATCTGGTGACAAGAAGAAAAAGGCCGAAGTCGATGGCGGTGCTGAAGAGAGCGAGGGAGGTTCGCTTTTCGACTCGCTGGCACCCAAGTCCGATAGCAAACCCGAGTTGTTTGAAAACTTGGATAGGAGCGTGGAATATAGGCGCAACCTGGCCGAGGTGACCAAGACTGAGGAAGAAAGAGAACGGGATCGATTGAATGAAGCATTGGACCGTTATGATGCCGACACTGAGACAGAGAAGTTGGTGGAGCGTGTTGATGGACAGGCGCAAAGGGCCATGACCAAACCTGAGGACGACGCTGAACTTATGGCTCGAATCAGACCGGAACCAAAATCGGTACTTGATCACTACTTGGGACCATTACGAAAAGCTGTGTATCTCAGACAGACCACCGGTGCCGAAGACTTGCTTATCGCAGGCAAGAAATACAAATTGAAGCTGTCCAAGAAAGAACAGGAATTGCTTGAGCCCAGCGTCTGGCTAAAGTCGAACACTCAAAGAGGTAGTATCAAGAAGGTCACGCCTTTGCTACGGTCCCTGCGACGGATGAACATTCATCAAGCGATCGCGCACTGCCATTTCAATACAAAGGCCATTGCAAGGGATGTGGAAAAATTGTTATATCGAGGCATTGAAGAGGCCAAAGTCTTGGGAATTCCGGAAAAAGGACTGTACATCGATCAGATTTGGTCTGGAAAAGAACCTAAAGCCAAAGCCGTCGTTCCAGTTTTGAGGGACTTCAAGGGAAGGGGTAGAATGGGACTTATGAAACGAAAGGAACATCATGTCCAGGTTATTTTGAAGACGCCGGTCACGAAATCGAGAATTGCCAAGGAGAAAGAGGCAAAAATGATTAACAAGAAGCCTTGGATACCGGTCTCAAACAAGCCCATATATGATAAAACTGGGGCCCATTATACTTGGTAAAAGAGGATTAATGGAGGCGAATGTATCAATAGTCATTTGAATTTTGTACATAAATATATATATTGAAAGCCTACTAACCTAAGCAATCATCACGTTTTATGTCACTTGTAACCGAGGAACCATCGAAAGCACATTCACAACCAAAAAGCAATAACACATTACTAAAAAAATCTGGTAATAAGGTACAAAGTAGCTCCAACAAATCGGATCGCTGCCATGGCGGCTACGGCCCAAAGAATAACTTTCAAATACGTATCCGCAACGTAGCTTTGCGTGATGCCGTTGTTATCGCTTACCGAGCCTCCCAAGCCAGATATTCCTGCAGTCTGTAGTACGACAGCTACAATAACGAAATTACTCAGCATCCAAAGTAAAACGACCACGGACCGAACCAGCGCATAATAATCCTTCTCTCTTTCTTCATGAGTTGGGGCTTCAGGTTTTTTATCCGGCTTTTCCTTGATGACGTCGAGATTGGCCAAGTATGCATTATCAATCTCGCTGGGCTTCGTGGGTAGAGCGATCTTGATCTGGCCCGTCTCAGTCGTCTTTGCTACACCGAGGTCGGTCTTGGTGCCGGTGTCACCTTTTGTACCCCATGAAATGTCGTGAATATTGCAAAACGCGTAAACATTCAGGACATTAATGTATGAAGGGCTTAGCAACAGGTACTGGATAAACTATAAGTCTTGATTAGCACAAATGATATAGTAGAACGGGAAGTAACTAAGCTTACGCTATGAAACATATGACCAAACTCGAAAAACATGAACGAGGACACGAAATATAACACGTAGGTAGATCCCAGAGAGACAACGATTCCTCGAAGAACACTGTTGGTGAAGAAATCATTGACGGTAATACTGAGTCCCTCTTGTGCTTTGGAATCTATCACACCTTGTATGGCCTTCACCGATATCCAGACAACAGCAAAACTTAGATAGACCATCAACACCGCGAAAAATACCACCATGATGTAGTACGCGGCTTTTGTACCTTTAGGTTTGTTACCGAACGACAACACGAAACATGTAACAAGGCATGCCATGTATAACCATTCAAACACAATGCCAAGATACTTTCCAGGACTGAAGCTCATGTCACTGGCACCGAGACTGGAAGTCAGCAGACGGAAGACGAGAAAGAAGTTGCCGATTCCAAACCAAGAAAAAAGCATTGTGAATGTCTGGTAGACGAACTCAATATGCAGCATTAGTTTCCGCAAGATGGAATGATGTGATCTCCAGATACTGAACATGTGTGTAATCGCATACAAGGCGGCAAAGAAGGACCCATTGAGCCATCGCCTCCTCTGCAAAATCAATTCAGGAAGCTTGTCCGGCACATCAGTTTGGGCATGAGCGGATTTGACGTACCGCAATAGCCAGGAGGCGCCTCTCTTTGCCACTAGTTCGAAGCAAAGAATGCGATCTTCGGCAAGGTACATATTCGCAGTGAAAATGCCAGCATGCGACTGCAATGTTTCGCCCTTAAAGTACTTCTCCAATGGACCTTGACCGTTGACATCGTTTTGCAACGCAAGGTAGCGATATGCCGAGAAGGCGCCGGGCAGGACAGAGATAAAGCCGAACGTAGACTCGAGGGGCTTGTCGAGGATATTGGACATCTTGTACTCAAAGTTCTGGGCCGCAACAAGCGGATTAACCAAGTTCCTGCCTGCCTTTCCCAGATCTGCGCGAATCTCACCACATGCTCCACCAACGTGTGGGTTTCTGTAAAATTCAAGCCAAAGGTGATACAAAGAGTCGCTTCCAGGCTTTGTACCCGCGTCAAGCAGAACGCAAACTGTCGGTTCCAAAATTGGCCCAAACGCGTCAAAGAACCACCTATGAGAATTGATTTTCTTTGCATTCTTTTCCTTGATACAGAACAGCATCTGGACCGGGAACATCCGGCTCTTGGAGCTATCGCTGGCCGCAAACGAAACCGTTGGAGTTGCGTGGGAGATGCCAATCTGTGTTGTGTATTCGTACAGGTGCGCCGTGACCGGCTTGTCGTCAACCGCATTCACAGCCACTCCGTCCTGGTAGCAGCCTAAGGCAGCCATGACTGCTCTGGCGCGAGGATTACACTTTTCACGGCCGTCGGCAACAACACAGACGACGATTTTCTTCCATCCTTCTGGACCCCAGACGTCAGCGCCAGCTCTTCCTTTCTTCAGCTTGCAAAAGTAATATATATTTTCAAACACGCCTTTGAGAGTTCTTGCCAGCAAAATGTCGTCTTCATTGTACATGGTGACTACGATAAACAGCTCAGTTTGGCGGGCGGGGGTATATAAGCGTGGACGCAGTGTGAAATTCATGTTTGGAAAATCCGTTGGTGTTGTAGTTGCCGCAGAGTACCTCATGTGAGTAAACTCGCGGTCGGTGGTATTTGCACTTCTCTTGAGAATCTCATTCGAAACTGGGCAATCCAGGACCAAGTTACCCCGGAATAGACGAACCCGTTTTGTGGTTAGATGACGTCGAGGCTGTTGCCCTTCGGCTGGGAGCAAAGGACGCTCGCCAACTTCATATTCCTCTTCCCCAACGCCTTGTTCTACCCTAGGGTAATTCTGATACGGGCCGATAGCGTTTGGAGGAGCATAGCCGTCTGCCAGTATATTTTCGGGATATTGATCCTGGTTGTAGTAATCTTGATCTTCTGGATAGCCTTGCAAATCCTCGTCGTCGGTGTAATCTTCTTCGTCTTCGGCCTCATCGTACGTATTGAGATCATATGTGCCACCATGGACGTTGCCGTTGTAATATTGGGCCTCGTATGAGTCGGGAGTGGGAGAGGACATATTGTATTGGCTGAATTGCTGATGATCTAGATGCTGACCATCCACCATTCCCGGTCGCTGGGGAAAAGATGTAAGAGGATAAGTGTCCTCTTGTCCTTCATAGATATCCGACGCATCTTTGTCATTGGGGACGGTGAAGACAGACTGTGGCATAGCTGGCAAGGGGCTCAGAGGACGATGAGTTGGATTGATATACTGATCGTAAGCCGGATGGTAAGTCTGAGGGGCAGGTTGATTCAGATAGGCAGGATACCCAGGCGAACTCAGCCGGGGATGTGGAGGTGTGTAAGGTGAGTTGCCCACGCCGTTTGTATCGGAATGAATGGGCGTACCGACCTCGTCCTCATCTGACACGTCGCTCATTGGGGCATCATAGAGGACGTTCTGATTCATGCCGGTGTGATATGGCGGTGGAATAGGTGGAATATGACTCGGCAAGGCATTTGAGGTACCATATGGCCTTTCATCATGATCTATACCAGGAATTTCGTTAGCGAAAGCTTTTGGATCGGTAGAGCGGGTGGGGTACTAACCGTGCGGCTGTTGGTTCGACATAAGGGACCTGGTCTAATTTCCTGTCAGAACCTTTCTTCGATTCTGGCAGGACCTGGGTTGAGTAATAGTCCAAGGCAATTAATTGGCTAGTAGGGACCGGGAACAGTAAGCTGGAGGCCTCGTAATATGGACCAAGGCCGTCTATTAATACCACCTTGAAACGCAGGCTTGCGCTGGAGGCAGGGCGCGATTTCGTTTTCCACTAGTAATCTCTTTTACCTTTACCCCTGGGGGCTGGGCGCGCACGCGTGGCCCGGGCTAATTGATTACGCGATTACAAGGCCTTTGTACCACTCACTCTAAGGCGACGCGTTTGTTGCCAACAAGTAGCGCAAACCTAATTTGATTTTAACTCAGCCTCACTCAAACACCGCCACAGTCGCGTGGCTTTTATTTTTATCGCATGTATTGCGGCGTTGATCATTGTATTCAGTGTCTTGCCGATGGCATCGAAGCCTTCAGAGAGAGTGATTCGCGGTTGTGGATCTGGGCGTGCCGTGGACAGCCCAAGTTTGGCAGCAAGGCGGCTGAAGGTCCATGAAGCACCATTGGCTTCATAGGACATGGAGGTGGGGATGAGATCGTGAGAATTGGTGAGCTAGAACGGCGGAATCGTCGCCATGCTGTCCGGCACAATGTCATGAATTTGCTGGTAAGAAGTCATATTAGAAGTTGGAGTGAATTACGGGGCTGAAATCGAAAATCCATGCATCAAGAACGATGTTCTATATCCGCAGTGGGTGTGTAGGATATCCACTGTTTCCAGTTAATCGGATGCACTAAGCACTTTAACTTGGAACCGAAATCCTAACCCGACCTCATTACAACCCTGAAATCTTTAAACCGCCCTAAGACCTAACTACTGCTCTGATGGCAAGGAATAAAACCCGGCCGCAAGAAAATAGTAAGAGGAGATTGACGTGTAAACATTGTTCAGTGATGCACGCGGAATGTCCCAGCTCCAATTGCCTCCCCAACAGTGCAGATTTTGTTATAAAGACCATGCAAATCCCCTTGTACAGTGAGAACGAGTCGAACGACCGATTGCGCAAATTTGGAGCAATGAAAAAATGGCTTATGTTATAGTGGATTGGGTGGAGACTCACAGTCAGACAGTCGATCTGCAGGACAAGCAGGATTAGCACTTTCAGCAGGACTTCGACGGCCACTTATTGTTTTTGTATAGGAAATTATTTTCTGCTTATCTCTGGTAAAAATTACGTGACATTGCGTTTGGATTACCTCAATTACTTCTTTTCCACTTACAATGAACTGCAAAGTGATTCGGAGTCCTAACACACCCATTAGAAGTTAATTCCATGCCGAATATCGAATATCGCCAGTAATCGAATATTCGATTCGGCGGTCCCTAATACAAAAAGAAATGCATATCCCTATTATCCGTGACAAGACAACGCTTTGCCTGCTAAATCACACCAAGCCGATTGTACAAATTATAGCCATAATAGATGCGACAAGTCAACTCCGATATTTCCCTGTATGTAAATGACATTTATGCTGCTCCGGTCGCAAGTCTCTTCAAGAACGTCCGCGAAAAGTGATCTAGCTGCCGGAAATTGTTCTGAAAGCCGTCAGGACCACCGTAGTACGGATCTTTGATGATCTTGTCCAGCTTCGCATCCTCCGAGTATGTACCGAACAACATTACTGTACATGTGCCGTTAGTTGCCCAGCAATTTTCACAGCCTCGCAGCGACCGATCTTACTTTTAGCTTTACTTCCTCGTGGCTGCATGTATTTCAGGTCTTCTAGATTTTCCCTATCCTTGGATGGAGATGAGCAAAACTCCAAAGGACTTAAACAACCACTTAATGCCCAACTCACCATGGCAAAAATGTAATCAAACTTCTCAAAATCAGATTGTCGCTAAACGGCAAAATCTCTGGTTATTCTCCAGAACCTACAATTAGAATAATCCCAGCAACCAACATACCACTTGACGCGACACATGATTCACTGAAACACCATTGGTAAGACAAGTCTGCAAAGTTCGCCTATCCGGTCCGTCTCCAGCATGGAATCCGCTAGTGCCGAAGGAGTCAATCTCGCTGATCAGGTGGGTAAGCTCCATTTCACTCGTGGCATGTCGCATAACGGCTCTAGAGAGATTGGTTGGTGAGGGAGTTCACGCAACAAAAACAAAGATCTATACTCAGCCATGGGCGACCGACAACTGTAACCAACAATTAGTTCGCCAGCACACCGAGCGTCATGCAAAAATAGCACTCACATGTTGCCCAAACAACAAAAGGCAACCGATATCTTATCGCTGCCAGACTTCGAAAGCTGCTTGGTCATATTTTATTGTCCCGGTCAATTTGTTCCTAAGTACGTCCTGAGAGTTATGCGTCGGGAACAAGCTACTACTCCTAGAATTCGTTATTTTGCAAAGGCGACCGTACCGCGGCTGTTGTTGAAAATAAGAGTAGTGCTCGTGACTATCGTGCTGATTGCTTGTAATAATAATGCCTAAAGATACAGATGGGGGGTCTGCCGGGTTAGACGGCATCAGCGGGTTGGGAGGCACCATGCGGCGCAAGAGCCTAAGAAGCGGTGGGTGGGGGAGTGGCGCATTCTAAAGCTGCCTACAAAGTCTGACCCGAGTGGATACATAGGCAAGTTCTGGCAAATGTCCCCCCACTTCCTATATCAAAGTTCTTTGGAGCTAGAATCGACATCTCTGCTTCCCTTTTTTTTTTGACACTGCTCTGAACTAGCGATCGATAGTCTTTTACACTGGACTTTTCATTATTTGACGCTCGAAGAATTAGCATTAATTTCGGCAAGTTCAAAGCCTGACATACCCCCACATGTGCTCCGGCTTCCCGGGACAATCACATTGTCTGTCAACGTACACCAATACTTTCTGTAGGACTATGGTTGCGCAACTGGTTCAGTGATTAGATCCTCGTGTTCGCATCTGAATTGTTAAAAATATCGTCCCACTTTTATCTCGCAAACACAAAATATTAAGCATCTTCTACCTGCTGGTCGTAAAAGCCGTAAACCGCGCAGAAAATTCATTTACACCACCCACAACTCCTATTAAGATAAACGACTATACCTGCTATCGCAGACATTCACTGACTGACTGTATATGAGAGATCGTGACTCCCACGCCGCCTACGAACGCCAGTCCAAGTTGTCGGACCAACTTAAAAATTACGCGGGGAAGTGGGGGAAAATAATAGGGTTCGAACTTTTGGGTTGTAACTCGCGAACGCGTCTACCAAGGAAACCAGCAACAGGCAACTGTCACGACGAAGCGGCAAATGATCTGCAGACTAAGCCACCAGCGAATTGGGATTTCAATCAACATGATGATTTAAACTACAAGGCGCGGGAAAATGCCATCGACCCCAGATTTTCCTCGTATCGTCAGGACGAGCGAGAGGACGCGTTCTTTGGCATTGCGTGAAAGTAGCGACGATATTTCCGACAATGTTTCGGACGAAGACAATAGTAATGAAGATCATTCAGAGCGCGTGACGTGGCTGACCTCGGATACTCCGCGTCCACGGAAGGTGACAAGCCCAGCCACGGTTCAAGGTGCGCGTTGTCTTGCTAATGACAGTGCCCGGTCCCACAAGTTTACCGCCTTTCGTCCACAGGGACGAGGTGGAGATGGGACGAACTTGTCAGGCTCACCCATCAGGCTTCCACTCCGGCCCTTTTCTCGAAGCGACTTAAATGCTCGCCGCTCGGCCACCGAAGTACTATCTGAGTCTGCGCCACTCAAGACTGTCGACAACACACATGAATTAGTGATACATAGTGACGATATCGAGGAGGACAGTGACCTAGCTCTAGACGTTGACTACAGGGACAAGAGTGACATTGATTCTGAGACCTCTGAAGTCGACGAAAGTCGTCTGAATGTCACGCAACAAAATATATCTTCAACTCCGGCGGCTCCAAAATGGCGACCGAATCGTCCGAAAACGGTCTCCGTGTCAGAGCAATATTCTGATGGTATTGATAATATATCCTCAGAGGAGGATACTATGCCAAGTCGGCCTTCAAAAGTCCGTATAATTGACGATATTGAATCACAAGTACCTAGTCTGCCGACAGCCGGCTGCGATCCGATAGAAGATACATCACAAGTCCTCGACACCCAATTGCGTGATTCTCCAGCAGTTATTAGGTATAGCCGGGCAGGAGTGATTGATCTTGATCTCATTCCCTCATCTGCTTCACGTTCAGTTGAACCCAGCCAGGCCAAAGAAGAGATAGACGGGAAACCCGAAGATATTCTCCCCGAGAAGCCGCTCAAGACCCCAAAGTCTTTTTGGCCTCTGTTCGTGCCAATGACACCGTCATCGTCTGGAAGGAAGACAAAAGCACTTGTCACTGGGTCCCAAATTGCCCAGCGAATTCAGCTGCAGCCATATTATGACATCGCATCTACTCCGCCGTTGTCGGCCTCCAAGTCAGGATACTGTCAGACACCTACCGTCAGCAAGACGATTCAACCAAGTAGAAGTCAGTCAATGTATACGACTGGAATTGCCGGGTTGGTCGCGTCATGGGTGGTCAAAGTGCACAGCGATGTGCAATTGAACGCGTTAGTTGGGAATGCGAGCCCTTTGGTCGGCTTGTCCAAGCGTCGGCCAGATATTCTGGACATAGATAAAGCAGCTGGGTTCAAAATGACACGAGCCTTACGCACGTACGAGTTTTGGAAAGTCTTGCTGCATAATAAGGGATACAGCTTCGGCAGCAAGAACTATGCCGGCTTTACGCTTGTGCATTTGCAGAGGTGCGGGCGACAGCAGGACTATTCAAGTGATGATGATTTTGGCATAGACAGTCCTGGTGATGGAGAGATAGCTTGGGCTTTCTTATTTGAAGCGACTAATGCCTCGTCATTAGTTCCAACCAGTACCGGGCCGAACGATGTGTCGCTGACCACTGTAATGTTGAATGATACGCGATTGACCAAGGGCACAATATTGCGACTTTACAAGCCTGTTTGGAGGGTCCAATTGACCGATCAGGACATGGATGCATTTTTCAAGGCCGGCTACGATAGCTACAGTGACCAGGGTGTCTTACTCGTTTGCATTAATTGGCAAATCGTAGAATAGAGACAGTTATGGCAACACGGCATACATATGAAGTTCATTAAACCTATTGTACACGAGAAATACATTGGACTGGGACTGGTCCAATAATTATTACACTACGCGTTCAGAAATGCTTCTAAATCATCGACGTCGACATATTGAGGATCAGCAAGCTGACGTTCATCTTCATCAATAGTCTTGAAAAACGCTTGGGCTTTGGGGTTTTCTGCCAACGACGACATTTTCTCGTCTTGGAGTAAATGCTTGCGACGTTTTGCCTCCCGCCTCTGCCGTCTTCTCTCCGCATAGGCCGACTCGTCATCAGAATCTGACAAGTCGTACAAATCGCCTTGACGACGTTTGCGGAATCCTCCATGCACACCTTTAATCATTTCATTGACGAGTTTCTCGTCTCGATTAAGCTCGTCCGCCCTAACCGGAGTACGTTAATATAGAAGGTCGTGCGATAAGCTATAATGTACTACTCACGCAAACAACGCAGCCGTCCGATTCCTATCGGCATTCTCGTCCACGTTGTCGTTCACCATCGCTTCCAATTCCGAATCATATTCGTCGTCATCTGACTCATCCTCCGGATCACTTGCACCACCGACACCCTTCCACTCATCATCGGACTCCTCGGCATGTTCGTCGATCATGTCCTTCATTATGCGTGATTTCTGTAGTGCTCGGCCGAGTTTGTCTCGTTTGCCGTGCGCATTCTTCAGCATGTTGGAAAATGACGTGACAGGTTCGGGTAACTCGTTGTCGATGCCAGTTCGGTGCCGATTCAGAAGGTCCGGACTGGAATAGCGAGAGCGGGATTTTGTTGGCTTGGCTGACAAGTCGTCATCATTAGCAGCGTTACTGTGTTCTTCACCATGCGAAATAGATTGGCTTGTGTTGAATTGGGAAGATGACGGAAATATAGGGGACGAATCCGGATTTCGAGGTGGAAGCTGCAGTAACGGGGGAGTCTAATAAATATTATTTTAGTATACTGGGAGTCGATTGAAGAATTCCTGCCATGTACCTTCACTTGTAATAGGTCGTCATTGCCTTGGATATTTTCCAGGCTACCATCTTTCTGGGTGGGCTGGAAGAATTGAGTGAGGCCTGGCTCAGTATTGGGCTCATGGTCGACGAGCACATGATCACCATCGTCGGCAGGCTCGTCACTGTCATTGTCGTGATTATCCTCCGATTCATCGGACAGCAATTCGGCAATATCTTCCTCGTCATATTCGTCTTCGTTTTCATCCTCGTCTTCATCTTCATCATCTTCTTCATCCTCGTCATCAACAAAATTGTCTTCGTCGTCTACCACCCCATTCCTTCGTCTTTCGCGCTCTTCCCTTTTGCGAGTCTCTTCGGCGTTCCTTCTCTCACGCTCCAATAGATCCTCAATAATCTCTTCTTCTTTTTTCTTCTCGTCGGCAGTTAGGATCTTACCGCCTTTTGCCAAAATCTCGGCCTTTTTATCTTCCATTTCTCTTCTTGCCTGCTCACGTATCCTTGACTGCAACATTTCGTCCAGCTCACGATCAGTCATGTAACCTTTCTTGCGCAAATGTTTAGACGGTGACTTGTATGCGGCGAGTCGTCGCCAAAGTGACGTGTTTCTTCGAGCCGGGACCCTCACATTCTCGAGCGTGACTTTCTTCTTCGTATGACTCTTCTTTGCACTAGCTTGTCCTGGTGGTAAAATCTCAAGATCCGAGTCAGACTCGTTGTCCGACAGACGGACAATGGCTTTCTCAAGCAGGCCAGCAGATTTCGCTTTTGCAGCCTTAATCATGTTCAGTGTGTCCCCTGCTAATTCGACGGGCAGAACTGTTAGGTCCTTTTTTACGGGAGTCGTCAGATTACGCGGATGCAACTTTGTTGTCGGGTTTGGTTGGTTGGTTGCTGCCTTCTTCCTTTCTTGCACCGACCTCATCAGATTACTCAGGACCGAATCCTTCTTGCCCTCGACGGTGCCTGAGTCAAGATCTGAGTCGCTGTCGAGATCGGTCAGTCTGGGCATATTATCGCTAGGCTCGTTTTGGGTGGTAGTAACGGATTCATTAGCCTTGTCCTCATGTGAGTCTTGGAGTGGAGAGCTGGGTGGCGTGCTAGCCGGATCCGAGCCTGCTGGTTGCGACGAACTTGAGTTTGGCAGGCCATGAGTGCCGGGGGTTGCAAGGAAGCTTGATGGGTGGAAGTTGAATTTGGCGAAGAGGGATTCTTTGGAAATTTTGTTGACTGTCACGGGCTGTAATGCAAGTTGTCGGTCTTGCACAGTGTTAGTATCTTTTAATTGTAATCCAGTACCTCACCATCATACTTACTCCGCTGTATTCGTGCAGTTTCTTTGTTCATCTCCTCTAAGGCCTTTTTGCTGGCCTTGCAGTAAAATTAGCATAATTATTTGACTTCAAACGGGTATATATTAATTACAGACCTTTCGAGGCTTTCGCCTCATTTCCAGTTGCGATTCAAGTAACCGCTCGTGTTCCAATTCCTCCTCCAGCCGAATCCTCTCTTCTTCTTGAGCCTTTCTGTTTTCTTCTGCAGCACGCCTCTTAGCCTCGATAGCCAATCTGTCTGCGCGTTTGGCGCGAATGTTATCCATGAATGCCTTGTCGTGCAGTAATTCTCTTAGGTTGTCAACACCGACATCATCACCTACATCGTCGTCGTTGCCGTCGCTGGAAAACTCATCCATGATTTCTCTTGCCGGTCTTGTTGCCCGCGTCGGTGTGCCGTTTTGGTCGTTGTCACTCTCGGACAGTTCTTCAGAAAGATAGTTACGGCGAGATGAGGCGACGTTCTTTGTCGGCGGAGCGGCTTCGTCGTCGCCGTGGTTGCCATCTTCTTCCCTATCATCGGAAAACATCGAGTCTATCTGAAATGGGCCGATCGCAGTAGACCTCCGCCTACGGGTCTTAGATCGATCCACCAATGGTCCACGATTTTCTTTATCGGAGTCGCCGTCGGCGGCATCAGGAGTGGTCTCAATCGCGTCTCCGGCGGCGGCGGCGGCTGCCGAGTCATTGTTTGGCAAAAATGTTGGGGTTTGGCCCTTTGCGAGCTGCATCAGCATCTTTCGTCGGACTGATTCATAGGACAGAGCAGGTGCAGGTTCCTTCGCCGAACGCGAATTTTCAGTTGTTGTGGCATTACTCCGTTTTTTCAACATCGCGGCCATCCCGCTTTTCTTTCTCGGCACAGCTGCAACTTCATGATCCGTACTCGATGTATCACTGGCACTGCCGGCGTAGTAGTCCAAACCAGATTCGTCACTACGAGCTTGTTGCTTACGTTCAGCAACGTCGTCACCGAGTAACCGTCGCACCCGTGAACGAGGAGTAAGCATGATGTCCGCATTGTCAGCATCATCTCGGGAACGCGACGTGGTCGGTGAGGACTCGATACTGGAGTCAGTGTCTGATTCTGGAAAAAGTGACTGATTCAGCGTGCGCCGCGGTGTTGCCAACGACGACTCATCGGGCAAGTCATTTTCAGGCATTGCCGCCGGACGGAGTCTTCAGACGGCCAGGTGTCTATATAAATGTCGAAAGATAGCGGGCCAAAGCTGACAAGTGCGAATAAGAACGCGTCCCGACGCGACGCGGCTTATCGAACGTAGGACCCAAACCGAGCGGGTATAACGCGTTCTCAGGATTAGGGTTGGCGTAGTTCCCAGCTTGAGCCGCACCTCATCGATGTATATGGTTGGTTAATGAATATAAAACGCGGCAATTATTGGTCGGTACCTTCTCATCTACTTTGTTGTGCTGGTGAAGCTAAAAGTGGGGGGGAACTCGTAAAATATTGGACGTAATTTCTCATTGCGCCTGTTCGGGCTCTTACGACTATTATTGGCCGGAAAGGCCGGCATTAAAGATCTGCTGAACTTAGCGTTCGGGCCCGTCACATACATTTCATTTAACAAAATTACTTTGCCCAAACTCTTAACTACTCTTCCAAAGATCATCCGAAAATGGCGCTATGCAGCTTCCGCCGATTCCCGTGTGATGCTAAAGAGTTTGTATCGCGAACAACCCACGTGCTATAATTGACCTAAAGCGCCGCAAAAACTTTAGTCCGGATTTGGTTTGGGGGGCCGACTAAAGCGCAGGAAATGAGCCTACTTATGAACATGCCTCCTTCTGACAATAGTTGGACGTTTTACAGGTAACATAGTGGGCATTGAAAAGTGGACAAGATATTTTGCCAGGGTTGCCCCTTCACTTTTAGCGAGATAAGTAAATTAGTTGACAATTACCCTCTCTCACTATGCCAATGCCTGAATTGTTCGGTGCGTGACTTAAAAATAGCATCGACAAATCTTCGTATTAACTATCATTATTACTGCGTATTTGCATTATTCGGGCGGTTGGGTCAATTATATTAGATGGCTTGTCCACCCTCAGCCAGGCATGTACAGTACAGCATTGTGAATAATATACCATTTGCTATTCCTGTGTGCGTCAGACAGGGCCCCTGGCTACAGGATACTACAGCTGCCAAAAATCCCCAGTTGAGCGCAGCCGCGCACTAACGGTTTGTTGTGTTCCATCAACTTGCATTTAACTACTCCTCGGATGCTTCCACCCCTCGCCCCTCTATACCCGCAACCTGCCAGTAGCGTAAAATTTATTCATTCCTACCGCACAACCTCATCAGGATCAGCCTTCCGTGTTCGTCTCGGCTGCGTCCGCTGTCTCTAGAGAGCCAATTCGATGGCGCCAGGCGATGGCGACGACTCATCAGACGCGTCGAACGGCAACTCGTCCGAACGCGTCGTGGTCTCGCCCAACATTGTTGGTACCCTCGGCCAGCCCTCCGTAGCTGACGTCGAGAGTCCATCTACCAACGCGCCGATCGAAGAAGAACAACACAGAGGTGAATCACACGACGCCTTCGGTTCGTTCGACCGGTCTCTTCTACTGCCGCTCTACCATCTTGACGTGCTGCTCCAGATGCAGATCTCCACACTCGAAAGCCGGTCACCACTGCCACCACGCGATGCGCAATTTTCAAGTTTCGGCCGACAAGAAGGCGACATTCCTGTTCAGACCTCATTTCTCGGTTTCGAAAAATTGTACGGAAAGGAGAATTACTATCAGTGGAGGGTCCTCATGCGTCTTGTACTCGAACGCCTCGACGTGTTGACCACGGTCTTGTCACCGTCCCCTCCCGCGACTCCGTCCACATCTTTGGAAGCCAGCACCGACATCGTGCCAGACGAAAAAGATGCATTGGCTTATTCGTGTATTTCTCTCTCAGTCACTGATAACATCCTGCCATGGATCGAACGCCATAAATCAGGTCGGGCAGCATGGAAGACTCTGGAAAGTCTATACGGCAAACCCACACTTCTTGATCGAATAATTATGGAGCGCAGGTTGTGCGCTCGCATGGAAGAGAACCAGTCTATCAGACGACACATCAAGCGCCTGCTCGCAGCCGTCGAATACCTGCGATGGGCGGGCAATAAAATTGACGACAACGACCTTGTCACAAAGATCCTTTGCAGTCTTCCGGATTATTGTGATTCATTCATACAATCTCTATCAACCGAGCAGTTGTCGTCTTCCAAAAATGTTATTCAGGCCATACTGGCTCTGGATCAGCGATAGCAGATGCATTTGTTGGATTTGCCATACTGTTATCGCACGCCGGAACGTTTTTAAATTTTTTTTGTACATATTATCATCCTCATATCTGCATAATTTTTTTTTTCCTTTGGGAGGGAATTGTGGGCGGAATTACGGTGTTTTACTTACTTACTATAATATTTTTTTGCTTTTGCATCGGCTGGAAAGTTTGTAACGATTTTTTATTTTCGTGTGGGAAAAGGCCGTATGAGGTCTTTTTCGATTACTATTAAATTTAATTCATTTCAGTTATAAGTCCTATATAAAGATATGAATGTGCTGCACAATGACACTCGGTCACACTTTTCTTAGCGGTCTATATTCTGGCTTCCACATCTGCTCTTTGACCCATTCCAGGCACTGACCTCTCTCTCTGGGAACTTTGATGCCTTCGATCTCCTCGACCCTGGCTGTGCCTTCCTCCAACGCCTGCAAGACCACCGCACTCACGATCTTGGCAGAAATCTCTCGAATACCTGCCACGTCCGGCAACAACGCACCATCAGGATCCGTCTCCGACGGCGCCATGGCCGCCAGCTCCTTCACAGCCGCAGCAATCATGGTCTCTGTGACTTTGCTTGCCCGACTCAAGATCGATCCCATGCCAATACCAGGATACACAAAACAGTTATTGTTCTCGGCGATCTCCTTGCCATCTACAGGCGGAAAAGGCGATCCAGTAGCAACCAGTGCCCTGCCGTCAGTGTATTTAAAAATCTCTTCTGGCGTAGCCTCATGGAGCCGCGTCGGATTGCTCAGCGGAAAAACAATCGGCCGCTCAACATGTTTGGCCATCTCACGAAGCACAGGCTCGTTAAATGCTTTGGGCTTGGTAGAGCAACCAATCAACACATGTGGCTTCACCTTCTTCACGATTTCGGCCAAGGACTTGGTGTCGATTCCTTGCCAATACTTATCCGCGGCCGCGTAAGGACGCTGCGCCGGCGTAAGTTGATCATACATTGATTCAAGCAGCAATCCTGGCTTGTCAACCAGCCAGATGTGATCAATAACATGCTGCTTGGAAATGCCTTGCGTGTCTAGAAAGTCGCGCAGTTGATCGGCAA
This sequence comes from Lipomyces yamadae, assembly GCA_030556285.1. Classification (NCBI taxonomy): domain Eukaryota; kingdom Fungi; phylum Ascomycota; class Lipomycetes; order Lipomycetales; family Lipomycetaceae; genus Lipomyces; species Lipomyces yamadae. The sequence continues at coordinate 35,112 of JAKTPU010000089.1, read as the reverse complement.
TACCCGTACCCGCTGTGCCAGCTCCAAAGATCACTATTCTGAGGTCTCGAAAGTCAAGTCCCGCCACGCCCACCGCGGCCGTGAGCGCAGCTAAAGTGACGGCGCCAGTGCCTTGAACATCGTCGTTAAAGCACGCTAGCTGTGGTCTGTAAGTCTCGAGTAGTCTCCTGGCGTTCGGTAGTCCAAAGTCCTCAAAGTGGAGAACAGCGCGAGGATACAATTTCTTGACGCATTGCACAAAATCATCCACAAACTTATCTGCACATGTATGTTAGCACGGTCGTGTCAAGCCCTGAATACAAGACTCGCTCACCATATCGCTCGCCGCGGACTCTACCGTGCCTATTACCGAGATATAGCTGGTCCCCGAGGAGTCGCTCGTTATCGGTGCCAACGTCAAGCGCGACTGGAATGCATCTCGACGGATGGACACCGGCGCATAAAGTCATAAGCACAGCTTTTGCACTTGAGATTCCAATAGCTCCGACTCCTTGATCGCCTATTCCGAGGATCTGTATGATTGGATCAGTGCATGTCATTCCACAACGGATCAAAGCGAACCCTATACCTCCTCTCCATCACTGACAATAATGTAGTCAATGTCTTCCTCTGTACCCCACGCTGCCAGCGACCGCTCGATAAGCTCAGGTTGGTTGATATCTAAAAAGCAGCCCTCTGGACGCCTAAACAATCTTGAATACTGCTCAATTGCTTCACTCTAATAATCGTTCGATCAGTAACAGGCCCCAGTCACAATTAAATTTTTGAATCCTACCTCAGTTGGCGTGTAAATGATACTGAATACCTCCTTCAAATGATCCTGCAGCAGCCGGAAATACAAGACTTCATTCTGCACCTTCAAGCTCATCAAAAACGTATTCTTGCCCAGCGGCTCTGAGATCGAACAATACTGATCGTACGCCCGGTCGACTTGGTTCTGTAACGTCTGCAGTGCAGAAGGGAGATGCCCGGCAAGATTAAACGCGGCCCGCTCCTCTGCCGTGAAACCTGTCCCTCGGTTGAATTGAGGCAGGTTGAGCATTTCTCGGCCCTGAAATCAATCGTGTTATTAGCAGTAACTTGGATTACATCTCATGATCTATAACTACCTCATACGGACAATCAATTGGTCCCTTGACCGAAAGTGGGACACGAGTAGACGATTTCGGAGCCATGTTAGGTCTGTGAATACGCTTTCAAGCCGACGATATCTCCAGTAAACAATCGAATAATTGCCGTCCCGGACTAATGTAATATGCACGGCTCCTTCGGCTTCTAGGTGTCAACAATTACCCCACAACTTGGCGGATTCCTATAGATTCTTATAGCCAACTCGAACCAGATCAGTCCTGATCCCGTGGTCAGTCTGAGTGGTTTAGAGGCACCGCACCTTCCGACTGCAGGCTTGATCGCTAAACACGTTTCAGCCGCACAACGACGAGTCTGTCACTCACGATGGGGCGATTATATCTTATATGAAAATGGGAGAGATCACCATGTAGCATACCTTACCCAAATAAGACCAAGATATACAAATAAATAGGCACCCCGGCGGAGTACAAGCCCGTTTAGGCAACCTGTTGACCAAGCTTGGTTCATAAATTAATTGAGGCTATATATGATTAATGCATTATGACGTCAGCGGTATTGGAATAAATCACCGACCGTTAATAAATTCGCGGTATCTTATCAATCGCCAATCTCATATTGGATCAATGGTGGTCTATGATGACGGTTTGTGCATATCTGTAAATCAAATTATTGAGAGAATAGGACCGCCTAATCTACCAGGGGTGGAACACCGATTGCAAGCTTCATCCGATTTACTAAAATAGTATACATGGCCTATCACTAACACAACATACAATATCTACATATCTACTCGTCACTGTCACCGTCGCGGCTGCGTTTGAGATCTTTAGACCGTTTGGGAATTTCCAGTTCGTCATCCTCATCTTCTTCATCTAGCTCCTTCTCTTCCTCCTCGTCCGTGAAACGTGCTTCCTCTTCTTCCTCTTCCTCTTCCTCCTCCTCCTCTTCTTCTGAATCTTTTGCTTGCCGTCGCTTCTCCTTGTATTTGTCGGCGCCCTGCTTCTTCAGTTTCGTTAGGCGAGCAGCTCGCTCTTCCTCTTCATCGTCGTCGGACACAACAAAATCATCCCGCTCGTACTGATCACCGGCCCCATAACCCATTCCATCATCCTCATTATACGTCCGTCTTCCACCTCTTTCCATACCTGCGGCCCCACTGAGATCGCCGGCATCACGACCATATCGACTTTCTCGCTGTCGTCGCTTGTTATCCAATTTCTTTCTGGCGCGAATTTTACTCTCCTCTGCCTTTTCAGCCTCCCTCTTCATTTTTTCGGGGTCCTCTGTCGTAGCAATATCATGGATATTGCTCACTTTAACATTACCACGCGCAATTGCTTTCGACAAACGCATATGTGTGAGGGAAGCTGTTGACGTCGGCACGAGAGTCATGGAGCTGGCCAATTTTGCATGAAACTGCACGATTTCTTGTTGATCGTGTGAGACAGCAAGATACGTGTCGGCGATAGATTTTTTAGTAATATCGAAAACTTCGGATCCTAGCTTTAGTGAAAGTGAACCGTCCGACCAACGTATTATGCGCGCGTTCGATTGGATTTTCTATTACTCGCTCATCAGTATTTTTCATTTGTCACAATGCCAAAATCAATCAACATACTGGATTGCCGTATTCATCACGCGCATATCGCCATCGTATTGTATTATTAACCTCAGCTCGTAACTGTTCGCGCAGTTCAGCAGCCGCTTCACCCTCGGCTTGTATGTTTGCCGCATTCTCAAGGTAACTATCTGGATCAAATGCAGAGTAATCTACGTTCAAGAAATTCGGAATTCGAGCGACATGAATCTGTAAATCAAACTAATAAGAACTAGAACAGTCGACCCACTAACGGTCCGGTCAAACTCACTTCTTTAGGCATCGAATGAGAAGGTAGGTATCGGGGCATCGTAATTTCCATCTCCTGCATTTCAACTTCTTCAAACTCGGGCTCCTCCTCCTCCTGTTGCATTTGAGAGTCATATCGATCGTAGTATCTATGCTCGCAAAGTTAGCAATCATGTCATTGAAAATCTGGGGGAGTGCAATTGATGAAAAATGCATACCCGCCTTGGTCATCTTCCTCCCCATCGACAGGGCCACCAAAGATTTCGTCGTCGTCCTCTTCCGCCGCCTGTGGTTCCGCGTCATGATCACCCATTTCGACATCACTGGCTTCCATGCCCCGATCATTCTTCTCATCTCGAGTGATTTCTTCGTCATGATGGGAAGCGTTACTATCAGCATCGAGTCCAGCATTATCTTCATCATCTTCGTCAAAAAGACCACTCAGCTCTTGTTGTCTCTGAAGTCTGGAGGTGGTTGTAGCAACCGGCTCACGCTTCGGCCGGTCAACAGAATCTAACTCCTCGTCGGAATCTGATCGCCGAGCCGACATTATCCTTGATGCGTATTTGAAAGGACACTGCGGCGTAGACCGTAAGTACTAGATTGTGATCAGCTGTAAGTGGCGTGCTCAAGTTTGTGTGGGGTGCAAAGCCTTTCTGGCATCGATGAGTTAACTACGTTACTTCAATTGTCCCCTCAGCCCATTCATATTATACGTCGAAATTCTTTACGAGCGCATTAGCAGTAGACGATTGATTTACTTTTTTGAATATATTTTAGGTTAAATTTATTTCGCAATTTTTGACGGCATTGTCGCTTTATTGCCCGTAATGCTGGGCACTTGCTCAACCTTTTGTATATCATATTTGTATCAGATCATAAGTTAAACTCTACTTGGGAAGCATATATGCGAGGCCCACTGCCAAAAATAAGGCTTATGTGCGGCATCAATTTGTACCATAATATAACCCTACATGCAGCAAATTAGGGCATTTCGTTGACACATCGGGTTTGCAACCGTGGAAGTCCAGGGTTCGATTTCCGAAATGTTGAACCCGATGTTTTTGTGCTGTTTCTTTTTTTTACCCTGAAGTTGGGTTTTAGGTCACCACCAATCAGAGCTAAAAGATATTTCACCCCACCATTTTATTAGCAAAAAATAAGTGAACATTTGGAGGCTTTAATTCGCCCGACCGATCAAGCAGCGCCTATAACAACGTATTTACGAGTTTTGTTGACCGTGTACGCGTAATTGGCGGGTTTCTTTCCGTGTTACTCTATGGAAAACGACGAATCGACCATTTACTGATCCGAACCGCAATTAAATTTGATTTCGATAAACACACGAATTGGTTTGCAGGAAACAATGCGTCTCAATGCGTCCGCCCGCGCGCGACTAACGACATCGTTATTCTCGACGACATTCATAATTGCGGTTTTGACAGTTGCGGCACCAGCTATTCTACCATGTCCTGCAACGCGAAATCCTGTGGGTTCAGATTCTGGGGACATCAATGTTGAGAACATTGTGGCCAAGCGCAATCGGGTAGTGCGGCGGCGGGAGCAGCAGCAGGAAGAACAGCAAGAGCGCTGAGAAAAGGGCCAAGAGGATCTTCAATTCTTGGTGGGCAACATTTAGGACGAGAGAGGCTTGGTGTGTGGATAGAGACCAACCACGGCGTGACATCTCAACTTGCGATTCGTCGTAAAGTCGCCCATCCGTCAATCCGGAAAATAGGAAATTTTGATTTTGCATATCGTGTTTTGGGACTTGGCGTTTCGGTGTCCATTGGGGTATTCATTTATGAGCAAAATTATGTCTGTGTCAAATCGTGCATAGCTGTCGTTCTTGGTAAGAACTAGTGGCTTTATATGTGAATGAGGTATTCGGAAACTGATGCGTGATTAGAAAAGTTGAAAGTCGATTGACCTGCACCTGGTGACCGTAGTCATTGAACCGGTTGATCCTAAATTCGACGGATGCGACAGGTACCTGTCATCCAACGAAGTCGTCATTGGCAGGGGATACCATCTTAAGTGATCCTGAGATATAGTTCAGATGATGTTCTTTATTGGCATGTATAAGCCCTATGTGTAAATATGACGGCATTGTTACATACAAAATATGATCAACACCTTTGTACAAATATATTACACTCATCACTGAAGTATGACTTAGGATGCGACAAACCAAAAAATGACAGTGTCTCATGACCAAAACTTTTTTATCTCGATTTCCCTAACGCCGATATATGCAAATCATGGTCAAAACTCCTGACCTTCCGTGACACGAGACCAGAAATGAAGAACGACAGTCCTACCATACCTGGCGACTTGCGGTGCACCGGCTGCGGTTGAGGAACTAGCCCAGTTTCCGAAGAACGTTATTGCTCGCTAAATTTTATTAGTAAATTAATTCGGTGCGCTCGCAAGGATATAGCCTCTACTTACCACTTCTTCGCCCCTCAAACCGTTGCTTCGTGCGGCCACTGTCTCTTTCCTTCCGGTTCCGCATGTCTTCCCCGTCTGTATCTTGATTCTCATTGTCATCCTTCTTTCCCTTGCGTTTCTTTTTACTGTCGACCGTAAACGTAATCTCTCCTTCGCCCATCAGTCCTCTTGAAATAATTGTGTTTTTCTGCTCTTCGGCTTTTAGTGACTCAACTTTCTCGAGGTCTTTCAACAGACTTCCGAACGATCTTGTCTTTGATTTCAAACTTGGGTTGACGTTGGATGACGACGATGTGTTACCTAGCCCGACATCGATTTCCCTTCTAACTCGCATTTGCAGTCCTTGCGATGGCTCCTTGATACCTGATGATGACTTTGTTCCATGTCGCGATGATGTCGCCTTGGATTTTGCCGGCTTTGTGCGGATTCGTGCCATTGATGCGTGGGGCAATAAACCACTTAAACGCGTGTTTTAACTGTTCACCAATCTTACGCGTAGACTGAGGTTGAACTTTTTTTCACGACTACGGAGTGTTGGCAGAAGTTTTGCGATTCTTGAATAATTATTTGCCTGGCCTCTGTAAAACTTTAACGTTGGATATTGGGACTTACGAGATATCCATCCCGCTCAGTTGGCATTGAGGAAAACTATTTCTAAGCCAATACAAAACAAAATTAATACCCAAAAAAAAGTACCAATACAGATAACTGAAGTACAGGACAAAGTAATACACAAATATAGATTCCAAATTTTTTTAGATGCGTCTCAGTCTTGTCATTTATACTAACCAATCTAGCGAAGCTTATCATAATTCCCAAAATGCACATGCCACGGCAAAGACAACAAAATGCACAATGCTACTTTCTATGTGCATTATGAAATATAGAATCAATGTACTGTACATTAATCAGCTGCACCAGTGTTGCTGCATTCCGACAAACGGCCGGCTTCCGTTATGGATTATATGGTGTATAGGTTTCATCATTGTTTACTTGGTCTTCTTTTCCGTAGTAATTTCGGCGATGCTCATTAGCGGACCGTGAAGTTGCTTCGTGAGCACGATCATGCAGTACAGCGAAACGAAAACCCAAGGAGCCGACGGCAAAACATACAAGAACACGAATCTGAACCAGTCGTTATGGCCGACGTACCTGTAGCCGCTGAACACTTCGCAGAGAAAGTAGAGAACTGTTTTTGAGAAGGCGCTCGTGGCGGACATCAACCCTATGAAAGCGCCTGTCAGGCGCCAGCATGGAGAAGTGGTAAAATACGACGTGTAAAGATACACAGAGTTGCACACAGACTCAACGAGTGTCATAAAAGCCTGAGCGGATGGGAAACCGTCGTTGGCATGAAACGCTGGGAGGCCGTAAACGTAATCAACTTCGCCGTACCTGTAACGCCATTAACAGTGAACTTATAATTACAACGCCATGAATTCAAAACTCGTACAGCGCATATGGCTTCCATATAAAGTGCCATTTACCGCCCGGAAACGAGTGTGGACGAGTCAATACATATGAAGCATCCTAATATGGTAGAAGTTAGCCGGCAACATAAGCAAACTGAACAAATGGACAAGTTTCCGATACGCATCAATGCCAATTACACCATGAATGATGGCTCAGTAGAGATAAGACATACCCATGCGACGAGTAGAATAGATATTAAGAACCAGACCGCGACGAACGTTATCGGCTTATAGTAGTAGGCCATTCTGTGCTAACAAACGACTGAATTTGCGGCAAGAGCGGTCAATTCGGGTCGGCCGAAATATGGGGAAGACGAGAGAGAGACACTTGCGAAAGCTCCACTAAATATTTGCGGTCAAATCGCTCAGTCCAAAGAGGCGAAGTCGATGCTTGGCTATCGTAAAACTAATAAAAATGGGGCGAACTGCTCAGGTGGCAGATGCACAGACCAACTCTCACGTATTTGCTCGTATTCCGCTTCTCGACTTATCAATTCCCAACTCGCGACCAGCTGGTGCTTGATATTATAAACGCCAACGTAGTCGCTTTATCCTGATGAATGTATGAATGTTTAGGCTACAAGTACATTATTTTCTTCGGATCGGCACGGATACACGGATAACGGATACATCCGCGGATATCCGTGAAAAATTGTGGATACGGATACGGATACGGATAGAGCAATCTTGATTAGTCATATCCGCGGATATCCGCGGATATCCGTTTACTATAAATTAAAATTACTCATAAGGCACATAAGTGAAGGTATTGGATGGAATTATTATAAGAGAGGTGTTTAATCTTTCTGCTGTGCCCGAAATAGATAGTCATAATGAGCAACGAAGTTTACGCAATGGTTTTCGAAGAACGTAGTCCCGTATTCGTATATTCGTAGCTCAGCTTCTGAGCCGCTGTATCGACTGTTCAGCTAAGGAAGACACTTGCTTGGATTGCAACGGCACAGAATGAATGGGGAGACTATGAGGCTTTTGACGCTGCTAAAGAGCTCATATATGTCGGAATAGTCAGTTTGTATTTTTTTTCTGTTCTTTTCATGTAATAATTATTATGTTCATGCTTTAATTATTATTTATCCATTTTTTATCTTTTAAGTCTTATTATTATTTGTATGCTTGTTTCATATTTCGTATTTAATTACAAATTAGATAACTTAGTAAATTTTTATTCTTGTCATCCAGATACGGCAGTCGTCAGTCGATCAGAGCAATCGTAGAATCGGGCACGAAATATAGTAAATGTATCCATAACAACAGCTTATGTTGCCTGCATGTAAGCTGATCTTCTACATATCTGAGAGCTGCTAATACCGGCAATGTGAGGGGTTAGGAATATCGATGGCCTAATTGATCTTAAAGATTATACGACAGTCTTTTCCACTCGTAACCTCCAAAAATAAGTTTTTAACCCAGTTGCATGTATATCTCTCATTAGTGATGGTGTAATATCTTTTATTCACATTCTCGCCATTCTGCGAAAATATCCGTGGATATCCGTGGATATCACGGATACGGATACGGATAAAGCCCATTTCTTACGTATATGGATACGGATACGGATAACGAAAAATCCTTATCCGTGCCGATCCCTATCAGAGCAAGTATGTCAAGTAGGATATGCAAGTTTGATTTTGCCGACAATCATGACAAGGTGATAAATGACGCGATTGGCTTAGACTACCAGATACTTTGTAGAATATAAGTGGTGTCAATGACTCAAGGACGAGGGAAAAAGCAGCCCGGCTTTACCGATTTTGTAATAACTAATAAGACTGAATATAAATGGAGGTAAGTTTCGGGTTGAAAAACATTTGACATCACAAAACGTCGCCTTTTGACACAAAAAGTCCTGCAATAAATCGATAGAATTCTACCGTACCAGAAGTCTGCACAATGAGTACCATTAGGTGTTGAATCGTTGCATCGGCGCTGCCAGCAGGGAGAATAAGTCATGCTTGATAACAATGAGGATTTGCATTTACTCAAGTTACGACTGGTTGGTCAATTCGAGCTCATAAACCTGATTTTCTAGGTACACTTGCTTTTAGACGGCGGTCGACCAAACCCCGGGTTTGAAGCGGAGATCAGATGAGTAAACGCCCATGCATGCACAACTGTCAAGAGTCAAGACCAGAAGGCAAGGCTGCCAGCCTCAGCGAACAGCCTCTCGCCAGCCCGGATGGGCGATCAGCTGCACTCTTTATCTACATATATAGAGGAACATCAGAGGTGTAGGGAAACTTCCTCCAGGCAATACAAAAACCCAGTGGGAAAAGCAACTAGTAGTTCCGTGAATGTATGGTCCATCATCGGGTTAGGGTACTCCCGCATACAAGTCTCAAACACATTCTTCAACTACAGGTACAACTGTTGTACAGCTCCATGCCTTTTAATCCTAGAGCGGCAGTGGGATTATAAGTGGCTACAATATCGCTAGACAGCACTATATCTAACATGGAGCCTAAAATGTTGTCAATTGCATTGGGACTGGACCGGAGTCCTAGCGCTCATGCTGGCCCTTCAGCCTTCGACGATAAACGCAACTGAGATAACCGAAATTCCGGGATAGAATAATTAAACCTGCAGTTCGCAGACAGTCTGCTCATAAGAAAGCTCAGAAGCATACTCTCCATAGTTTTGAGAAGAACAATCTTGTTAGTCGTCCGGCGGTGATTTACAACATCGAGCCGCTTGTCTTTAAACAAAGAATCAATTCTATAGCTAGTTGGCATCTCCAATTCAATGCTAGCATATCACCTTGATTACGACAAAGGTTTCTTTCATATGATAAACGATAATTGAGTCGCCGTATATAAGTATTAATAGAAATCCGGGTAACCTAACCACCGGGCCCCGACGAGCCATCGCGAGAAAGTTTAGCCGACTTCAGCTCCTTAATACTGAATTGTCAACATATAATTCGCACTGGTTCTCCCAACACCATTAAGTTCGCGATCTATTGCATCGATTGCTGACCTTATTGAAGCACGTGTTCGTGGTCAGTTTGCTGGACGTCGTGATTTATTAGTTCGCTGATGTCGCGAAAATCGCGCCACAGCTGATCACTCTTCCTTGTTTACGCCAGTCAACCTCATAAGGCAAGTGGGATCTCTTCTTATATGAATTCTCCTGTAATTAGGGGTAGAATTGGTACGGGTTAATTGGTTGGATGGGTTATTATTGTGGGCCTGAGTAATTGCATGTCATTGTTTTCTCCCAGCGGCTGCGTGCTCTACAATGACATTCTATACGATGGCCTTCTATAATACTCTACAGCATGGTAAATGCTGCTATTAACTTGGTCAAAGCTAACATTTCGGACTATTCTAGTCTCGCCACCCACACCTTGCCTATTGCTTGAGCTGACAAAAGGAGCGATGGCGTCGCCTCAGCCGCCGACTCCTCAATCGGGCGCGCCTACGCCGGTGAGCATGCAAGCGTCGCAATCGAAACCTGGACCATACCCGACTGCGGATTCTTCAGTATTGTCACAACAGCAGCAATTATTCCAGCGTCCACAACACGATCTGACGGCGGCCCAGCAGCAATATTTGCTGCAGCGGCAGCATCAGCAACAACAACAGCAACAACAACAACAATTGTACCAGCTTCATTTACTACGGCAACGTCAACAAATGATGAACGGCGTGGCACCTACAACGAACGCTCCACCACAACCAGGTATAACGCAGCCTCAGGTCCCTGTCAGCCAAGTCGGTATACCTTCGAACACTGCCGGCGTAAATGTTCCTGGAGGGGCCGCTCAGCTCCAACATCTTCCCCAGAATTCAATGCCAGCTGCTGCGGGAGCGTATCAGTTCCCAATGCAGCCGTCGGCGGCGGCGGCGACGATTGCGAATTTGCGAATGGCGAATCCCAATATCCCGCAGCATATTTTGCAACAGCAAATCCAGCAGGTCTTGGCTGGCCAACAGCAACAACAGCTCCTCCAACAGCAACTTCAGCAGCAACAACCTGGGCCGCAAGCTCAAGTGCCACAGCAGACGCACCAGCAGCAGCCACAGCAGCCACAGCAGCAGCAGCAGCCACAGCAACAACATGCGTCGACCCAACTGCATGCTCAAACACAGCAACAAGGGCACACACCAGGACCTGGCAGTCAACAGGTACAGCAACAGCACCTCCCTAGTCAGGGCCAATTACCGCAACAAGGGGTGCCCCAGCCTACGTCCCAGCAACAGATACTACAGCAGCAACAACACGCGCTGCAAGTGGGCCAGCCAGCTCAACTAGGCCAGCAGCAGACGCAGCAAGCACAGCATCCGCTTGCGACAACAACGGCCATTCCTGCTGACTTGGCGGCGCTACAGGCTGCAGGTATCCGGGGGTATGGATCATTTACTAAGTAGTGAGAACGGCTTATACTAACAAAATATCAGGAAAGCCATAGGAATCACGGCCCTAATGAGATTACTGACTTTCTGCGAAACTCTAAGTTCCGGGACAGAGCAACAACGCGACTTAGATTATTGGAGAAAGTTTGTGGCCGACTTTTACACTGATCTGGGTGGTCTAAAATACACCGTCGTGAATGCGGTTGACAAAATTCCCAAACATTATGACGTTCCGAATGCTGCTCTTCCTCGGTACTACTATACGCTGTTTCAGGATGGTGTTCGTCGTATCCAAATATTTCCTGAGAATCCGCGCGAGTTCCTGACGCGCGATGGCGCACCCTGCATAGACAGTGGGCGAGCAACAATAATATATTGGTTCTCCAATGGCAACCATGTCATATCTCATGGCTCATTGAGGGTCTTTATGAATGCGACTCTACGGATCGATAGTTTGGAATTCCAGTCACATGGTCATAATGAGTTCGTCTCGCGAGCTATGGCTGTGGCGGCTGCTAGTGCCGCCGCCGCACCCGGAGGTGTGTCACCGACATCGAATCCGGCTACTTCTGTCATTTCTCGTTCGCAGGTCAATGGATACGGAATTACAGACGCACTTACTCGGTTTCTGCAAATAACTCAGGTCATGGCTCAAATGCGTGAGCTTGTGCCGCACTACCTCGGCCCAAATAATACGTTTGGTCCGTTGCAATCGTTTAACTCCTATGTGAATCAAATAAACGCTCAACGAGAGAACTCCCAGCAGCAGCAGCTCCAGTTACAAGCCTCACAACAGCAGCAGCAACAACAACAACAACAACCACAGATTAGTCAGTTACAGCTGCAACAACAATTACAATTGCAACAGGCCCTTCAGCAGCGGGTCCATCAACAACAGATGCAGATGCCGCTTCAGGTGCAAATGCAACAACAGCAGCAGCAGCAGCATCATATGAACCTATTTGACGATCAGAAGGATGGCGAGTCGAAGAACAAAAAGGACAACAATGTGAATGACACAATCTCGTTCGATTTAAATGACGATAATAATATTGGTGGTGATGACGATATGTTCTCTGCGGATAATGGTACCGACTCCAATAACGGCGACTTGTCTATTGATGTCGTTTCTAGATCTGTCATGGAAAATGGGCCTAATGCTGGTGCCGGGGCGTCTATGTCAACTGCGACCGCGCAAGTGGCGCTGCAGGGGGATACGTCTTCGCCAATGATGAACACGCCTTCGCCAAGTCAGCCATCATCGGGCGTACCTAGTCCGCGAACGGCAGCCAATAAGCGCCGGCGCGAATCAATCATGACCAGCAGTAATGTTTCGAATTCTAATACAGTTAATCAGGGTTCGAATCTTAGCCAGTCGTCGACAATTAATGTCGACAGTCATGGGAGCGGGTCCGAGTTGAGTATTAAGGAGGAGGATGGCGAGCCAAATAAATCTCGATCGCCCCCAAAGGCGAAGCAGAGCCCTAAGATCACAAAGCAGCTATCTAATAAGCGCGTGAAAACTCTTACTGGGGGTGGTTGAAGTCACACCGGTACAGGTAAACTTTTGGCCGAGATGTCTTAGTACTCTGATAGAACATCAGATGTTGTATAGTTTTGGATTCCAACGTGTATACTATGATTTGGACTTTGCAAATTGTTTTTCTTTTGTTGTAACCCAACGATGGAGAGTTTCGTTGGACGGAGTTTCATCGTGTACTAATAACTTGCCTTGTTTCCAGTCTCGCGAAGGTTGGCGCCTATTATTTGGATACTTATGTGCGTACTTTTTTGGTTGTCCATACATAGAAAGAAGCTGTCTTCGTGATGAGTATTTAATATGTGCGATTTTGCTTGCAAATTATTGGCCCAAAAATGATCACGTAAGGCTGATTAATTGATCATAAAACTCATTTATTAGAACACCAACACCATTTTGACAATGACTAAAAGTATACTACATTAAGAACAATGACTGGAACCTGAATATCAAACGCCGTCCAACAATAATTTCCGTGAATGCAACTGTTACTTTTGAAAACTTGTTTGCTCTTTTCTCTTGTCATTAAATTTGATAAGTTTCGCCAAATTTGTATCGGCAAATTTGAAGTGCGGGTCCAATATGCAGAATTTCGAGTCCAGCAGAACTTGTGCTGTCGGTCTCTTCTCCGGATCCACCATAAAGCAGCTGGCCAAGAACTCCTTGCCGTCTTCACATATATAATCCACAGTATCTTCAGGGATAGGTGGTGCCAGCTTTGCATTGCCGAGTTTGTACATAGCGCCGATCGCTTCGTCGTTAGACCACGGCCGTCGGCCGGCAAACATCTCGAGCAGTACACATCCGAGGGACCATATATCTACTTTTGCACTATAACCTTGCTTTTCATTGTGGACAACGTTGTGTATAACCTCGGGAGCCATCCAGAATATCGTGCCTTGCATTGACATCTCAGCGTCGTTGGAATAGATGTTTTGACTGCGTTTGGAAATGCCAAAATCTGAAATCTTGCAAATGCCGTCGAGATCGAGTAAAAGATTGTCTGATTTCAGATCCTATTAAAGTAAGCCGCCGTCCCACAAGCACATATCAATTTTTAAATACCCTATGCAAAATTCCCTTTGAATGTAAATAAGCCAGACCGTCGACGACCTGTCTAGTCAAGCTGTGAATAACAGGTCTCTCAAATCGCCCGTGCTTCCGTAAACAAGTGCCAATAGATCCACCAGGAACGTATTCAAGAAACAGACTACAGACGTCGGGCAATGCTTCGTAGCCAAGATACTGCACAATGTTCAAATGATCTAAGTCCTTCATTGTCTCGACTTCGGCATTCAACGCTTCAACGACTTCGCGCTGCTTCACACTATCCTTGTCACTAGCCGTTTGCGGTACGTCGACTTGCTTCACAGCGATCATTTCGCCGGTTGTGGCGTTAAGGGCGAGATATACGCGGCCAAAAGTGCCCTTCCCAATAAGCTCACCTTTCACCCAGTTGAATTGCTCTTTAAAACGTTAGCGGCTACCAGTGCACAATATAGACATATGGAACTTCTGGAACTTACGAGCTTGTCCTTGCCGTCTGACCGAGAGTTGACCCTTCTTAATCTGTCCAGGAGTAACCTCAACAACTCGCTGTCCCCACATCTTCGTGCTTTTCCTTCTCAATAATGCAGCTCCATTGCCGCCAGACTTAGACTGGGAACTTTTATTCAGATTCTTACGCGCCTCGCTCGCCTCTCTGGCAACAATCCGAATCGACTTCATTCGCGACCCACGAGTAATCGGACGCTGTACTGTAGTTCCGTGCTCCTGTGTGGTAAGATCAGTAGTACCAGCAGCCGCCACGGCGGCCGCAGCAGCAGCTGCCGTCGTGCACTTCGGTTGCACGTCGAGTTTTTCCTCGTCCGGTACACCACCGTGCGACGTCAGCTTGAACGAAAAGCCGCGATCAAGGTTCTTGTCATTTGCAGACTGCATTGTTGCATCATTTGTCGACATATTGACAGCGGTATCCGTAGGAGCGACACTTGGAATGCCCACAGGCGGGTCCTGTGACGTAGGACTCCCAGAGGCATCTACAGCAGGAGAGTTAGGCGAATATAGAGGCGTGTCGTCAATGATTGGCTTGTCTAGATCTGTGTTCGGGAAGAATTTCTCAAGATTGTCGTATACGACTTCGGCTGGTGGACGGACAGCCCAAACGTCGGCTGATATACCCGCGCTCGAAGAAGCTGGCGTTTGCTGCCCAAGACCAGACTGACGATAATGCGATTTATTACTAAGCTCGTCGACTGTGGAAGTTGGTGACGGTGTTGTCGCGCTCTCCTTAGCGGATTCTGAGCGTTCAGTTATTGCTGACATTGGATTTCCGTTTGACCCAAAGATCTCAGTCTCGCCAATTTGAACCTTCAAGACTGGTCGATTTGACTTCCCACTGTTCTGGCGACTGGTGGATTCAGTATTGGAGGCACCGACACTGTCAGTGTTAGATACCAGGGAGCCAGCAATAGGCTGTTCGGCGTCCTTGGCAGTAGACGCACTAGGTGGCTTTTTGGCCCACAATCCATCGTCGCCGTCGCTGCTGTTCCCATCATCAAACGAGGGAAACGCTGGCGCATCAGCGAAGGAAATATCGTTTTCTTGAAATGCTTCCATGGTGACTGTCTTGTAAGATATATTTTCACTTTTCGCATGCGGAATCACTTCGTCACCTTTGGGAGGTACCGGTGGTGGGGGAGTAGGTGGAGTAGGCGGCGTAGACTTCTTCTCTGGCGATATCTTAGCAACGGGATCTCTGTCGGCGGAAGTGCGCGGGTGCGCTTGCGAACTGCCTAACGACTTGCGCGGTACGCTGAAGGACTTTTCGGGCTGAGCATATGTAGTATTCCACGCCAATTGTGGCTCTATTGGGTGTTGTATCTGTTGTGATCTATAATTCGCGACGGCTGACCCGACCGACCCTCCTTGAAGGACGGTCATCGGCGATACTGCCAAGTTTGCCTGAGCAGAGGCGTCGAGACTGACCGACCTAGGCGGGATTGTCGCTTGCAAGCTATTATCCTGTCCTATTACCGTCAACTGCTCACTGGCAGAGGCAGTCGAGACTGCTCCCTGTCGTCCTTGAGGCGGAGGTGGCGGATTCCTCATTGCAGTGAATTCTCGTTCTCGAGGAGTATTTATTCCGTACGGCGACTTCCGGCCTTGGTCAAAATCGATTAACGGAGTAGGGCGCTTGATGACCTTAAACTTGCTTTCTGAGTCGGGCTCGGGCTTATTATCCTTCAGTCCGACGTTGCTGTGGCGGTGGCCAATCGACTGTGTAACAGCTGGGGGATATATTGTGTCCCGGTCCACATGTGAAGTGTTTACGCGCAAATTTGGTTGAATTAGGCCACTAGGGGAGTTCTGCCTCCGACGAATTGGGACCTGTTGTTGATATATAGAAGATGGCTTCGGAGCCGCGGCCTGGTGTGTCGGCAGTGCTGTGCCTTGGTACATGATATCGGGTGCCGACTGGTAATGCCGGCCAACGACCCTCACAAAGAACTTCAGGGTACATTTGCTGTCCCCGCGGAGACATGTCTCAATGAGTTCCTCGTCGGAGAGCGGTTCACCTAAATGACGTGTCAGAAATATGTACAAGAGCAGGATTGACCGTAATAAAGAACAAACCAACCGCTTTCGAATTCACCCAGCTCTGTGATATAAAGATACACCATCGCACCATCCAAATGTAATTTCTCAGAAACCGCGCGTCTTACGAGCTCAGAGGTGGTCAGTCCCGAGATGTTGATTACAACATAATGCTCATGGTCCATCGTACACAAAACCAAAACCTTCTTCGTCCCAGCGGAAGTTGTGACAGAAGTCGGCGACACCGACAGCATAGACATGCCCTTGTCGAGCTGCTTAGGCGGCGTGGAGTTCAGCTTTGGGTGCACTGTTTGTGCAGTCGACGCAGTCACTGGACCGACTGTTGGTAAGATTAACCCAGAGGATTGCTTTCTGACCGTGCGTTCGGGTTGTGTCTGTTTCAAAGGCTGCTTCTGCTGTAAACCGGCTGTAGGTTCGAGATGCGTGCCATGGTGTCGAGCTCCACCATTGATCAAATGGGTATCGCTAAAGTTGTTCCCAGTGTACACAACAGTGCCACCGGAACCGCCGATGATCTTACCAGGGGTTGCCTTAGCCGGCGACACACTTCCATCGTCCTTATTCTTTGGCTTCCGACCTAGATGGAATAGGCCACCCATAAATGACGACCCACCGGTGCCTTTCTTGCCAACTACTGACGATGTTTCAGCAGAATCTCCAGAGTCGCGGCGAGTCGCATTGGTCTTTTGGTAGTATCTTGAATCGAGATCAATGGACGAATAACTTCCGCCCGCGGACGAGTAGTGGAAGCCGGAGCCGGAGCCACTGGAAGGCTGCTGACTGCTGCCGGAGAAAGGACCGTCAACTGGATACTCTGACGACGACATTGCGACCGAGATCGGCCGACGCTGCTGCCGAGCACGGAAATCGCGGTGGAGGGTTGTGCTTCCTTGCTGTTGCTGTTGCGGGGAGGATGAGGAATACTCGAGAGAGGTGCGGGAGGAGGTCGAAGGGGTAGTTGCACCTGTGGCCGATGTCGACCCGGACATGCTGCGAGAATGAGGAGCCGACATTTAGACATGAGACTCAGGAGACGCGTAACCTTCAGCAGTAAGATGAAGATATACGCAACGCGTATCAGCAACCTTTGGGCGCCGTTCGGGACCACACAGGCCGATATATTCAGGCGATTTGTCTCTGTCGCACTCGCAATTGTTCAAAATCGGATTCAAATTGATTTTGAGCGAACCTTGAGCGGCAATCGTAATCTCAATTCCGGGTTTTGACCTTTGGTAACCAACTCAAGTATCTTCATTGAACTTTAATCCTCCACTTAATTTATTGCGTACTTCTCAGACCGACTGCCGTAAATATGGGAATGCTATTCCCGCCACAACCTCAGATAATCACTATCTCCATAGGAACTGATCTGGTCTACAAGCAGCATGGCGGATATAGAATCGGAGCTCTCATTAGAAGAAACCAATAAACGACGGATCGAAATGGGACTCCGTACCATTCCCGTTCCGGATGAAACACAGGTGGTGAAGAGCAAACTTCCGTCAAAAGAAGACGCAACTGGTCCATCGCAAG
Organism: Lipomyces yamadae; assembly: GCA_030556285.1. NCBI lineage: Eukaryota > Fungi > Ascomycota > Lipomycetes > Lipomycetales > Lipomycetaceae > Lipomyces > Lipomyces yamadae. The sequence goes on along the minus strand of JAKTPU010000089.1, from coordinate 17,187 downwards.
ATGAATCGTCGCTCTCACTAGAGGAGACAAACAAGCTTCGAATATCGCTCGGCTTGCGACCCATTCCAGTTCCAGGCGATGAAGGAACGGCAGCATTGTCCGCGTCCACACAAGCTCCCGATTCAGATGAAACAGCTTTGGCGAACTGGCGGGCCAAGTATGAGTCAGAGAAGAAATCTGCTGAACTTGACGCAACGCGCAAACGTATCCAGAAAGCTAAGGAACGGATCGAAAGGCTGAAATATCTTGAAGGTCGGTCATTAGGCGACCATGATGATGACAATGCCGATGACGTGCGGAACTGGGTCAAGCGGTCCAGAAAGAAAGTCAAGATCTCAATTCCGGAGGAAGACGACGAGCAGCAGGAAGAGAGGGAACAGTATACGGCTGCAGATTTGAAGGGTTTGAAAGTAGGACATAGTTTGGAAGATATAGTCGACGGCGAGGAAGTTATTTTGACCTTAAAGGATCGGAATGTTTTGGACGAAGGAGGTAGGTGCTTCATGAATCCTACTGCAGGGAATCCCGCTAACGTGTACGCAGAGGACGAACTGGTTTCCTTAGCACTGGAAGAGCACGCCAAAACAGCCCAAAATATTGAAAATAGAAAACGCAAAGGTCGCTACACAGGATTCGAAGATGAGGACTCGCTAGGAGAAAAGAAAGGTATCCTCTCCCGCTACGATGAAGATGAAGAATCAAATAAAAAGTTTTTCACTTTGGATTCTGAAGTGATTTCCGTCGGCGATGTTGGTGTTGACAATCAAAAGAAATTAGACGAAATGAATGCGGGAAAGGTCAGAGTATCGCTAGACGTTGATCTACGGTCGATGCAAGACTCAAGCGATTATATGCCTGCTGAACCGATTAAAATCAGGAGACCAAAGAAATCAAAAAAGTCCTTAAACAGCCGGAAACGTGCTGCGGAAGGTGAAGACGAAGGAGACCTTCGGAATCGAGACTCAGAAATGGTGGATTACAAACCCGACGTTATTGAAGATGACGACGAGGATCTGCAGGCTCTATTGTCAAAGCAAAGGCGGTCGTTGCAAAAGAAACGCAAGTCGCAATTCTTGACGCCAGAGATGCTGGCACAAGCAATTCGGGAGCAGACTAGTACGGAAGGCACGCCATCCCCCGAAGGAGATGGTGATAGCGGTTTGGTTATTGACGATATGACTGAGTTTGTGGGCAACGTGGGAAACTCAATAGCCGCCGATGAGGAAGAAGAACGTGAGCGAAAGGAAAGATTAGCGAATTCTCGACGATCTGCTGCATCGCCGGTCAAATTCGAGTCAGAAGACGTCGCCATGACAGAGGATCACGAAGACGACCACGACCACGACGGCGACAATGCTGTGCCCGATAACGAAATAGATGAAAACAACGAAGTCAGTACTACGGGGCTCGAGGAAGAAGCCGTTCTTTCGTCTATCGGTCTCGGCGCTACCCTTTCGATGCTACGGTCACGCGGTTTGCTCAAGACGCCCGACAAGCAGGACGTTGAGCGGCAACGAATTCAGCGAGAAAATATGAAATGGCGGATATCAATGGCCAAGCATAAAGCCCAATCTGAGATGGAGCTCAAGGCACAACGCGAAGCTGATCGCAAGTCTGGCAAATACGACGGACTAACGCAAAAGGAGAGGGAGGAGGCTGCGCAGCGGGAGAATCAGATGCGCCAACTCGCGGAGGCTAGGGAGGCACAGAAGCGATTCAAGAATTACAAACCAGAAATAAAGCTCGAGTATAAGGACGAGTTTGGACGGGCCATGGGACAGAAGGAGGCGTTCAAGCATCTGTCGCATCAGTTCCATGGTAAAGGATCTGGAAAGGGTAAGACCGAGAAGCGGTTAAAGAAGATTGAAGATGAGAGAAAGAAAGAAAGTGCGTCGTTGTTTAGTTAGGCTTATTTATTTGTGCAAAGCAAGGTAATGCGCCTTAGTATTGTTTTGGGTATTTCGCAGATAATGCCATTGTTTTACATAGATCCTTTGCTTGCGATATCTTCGGCGCTTTTTTGTCCAGATGCGAGTGGACTATATCCCGGTTGAGGTATGTGTTCATCGTACTGTCAGGATGAGGAGACACAGACGCAGATTCTTGAAGGCCCGGTTACAATAAAGAGAATAGCTGCGCTAAACGTTTAAAAAAACCATGCCTGTACCAGCTAACAATGGCTTGGTAACTTAAAAACTTTCATATATATTGTGATACAACACACTCTGAAACCAGTGCGTTCCCGACATAATATTATTGTCATAGTTGTACTTTATCCCTCATCCCTGTGGTCGAAAACGCAGTTACCACTTTCTAATTTCGTGATTTATGCAGTTTACTTCGTGATGGAGTGGATTGATTCAGCTAGGCGTCTAGATAACCATTAGAACCTTTTGCAGGCGAAAAATTCAGACCTAAAAACGCATACTTCACGTTCTTGCTGGTTATGCCAGCAACGGAGATTCGACCGTCGCGGGTCATGTAAACGGAGTATTCAGTTCGAAGAGTGTCGACCTGCTCGGGAGTCAACCCGGTGTAGCAGAACATACCAATCTGGGACGTGATGTGGGACCAGTTCCTGGTGGATCCAAGCTCTTCGAGATGCTGCTTGAGCAAATGCCTCATTTGGATAATGCGGTCGGCCATGCCCTTTACCTCGGCCAACCACTGCTCGTACAGGACCTCGTCGCTGAGAACCTCGGCTGCGATGCGCGCGCCGTGAATAGGCGGGTTCGAGTACAACGGCCGGACGATGATTTTTAACTGGGAATCGACACGTTTCTTCTCCTCGGCGGAATCTACTACCATTGAGAATGCGCCAACACGCTCACCGTAGAGGCCCATGTTTTTGGCAAAACTCTGGGCCAGTACGAGCTGGTGACCCTGTTCGACAAAGTACCTCAGGGCAAACGCGTCCCTGTCGAAATCGCCGGAAGCGAAACCCTGGTATGCCATATCGAAGAAGACAAAGTGGTTTCGCTTCTTCACAACGTCGCTGATTCGTCGCCATTGTTCCGGAGTGGGATCAACCCCAGTCGGATTGTGTGCGCATGCGTGCAAAAGAATGATAGAGTTCTCAGGAGCGGTCTCTATGTCTTGAAGCATGCCATCAATATCAAGGCTGATGGTAGTCTTGTCGTAGTAACGATAAGATTTGACCTCCAAGCCCGAGTCGCGGAAGACGGCGCCGTGGTTGGCCCAGGTTGGTGTTGGCAGGTAAATTGTCTTGCTATAGGGGTACCATCTAGCAAGGAATTCACCACCGATTCGCAGAGCGCCGGTACCGGAGATGGATTGGGTGATCGCAACACGGTCTTCTTTGATAACTGGGGATGATGGCGAGTAAGCGAGTCGGGCGGCGAGCTTTGTGAAAGCGCCCACACCGGTAATGCCCGCGTATTCCTTGTCGAGGAGCTGGCTAATTAACCTTAGTTCGGCCTCTTTCACCGTGGGCAGAACATAGGGCTTGCCGTTGTCATCTCGGTAGGCGCCGACGCCTAAGTACGCGTGAGCACGTCAGTAGACTCAGCAAATATTGCCAAAAAAAAAAAAAAAAAGAGGGCATACCGAGGTTGATTTTCTCCTCGAATTGATCAGCTTTGTAGGCTTCAGTGATGCCTGCAAAAGGAGTTAGATGGGAAATTCACGACACAAAATGGCGACATAATTCGATCCGATGCGACACAGGTGTATCTCATGTGATCGCCAAACTGATTCCTCGATCCTAACAGGATTCTAGCTTACCAAGAATGGCATCGGGAGGACCAAGCGGAACCTTTGACCACTAGAAAAGACTGCCGTTAGTATATTGTCCATGTGATTTCCAATTCCACTGCGTGCAGGTCCATCATCATGTATAGTCACGTCATGCCAGAGCCTACACAAAAATACTCTGACAAGCTCAGATCAGGCCACTATCGCAAGATGCAAGGCCTGACTGTGACGGTCAGCTGGACGACTGCGAAGTTACGGGTGGTAGCACGCGGATACGACCAGTGAAAAGGAAACTTACGGCTGAGATCGTTCTAATGGCATTGACATATCGGACCGGGGTCGCGGCACTGGCAGGGGCCAGGCTTCTCGCCGCGCTGTACGCGACAGCGCAGGCAGATCGGCGGGTGAGAGCGGAGGTCATGGATATGCAGCGGATAGAGAGAGGAGAAAAGACCAGAGGACAGAGGGATCTTTGTATGAATATGATGACTCTGAGTAGAGCGGAAAGGGTTCCCGGGAGAAAGGAGCAAACCGGGGACCGTTACCCGGTCGTCCGAAGTCGGCATGCGCGGGGTAAGCAAATATAAAAATGACTGCAATTCGAACATTCGACTATTATTATATTTCTAGCATATTTAACACTACCGTGATGGTTTCCGCTACAACACTTCTACTCACTATGCGTCACTGTCCTTTCTGCAATATATCCCTGTTCTGTCTATTGTAGTTCTCCGGAACGAGTGCTGTGACTCCTTCTATAGATTCATAATAATAATATACACCTACATCTAACTCTCCGTCCCTGCTTCGTGTAGTACCGGTTCGAGTAATACGTCTCACCCACTGTCCTGAAAGTGCACGCGACATATGGGATTAGCACAAAGACGCCGCATTCAGTAGTTTTACCAATAATCAATACTCCGAATCGTTCGACCTACACCACAACTAGAAACGGAATTCACGATTACGGGACTTGTAGGATTATTGAGAAACTGAATAGCTGAAGACTAGACTCTAGACTGCACACGTGCCTGTCCGGCCGATGCGACACTTTTGGTGCGGCGTCGCGGCTCGGCTCCACAAGTTTTCCCATTCGTGAGCATAAAAAAACTTTGGCTCATTCACCAAGCATCAGGAACGAAGGACCGAACTATTATGCACATATCATCGGATTCGGTCAAATTACTGGCAACAGGTGTGCTCGGATTCGCACTTGGTGCGGCGGCGATTATTGGCGTAATGGGCCCAATTACATGGGGTTCTGAACCGAAATTGATTATTGCCAGTGATGATGATAGCGATTACGAGACCGACAGCGAGAACGAAGGCGGCAGCGCAGGAGGAAATTCGTCGTCGTCTCTGGCTGATGTGCTCACTGAGCATAAGATGGTATGATTTTGGCCATGGTTGGGGGCGATATAGCGTTGACAATTATTGTTAATCCGCTGACAGATCCTGGTGGTACGGACCGACCTTCAAATGACCAAAGGCAAAGCAGCGGCCCAATGTTGCCACGCGACCCTAGGCTGCTACAAAAAGGCCATCAAACATCTTCCGATGGTCGTCAAAATCTGGGAACGCAGCGGACAACCCAAGATCACTGTCCAAACCAAGGGTGAGGACTCACTGCTTATTTTGCAAGCGCAGGCAGAGAGCGTCGGTATCACCCACAGCTTGGTGCGTGATGCCGGACGGACACAAATCGCAGCTGGATCTGCTACGGTCTTGGGACTGGGTCCTGCACCAAAGCATAAGTTGGATCAGATTACGGGTGATTTGAAGTTGTATTAGAATAGTTGTATTAGAATATATTGTACATTAGTTTGGAGTGTAAAATAGATCGCCTTTATATTAACCAACGTTGAAAAAAGCACTTTCCTCTAAATCTTCTAGAAAAGCCCTCCAAAGAAACGACGCTTAATGTCCGGATGCGCGACACCAGCCGCACTGCTCACAAACAGCTTTGGAAACTGCCGTTGCAAGAACTTGACAATAGGAGGAGTTATTGCCACTGCCGCAGGCAAGCGGATGAAAATCAAGCTTTTATGGATTCCGTACGCAATCGCTGCCTCAGTCAGCAGCGACGGTTTGTGCTGTATCGACGTCGTCGTCTCCTCAGTGTCGTCAGCCGGCCGATGCTCCTGCCGTTCTACGTCAACAATCAGTAGAGTTCCAAACCAATGGAAGAGAGCAGCATTTACCTGGAATTTTGATACCAAAAGTCCGTAACACGTCCTTTACGTACTCCGTTACGGGGTTGACATATTCGGATACAATGTCCTCCCACTCTGAAATCTTCTCCTGACCGAGTGTATGCACTACCGCAAAGCATACAGGGAAATCGAGCATTGACAAGCCGAGGTAGACATACACTACCGATATACCGTATTTTTTCGACATTCGCTTAAAATATCCTTCTTTCTTTGCCGGCTGCGCCTTCTGCGCTTGCTGCGACGTCGACCCATTGGGAGCCAGGCTTGAATTGAATCGTCGGGAGGAGCGCTGAAACAGTAACTGCCGTGACAGTTGTGTCCGCACGGACGAAATTACCGACGAGAGCTTGAAGAGCGTCCGAGATGACTTTGCGGCAAAAAAGACTGACATGGGTGATATTGTACGGAAGGATGATGACAACGCCCGGCTGCCGTAAACTCGATGAAGACCGCGTGCCGAAGTTGACAGTATGCGGGCAGACGCCCGATTTGTTGCTATTGCGTTCATAGATCTGCCGTTCCAGAATACAGAAATTCAGGGCCAATCGTAAGGATCTGCAACAACACTGGTCAGCTACATTGTAGTTTAATAGGCTGAACTTGCCATCCTCGCAGTTGGTCGAACCGAATAATATATTGCGACCGCGGCCGAAAAAAATGCTACCACTTACCATTCACTATCCAAAATCTACTATAATGGTAATACTTCGCACCAGAGGGTGTATTTTCTCGAAATAGTGCGGTGCCTTTTATAAACGAGCAGATCTGCTGCTGACGGAGCGGTCCTGACACAAAAAATGTGTTTCCTTTCCAATGACTACCGCGCCCCACGCTTGTTGTATGGCCACAAGGATAACAAGTGAGCTAGGGTTTTTACGGAGCACAAGTAAAGTTAGGGTTTTACGTGTGGATGACTCGGCCTGGACAGGTTGCCGACGACAGCAGCCAGGCTTCCGATTAGGGTTACCAAGCCCTGCCTGCATTTTACTTCCTGGAGCCGGGTAATCGAGAACCTCGTCCTCGGCAAAAGAGGAAGGAATAATTTATATTAACACCTACTGTGCCTTGGTCCGGCTGATTCATCACCCGAGTCCTCTCGTTTACACTCGGCCATCGGCAACTGCTAATTCAGTGACAAACGTTTCTTACACGACGACGACGACAGGTTCGGGTCCGTGCAGGAAATATCCAGCAGGTGCGGGACACAAGGTAGAGGTAGAGAGAGCTCAGCAGCGCGGCCGCATTATTACCCACTCCTGAGTGAAAAGCTCCGATTACAAACCGTTGGTCTCAAAGTCGCACAATCATCCCGAACCGATAAGGCAGGAGGGATGCGGATATGATTCCAGGGCCCAGTATATCAGGAGCCACAATGCCGATATCCGACACTAAAGTCAAGGCGCTCTTAGAGTCGACCAACGGTGATGACGCTGGTCATCACGAAGGATTGCGAGTGGCAAAGACATATGATGTGGGACGGACACATTCATCAGAATACATTCTCAGAAGTGGATTTGCTGGTGGTGTGGCTGGATGCGCCGTATGTTTAGATATTTCGAAGAAAAAAAACAAGGTCATGTTTCTAATGCGTTCTTTTTGTCCAACAGGCTAAAAGTATAATTGCACCACTAGACCGCGTGAAAATTCTTTTCCAAACGTCCAGCCCGGAATTTGCAAAATATGCCGGCGCGCGAATGGGAGTCTGGCGTGCAGCACACGAGATATACAGCCAAAGAGGCCTTTTAGGCCTGTTTCAAGGCCATTCAGCCACGCTCTTGCGTATCTTTCCCTATGCTGCAATCAAATTCGTCGTGTACGAGCAGATTCGATCGGTATTGATTTCGCGGCCCGAGCAAGAAACAAACGTCCGCCGGGTAGTTTCCGGGTCGTTGGCGGGCGTCACCTCAGTCTTCTTCACTTACCCACTAGAGCTGATTCGGGTGCGGCTTGCATACGAGACGCGGACTGACCAGCGTGCGAGCTTCGTACGGACATGCAAGCAGATTTTAGCCGAGGGCCAGGCTGCCGGTTCTGCTACCTCGGGCTCTGTAGCAGGAAGTTGGGGTCGCAATTTACGGGGTCTTCATAACTTTTACCGCGGCTTCTCGCCTACGGTCCTTGGCATGCTTCCGTACGCCGGCGTGTCGTTCTGGACACACGATACGATCCACGATATATTCCGATCTAAATTACTGGCGCCTTATGCAGTCTCGGATGGCACTGCGTCGTCGGATCGCCATGTGCCTTTAACTGTCTGGGCACAACTGACGGCTGGCGGTTTGGCGGGTATGGTTTCGCAGACGGCGAGTTATCCGCTCGAAGTCGTTCGCCGGCGGATGCAGGTCGGTGGTACAATGAAGGAGAAGAAATTCGCCAGCATATGGAGCACAGCGCGAGTGATTTGGCTCGAACATGGATTTAGAGGTTTCTTTGTTGGTTTAACGATTGGTTATATTAAGGTAAGGCCTCTAAAAAAAATATGTTTGCTTTAATTTTGGATGACCGTCAACTAAATACTTGAAAGGTTATTCCGATGGTGTCGTGCTCATTCTTCGTGTACGAACGCATGAAAATATTACTTGGTATATAGTCATACATCTATCCTTACGGACCCACCCGGGCGAACGGTATCCATTGATGAATTCCTCGTTTCTCTCTTCTCATCATGTTCGCCATAGCGCACCTTTTTTTTGAGGGGCATGTTCTCTATTCGGCACTGAAGGATTTTTTTTTCTTGTTTGTCAATTTGCATTGGCGTTGGGCATTTTGTGTGGGACTGTTTTTTGTTTTTTTTATATAGTTTTTTTTTTTCCATTTTATAAAAGAGAAATATAAAGCCACCATTATTGGGTCATTTTGCATAGTTATATATCGTGTGGGTGCGATATTATAGTTACAGAAATGTTGCGACCATAATTGTTTTGTCTTTGCATATCTAAACAAGATCGCGGTGATTTTGAGGACAGCCTGGACAGGCCAACAAATTAAATGATTTTGAGTTTGGCAATATATAATGTAAAACACTCATTTTTTTATTTTAGGGACGAGCTGTTGCATATTTTTAAATAGGCGGTACTGTGATGAAGATGTTAAACGGAATTGCATTCATTTCCATAGCAAAAAAAAAAGGACACATTTTTTGCGAGAACACATTGTATCGAGAAACTAGCTGGCAGGTTCACAAAATCCAAGATTTCCAAGCCCACAATTGTTGCCTACCTATACAAGATACCCCTCATGTTTGTATGTATATATGTATATATACATAGACAAATAAAAGGAACAAAAACATCGTTCCATATTCACAGTTGAGTACGAGTCCCACACCAGCGAACTGGCGGGCGATTCACCTTTCATTATCCCCGGTGCCCACAGTTGAGTGCGAGTCCCACGCTAGCGAACTGGCGGGCGAATCAGCGTATTGAGGAGAGTCCTTGACAGACTCTCCTCTTAACCCCCAGTAGAGGACGAGCTGCTAGAAACGGCAGTGTACCAAATGGCTTGCCTCATGGCCACTCAGACTCACTCCGGATTCAAGGCTGCCCTCTTGCCCACAAAGTTGAGAACGCTGACTGCCTAGGTTATAGGAATTCTGAAGTATACTCGCTTGTGATGTAAGAGGATCTCAGCCTGTCACGGGCTCCCCTCTTGCTCTCTGCAGACTGTGTCGCTGCGGCAGGAGCAGGGGGGAAAGATGGGCCATATTTATAACCAGATGAGAGGCACGGAATGCGCGAGTGGGCGACGGGCCAGTCCCCGAGATTCTCTCAGCGGGACTCCAGAGTCTTGCAAGGTAAGCGCTGTCAGCATGTGAATGCGAACGTGATTGCCCAATTTAATTTGAAGTCTACGGCGCAAATCCACGCGAGCGCGATCGATGTTACACAGAATTGGAGTAGAGAGGCATGATGCAGCAGCCATTGTAGGATAACTGATCCCCAATGAGCGAACAACCACTCGCTATTGGCAAACCCTCAAGAGGATTCGAAAAGCGCTGTCATTAGAATCCAATATCGGCTGGGCCATTATGAGATGCGGATGTTTAGTGGTTTGCGAATTGTGGATGAGTGAGGGAAAGACGCGTTGGGTTTGTTGACGTGTTCTGGTGGGCGGGACACATGGGCGAGAGCTTGACAGCATCTGATCTGTGTAACCCCAGAGTCTTGGCAACACACTCATCGGCCCGAATCCGAAATATTAGTTAATTAACTGCAAGAAATAGCCGAGGTCTGCCTTCAGCGCTAATCTCCGTCTGAACGTGATTGTGTTTACAATGAATTGGAGCAAACACGCGCCCTTTAGTCGACAGTAGTCACCACATCACTACTTGGTGTCAGCCACTCACTAGGGTACGGAAAAGACGCTGTTCCTAAAATCCTACAAGCTGGGCTATTGGGGATGTTTTAATAATGATAATAATGCATTGCGAATTGTGGGTGTATTGTTGAACAAGTTTGACGCGTGAACGTGAACGCGTGAGACTTCCGACGGCCCGGCCAGCTCGGCACTTCCAAAACAGGAAAACGCCGCATCACGACCACCAACTTAAAATTATTTATTTTATTGTCTTGCAAGAGAATTTCAATATTATGATTATTTTGTTGCAAAATTTGTCGGAAAAATGGTTGTATTAAATTATCCTCACGTATGTACAAAACAATAACTTTTTTATTTTTCGTTCGTTCCAAAAACCAGTCCGCTTTTTTTTTTTCGTCCGAAATAATATGTTCTCGTCCGGAGGCGCGCATTAGTCCGAAGAATGATTGAATGAAATGCCACCCGCATCGGCCCGACGCATAATGACGAAATCCCAGTTGTTACCTTACTCAACTGTTGTAACAATAATATAGAGTCGGGTATTACTGCACAGCCACATGTGTTTTGCTTTTAAGTTAAGTTGTTAACTTATTCAGAGTTGCCGACACTTTAGCCGCGGCGGGTTTGGCGGCAAACTTTTTAACGCCGTACGTTTGTTTGTGTCATACGTGCGGATGTATTGTATCATAAAGCCATTCAAAAAACAACAGAATAAATTGCATGCAAATGTAGCAATGCATGACCAGACAGAAAGAATCTGGTGTTGACTGGCTCCACAACGATCGTTGTAGTTCCCAAATCTGTGTCAACGAACAAGAATGCGGGGTAAAAAAGACACCTATACTTTGACTGCTGCATCGGGGACTCTCCGCAAAAAAAAAACCCCCGTGCAAAATTATTACGGCCATATTTGATTTCAGTTATGGATTATATGTCGTCGTGGAGATTCGCTGTAACTAGTAACGGTCGTCATAATACCTCAGTTACGGGTCGGGCCCAATCTTTAGCAAGCTACGGTCAAAACCATTGGCTCGTTGATTGAAAATGATGGGCAATCTGCTCCCACAAGGAATGCATATCCAACGTAACAGCAGTGTATCATATTATTACCTGACCGCAAAAACCTCGACAGGGTTATCAACAGCGGCGGCAACCAAAAAACAAAACACGAGACTATTATTTCCGATTGCTAACTTGGCAAGTTAGCAAATCGGCATTAATTCGGCTCGACGATAATAAGAGGGAAAGTGACATGCTGGCTGATCGCCGATATATAGTTATTTATTTTTGCCTTTCATCCTGCAGCACATAAACTGTATTCAGCAAATTCCGCCCTGAGGCTTTGTATCAAGCCAGTTACATAGTTTATGCGACATACACACGACACCATGTAATCAAAATTAAGTTCGTCCGGACTTAGGACTGGTTTCGGGTATCGCCGGACATTGTCCCCGAACTGGTCTTTTCTCCAGTACTATGATACATGACGTGCTTTTTTTCCCGCTCGCTGCGAGCCCCCAACGCCGTGGGGGTTTCCGCAGTCTCGTCTGTTGTGTCTACAGTTCTGTGCGTGCTCTGTGGTGGTTTAGGGGGCGAAATTGACCAAGCAACACGGCGGGCTGACTTCTTCAGTCATCAAAAATAATAATGGGCGATATTCTGCATGCCAGGCATGAATTGCTTCTCGTCTCGCACTAATCCATTCTTTTGAATGACTATCGACTATTAATAACAAAACAATAAATTGTACAATACAAGGTTAAGTCACAAACTGTCGCTTGTATATAAATATCACCACCACCCGTAACTTCTTGACAAGAACAACAACAAAAAAAAAAAAAGGGGATTTAAGAGTACAAAATTAAAAACAAAAGAACACTAATCTACATTCGTCAGACTTAACATAAATCACACAAAAAAAAAATAATAAGAAACTAAAACTACATGTGAATACCCCACCATTCAAATCTTTTCGACAGCTTTCTTTACCCAACTGTCGCCTTTTTGTAAGATTAATTATTAGCCGTATGTAGCAACTATTGCAATAAAAACGGAAAAAGACAAGTCCCAAAAAAAAAACGAAAAAAACGAAGCAATGTGCAACCTGAGTCTACCGTAGTTGTGTCCCACAAAATCAAATCCCAAATCTTTGCTTTGCTCATTCCAAAGATTTTTGCATCCCATATATCAGATTAATGTGCATAAAATGATGTGCTTTCTAAAAGAAACCCGCAGTTATCCCCAGCAGTCCCTCTGCTCACCGCAAATGAGCTTATTGATATTGTGCGTATGGGTCAGGATACGAATAACCCTGAGGATGCAATGGTATCGGTCCGCTCTGATGACCGGCCTGTTGACTAGGGCCAATTGATTGCCCCGGCTGTCCCGCCGTAGCAGAGGCCTGCTGCTGCTGCTGTTGTTGTTGTGATTGTTGCGGTGGTTGTTGCTGGTGTTGTGGTTGCTGCTGGTGTCCCCGGGAGTCGGACTCTGCCTTCCGACGGGCCTCCTCCTCTTTCTTTCGCGCCTTCCACTCCTTCCGGGTTTCCTTGAATTCTTCCGGCGTCCGCTTGGGACCATGATTCTGCATTGTAACGTGAGCGTTCAGGTGATTGAGTGTACCGTACGCCTTCTCGCAACCCTGCCAGCCGCATTTGTAAATCCGCTCAATCTCCTCATATCGTCGTCGCGGCCGCTTCTGCTGAGCAGCGCCAGGAAGCGGGACGAACGAATACACGGTGTTACCTGGGAACTCACCAACGCGTCCCCCTCTTCGCATGCGGTTATCTCCAGCGCGCGGAACGCCAAGCGCGCCGATTGGCGGCGCCGCACCGACCGGGACGGCATGTGGAGGAAACGCGGTCGAAACTGGAGGATACCATTCTGCCCGCCAGGCGCCTGCCGTAGCTCCAGGAGGGTAACCTTGGTATCCGGCAAGTGCGACTGAAGGATCGGTCGCGTATCCATTTGCCTGTGCAGCCGTGGCCGCGTACCGTGGGTCGGTCGGATATGGGCGGGCGAGATATGCGGGAGCCTGAGCGTATTGGCGGGCGGCAGCAGCAGCGGCATCGGTTGCGGTGTCATACTGGCCAGCTGGCTGGTAGTGTTGGCGGCCCGCGACAGGCGTGTTGCTGTCTTGGCCATCGTACGGCATCGAGTGGGCCGGGGTCGACGTGCCATTGTATGAACCGAACGATGCCGGCTGTGAGTCGCGACCGTCCATTGTGGTTGTTGTTGTTGTCGTTGTGGTGGTCGTGGTGGTGTTGTCTGTTGTTGGTACGTAGGATTGGCGCGATGCGGATGTCACGGATGAGGGATCGAAAGAATGTAGACTGTGTGATGAAGAGGTAGGGGGAAAGGTTGATAGCATTCCGTGTCCAAACGTCTAGATTATTTATGTGATGTTAGCAACCAAACTGTTGTTGCATTCGAGAGATTGCATAAGATAACATGACAAAAACATCAAACCAAAAAAAACCCGGGCGACTGTAGTAAACACACAATGAATCAGGTCGCGAGTTATTTGCAAGCAAGAAAAAACAAAACAAAACACAGGCTCAGAAATGGGAAGCATTTACATTATTTGTTCTAGAACTGAGGAGCCAAAACAAACACGGGCGAGTCGACCATGTGGCTCTGTTTAAACCCACAAAAAAAACCACCCCTGTCTTATGGTAGAATCAGCGACTGACGGCAAGTCGTCGACTAGGCCAGAACGAGTCGAAATTGGAATTGCTGGTGGTGAGGGACAGTGATTGAAAACGGCCGGTGTAGGAGAGAGAGTGAATCAGCCGTGAACCGAGTGCGAAGTCGAAAGTGCCGGGGCTGGGATGTGGATGGACAAAGGACGGATTATTAGGGAGAGAGGGCAGGAATATACGCAATCCCTCAGCTTCCTGGTGTCGTTGGTGAGCTTGCGTGTGGCGCGGACGGAGAGGGCCGCTTGGTGCTCGTTGGCCACCACAGACCAAAAACACAAACACAAACACGAGACTGAAAGAAAGGGCACCGCGCGCACCAAACTGAAACTCTCTCATTACATTAATGTACCAACGACATATGCTCTGGTCTAAAAAAACAATCAATTAATATTTTTCGACTATTAATTTGTGCAGAGAAGAAAAATAAAACCAACTAAAAGAAACATTGTCGTTGTAGTAGCCAAACAAGCTGCTGTGCCCGCTACGCATTGCAAATGTAAGCAAAAAGCATAATTGCCTTATTTAGTCTAGCCTGGTGCGTCCGTATATTATTGCAGCCACGCACTAGGCCGCATTTGCCCTAGTGCGCAAGCCCTAGCATGACCACTGCAGTATGCACGTTTTCCGCTCCCGCCGCCCTAACACCGCGGTCAGCCACTGTGGCCGTGCATCTCCCGTGGATATATCTCTCGGAGCATCGGCACGAATCCGGGCCCACATTTTATTATTATTACACAAACCTGTTATTTGTACGACGGCTGACAAATGCCGTACAATCGCGGCTTACAAGAGACCCCCACGATAACGGCTGGCGGCCAGGCCAGTGCTTCAGCATCATCATTATCATCAAAGACAGAGAGGCATTCAGCATTCGAGCAGCGCAACGAAAGAAGCAGCCCAGTGTTAAACATTCCTTCCTTCGTGTTTACCCAAGACCGTTGTCGCCTGTCCCATTCTAGTCCCCGACTAACGATGCGCGGGGGAATGGGCCGCGGCGGCGGCGGAGACGTTGCAGTGGGTTGCAGTAGTAACAGAACGCCAGCAATAGTGTCATGCGGTCTCCGGCAAGGCAAACTGGGCAGTAAGTTAGTGTGTGTGGCCTGAGGACCCTGCCCACTGTCGCCAACCTAGTCAGTTACCAGTTAGCAAATTAGTTAGTCCCCCACTTCCGACTCCGACATGTGCCCTAACCTTTAATGCCAACACTCAGAGCGAATTGTTAAATGCCCCAATGCTCAACACTTTTTTAGATTTAAAAACCATGTTCGAGGAAATAAATAATAAAAAATATAAACGACTACTATTTCTCGATTGACAGGGTTGCTGTCTATATTTTCCTGTTATCAATGTGGCGATGTTGACCAGAAAGATATCAGATATTGATTGACCCGCGTGGGTAACTAGCTAGCTCGCTAGCTAGCTAGATTCACCGAGTAATACAAATTTGACCAAAATCCAAACTCGAGTTGACCTCTAGTAGGCCAAAGCGGGTGAAGAACACGGAATACAAGTTTTATCACTTAACAATTTGTTAATTGTTGTCAACGGATCTAACTGATTTGGCGTTCGCTGGTTTGACCTCACAAAACTAGCTAGCAACTTCTGATGGGCACTGTGCATAGTCTGTCTGTCAAGTCCAAAAGGATCGCCGTTCAACACCGCTAGGAGGCAGTCTACTCGAGGCTCGAGGTGACAAACCGTCGCTCTCGGACTTTTTGTCGAAAACCATATATGGCCTTGGCTTTCGCCCATCGCGTACATCGACACCCCGTTGTCCTGGCATCGGTTGCCAAGCTTGCTGTCGAACTAGCCGGAACTCGCGTAGCGCTTCTTGAACAAATGTAACCTGCTTGGACTCCCTGTCGCGCCACGCAGCGTGAGGCGGTCGCTAGCTAGCCTGGCACTAGGTCAAGCGAGGCATTGCTCATGACGGAGCTCGCCATAAACAAGCCTCATGATGTAATGCTAGTAGTCGCAGTAGTTAGTATTAATAGAGCGTTATACTAGTGTTTGACAAATGCTTGCTTGGGCAGATGAACGCACGCGTCGCCTGTATCGGACCTGAAAGCTGCCGACCTTTCCCACATCAGGGCAACTAATAACCTCTAGCTAGATTTCAAATTCTATCAAGCGAGCGTTCAGTGTCACTTTGTCGAGTGGCCCACATACTTATTTGTTTACATACGCCAATATTCCGAAAGTATTTACAAAGCCTTTGTTCGTGCTGATGGAGATATGCATTTTCCAAGGGCACGCATATGTATCATTGTCCACAGACCTTCTCGAGCTTCCAGTGTATTGTTAATATCGAAATCTGGCGTTAGTCCAGGCCTGACTATGTCATTCTTTAGAAGCAATCATTATGGGACTGCTGTAATCATAGCCATATTATCAGCGCGAACGATGGGTTTGCTTAATAGTTTAAGTTTAACTATTCTAGTATTCAGTAAAAGTCTAGCAACTTAGTGCTTACATTTAAAAACCTGCTTTTTCCGTTCTTTCTTCTAAATAGTAAGCGATAACGAAGTCGGTGAGCTCTATTATAATTGTTGTTAATAATATTATTATTATCATTGTAGTGCATAAATTTTGTAACACTTGAGTAGTTAGTTGCGTGACCAATCAGGAGACGGGTATTATTGATATTTAGCGATGTGGGCCAGTGCGGTCTTAACTAACTAACTTACTTAGCCGCGCTTTCTATTTTCTTTTTCTGGTGAGCCTCGTTCGTTCCCGGAAAAGCCTTCTAGGGAACGACCCACAGGCCACATCCGACTATGCCGCATTTGGCCATATTTAGCCACCAGCTGCAAGCTGCGAATAAGGTACCGTACCTAATGTGGCGGTGCTGGACTCTTAAAGTTCTGTGGCCGGCCTAGTGCGAGTTTTTAAGGTTTCAATGTCTTTTGATAGAAATTTCTGCGCAAACAACATTTAAGCCTTCAGGTAATAAGTTTAAGCAAAAATACACCTTATTTCTCTCTCCAACTGCACTCGGAAATAGGTTTATCCCCGACCTTCCGTCCAGTGTATACGAATACGCGTGTCGCAGTATCTCCGACATAAAATTTATAATCGTATAACGTAGTTCACAAGCGAGCGGATCACCCAAGCGAGCGGATCAGTCGCAATTCCATACAAAGTAGCGATTTTTAAACCTCTAAAACTCGACGAAATCTTTCTTAATTACGCTCAATTTAAAAAATAGAATAGCTAGATATCGACGGCCTATATCATCATTTTAA